>OU892279.1:48003524-48409277 GCA_917834065.1 Ceutorhynchus assimilis | reverse complement strand
AGCAACTTGAATTTACTTTTACACTTACATTTGCACAAAACTCAAATTTCTTTTTCTAAAATTTAGGTAGGTTCTTTAACCAATTTAAACTGGTTTTATTTTTTCATTTATTTTAAAACAAACCTCCCATAAACAGCGAATTTTTAATTTTATGTACAAAATCGTTCACCAGGAAGGAGATAACCTGAAACGTCATGGGATTGCTAATCATCTTCCAAGATCTGTAACCAGTGTGGTGGGATTTTTAAAGCAGAGGGGGCTATCCAACACCATCAAAACACCCAGCTCCAAGAGAGCCTCCAAACGAAAGGCTGGAGATCCCACCGCCCCCATGATGAAGCAAGCTAGACTTTTGCTGGTAAGTTGACATTAATCGCATTTTTTAAATCTAATTTAATTATTTTCAGGACCTTCAATATCAGCCACATGCCGGTGGTGTGAGGATTGCGACTTGGAGGCACCGATAAATCAATGGGTTGGTCATCTTCGGTGTCTCTAGCACCGAGCCAACACCTGGTGAAGCAGGAGGAAGACGTTAGTCTTGTCAAAACATCTTTCAAGAACCGAATCGAAACATAGCGGCTTTCATCAAAGCAGGACCCTATCAGCGTGAAGCACGTTTTGAAATTAGCTGTGGCATACCTATCCAGTATTAGGACGGACGGAGGACACAATTACCAGGATAGCAGAAAATGCGTATGCGAAAAAAATAATTTAGAGCAAACAGTTGAATAGCGCAAGGATATGAGAAAACTAACTTCGCACATTCTTGAGCAACCGACCCACCGAATTCAGCAAACATGCGTACACGTACACGAGAAGAAGGGGTTTTAGAACTGGTTTTTCCTTTAACAAATCACGGTAACTATGGAATAACATAATAGAGGACTAAAATATGACACAACCACTTTCAAGTTGAAACTGGAAGTAGCCTATAAGGGGCCCAAATAGCCTCAGTAAAGTGCTAGAAAGATACCGGTTGCCACTACCACCCCCTGCTCAGAAATAAATTTGGTCATTTGGGTTTTCAGGCATCCTGAACAAAAAGTTCACAGAATTCCAGGAAAAAGAAAGCGGTGTGTATCATTTCAATTGCAGTGTTATATACTAAACAATGTCTCTTACAGGCTGGACACTACAACAACTTTAAGCTCTAAATATAAGTATCAATAGGATCATAACCCTCTAAAAGCTTATTCATATCTGCCAGTACCAGGATAACCTGTAACGTCATGGGAGTTGCCGCACATCTGCAATCAATGTGGTGGAATTTTTAATTCATTTCATCCACAAATAACATGGGATGAGGAAAAAAGTATGCGGAAATTTGGGATCTGTTTCTATTTAAATACTCATTATCTATTGAAAAAAAAAAAATATATTCAAGGGTGACGATAAAGACGTATTTCATTTTTATGATTATGAATATTGATACAATTTAGATGGTAGTCGCACTCACAGTCCCATTAACCATATTGGCAATGATTGTTGAGAATAAAAATAAGCTTTAGTATAAACTATGTTTTATTCTCCTGAGAATGACAGAGATGAAGCCACCATTGATCTCTGTATACCACCAACTCACAGTCAAATAGCGCCAGCACACACTTAACATAATATCATACAACTTTTATTTATGTTCCAAAATTGTATCAAGATTATTTTCATTTCAATAATTTTTGAAAAGAAACTTCTTAAACGGCTTTCTGCTATTTGGACGACAATGGAGAGTGATTTGAAAAACGCGTCACGGGCAAATTTCGTTACTCGAGAGAGAAGAAAGATGTAACGTAAAGGAACAGAGAAAGACAGCTATTGATTGACACAAACCAAGGATTATAAGCGTCGAGAGGAGTGCCCATTATTCACAAGCGCCGATATTGACACAAACCAAGGATTATAAGCGTAAGGAGGATTGCCTATTATTGACAAGCGGTATTGGAAAAATAAAATCATTTCTGGCGAATTTCGAGGTTTTCCTGATATCTCTGGACAGCACTCGGAATTTTTGAAATATCAATGCAGCATAATAATGAGCACAAAGTTGCACTATACTTTCTTCTGATTCAACCGACGTCGGGTCTCTTTCCGTAGGATTCCAATACAGGATTCGAATAGGATTCAAAATAGCTAGTATTCGAATGCTACCCAAGTCTCCCAAAGTACCAAGTGTTATCACAGGAGTCTATTCGAAACATGCCGTATTAGTAATAATTATCAAACTTCAAACTTGTATAACAGGAGACTTTCTCATTGAAATGAAGCATTACGTTGATAGACTTGATACTGTTTACAATTCCAATCCCCATTAAGTATACATGCCCCAGATGTAAGGGTGAAACTGATATACCCAATCGACTTTGTTTGCCTTACGAATTTTCACAATTTGTTGAACAAAAAAGGATACCATCCCATTATTTTGCAAAACCCGAACGTAGAACCTAAATTATGAAGTTGTACTAGTAAATTTTCTGTTAAATAAAACTTTTGTTATTATATTTTTCTGCTTTTTATTTATAGCCTCTAGACTAGGTTAGGCTATAATAATTTAAACAAAATTCAACGAGAGCATTGTGCACAACATTAGGATAGGCCATCGAATACTATATTGTTAAGCTTTTTTAAGTCGACACTTTCCGTATGGGGAGCAAAAGAAGGAAGGATACGGTAAAAACAGGTGTGAGATCAGGTGACCATTGATGTACAATCGTAGGGAGTCACACCAACTCATATTGGAGTATCAGCTAGGGGATTCTTATCTTGTCACAAGTCGCTATGGCTCGCTAGCTGTCATTCGATACCTATTTCGATATCGGATGGAGAGTGATTCATATGTATTATTATCGAATTTCGTATCGACATCAAATAGACGGTGGTATGAAAAACGAGAGAAAAATCGACCTTCAAATTTGAATGATAGATGATAGATTATGTTTATCATTTTATAATTTATTTTTCGCTTCAATTCAAACTATTTTTACTTCTAAAGATTCTTTTCGCGTTGAAAATAATTTCAATTTTTAATTATTATGTTGCAACGAAATCTTAAGGCAGCACCGTCAACAGCAAAACCTTCACTTTAGACGCACGACTCGTAGGGTAGGAGAAACTTGATTTACATTTTTCTTCTCGTCTCTCAACTCCACACTCCCGTATTCCTTATGTGAGAATGACCGCGTTCACCAGCACTCAACATGTTGAGTGATTAGTCAGCGGCTTTGTTGAAAAAGATGAAATATAACGAAGGATAACATACACAAACGACAAACATAAAACATAAACACAACACATGACGCCACAACTTGTCACTTCAAAATAAAAAAGGATAGCCAATCATTCGAACAAAGATCAGCAAATCGAAAAGCCGAAGCGGGACCTCTTACTTACGTCAGAGAGTCGATCCGAACTAGCATAAGAATCAGCATTCGACATCGAATTGGTCTTAAGAATTCCGCAGGATTATAAATGATGGACTGTATACGCATGCAATTTAATTCATTTTACCTACTCATCAATAACTGATAGACTGTGCCTGACTCATCCATATAATATTATAGGTCCTGCAAAATATTAATGAAACCGAACAAACACACTGCATACATAAAACGTCCATTTTATGTCATATTCACGTTCATACGTCCATATGACCTATTCACTGATCTCGAAAATAAATGGATAAACAAAGAACGCTACTAATGCTGCTAATTCACGAGGTCCAAATCTAAACAAAAACAACTGACTGGGACAGCTGTGAGCATGCGCAGTAGATACATGTATTGTGCGTACACAAAATCTGGCCAATGAAAATGAAGGAATTTCGAAACTTAGAACAGTTGTTCGAAAGATAAGACACTGCGCAGGCGTAAGGCTGTTCCGTTGCACAACTGTTCGTAGAATATCGATCCCAAACTTTCGCACAAATTATGCAATTCAAGCCGTATGAATTGTTTATCCATTTATTTTTTAGATCAGTGGACCTATTCAGAACGTACATTAGACGTACATTTTAGTAAAAACATTCATATTACGTACATTTACATCCACCATTTTGGTTTTATGTTAAAGTGTAAAATACAAACAGGTCACTGTTTATTTATTTAATTCCTCGTGTCTAAGTTTAACTTTGTTTGAATCTCTATTAATCCTAGTAATTCAAATCATTGGCTTAGAAAATCGTGTGTTTATTTTAGTGGCAGGCAGACGTAATAATTAAAAATTGATAAAAAAATTTCTTGCCTCGACTGGAATTTAAACCCAGGACCCCTGAATTTCCAGTGCAACGCTCTAACCAACTAAGCTACCAGGAGCTGTTTCATTTCTACCTTTTCGAATGTCGATCAAATCTGGAACGCAAAATAAATGGAAAATAGTATAGAAGGACTAACCACACAGCGTTTTTATGGCTAGGGAGTTTAGCGATACCGTGGGAAAAATCTAGATCGACGATGCATTTGATCTGAAATTTCGGGGTTTGACCCAAATTTTTGGGGAGTTTCCCGGAATTCGACCGCAGCTCCTTATCTCATGCTATCATCCTCAAAACACAGTTATCGTCCCGCCATCGAGCGTCATCTTCGTCGTCGTCTCGTCATCGATCGATTGCAAAAATTCTAGCCGGGGAATCGAGTCCTCAGACCATCACACCAAAATCCAGCACTGTAGACAAGGCACTAGATCCTTGAGTAATTATTGATAAAAAATGTTTGTAAGTAAAGTCTATACCAAGTCACTTGGACTAGCATAAAAACTAACTAAATCCCGGCATCCATCAGCTTTTTCTTTGTCAAACATGGACGGCGTAATTTCAAAAAACAGTACTAAAATTAATAATCAATAGACAGTATGTCAATCAATCATGATCGGCAATGGCCAATCAGATCTATTGCGTCCACGTTTACTGGTATCGAACGTGTACATGGAGGATGAAGCCAATCAGGTAATATACCTATCCATTCTTACTTGTCTGGCTTCCAACGGGTACGAGGATCAATCAGTATAAATTTTGCTATATTTTTCAATATGTGATGCAGTATATTGACCATACGTTTATTTTAGGCTTGGTCCAAGTAACTTCGTATAGACTATAAAACGTTCTAACTATACAGGTCCAGAGACAATTATAAGTGTGTAGACAGCTATACAGGTCCAGAGACAGGTCCGATTCAGCTTTTCGAGACAGATCTGTCTACACAGACTGCTTTTCGAGACAGCTTTTCGAGACAGGTCTGTCTACATAGACTGCTTTTCGAGACAGGTCTGACTACACAGACAGCTTTTCGAGACAGATCTGTCTACACAGACTGCTTTTCGAGACAGCTTTTCGAGACAGGTCTGTCTACATAGACTGCTTTTCGAGACAGGTCTGTCTACACAGACAGCTTTTCGAGACAGGTCTGTCTACACAGGCAGCTTTTCGAGACTGGCCTGTCTACACAGATAGCTTTTCGAGACAGGTTAGTAGTAACGGGGGCACCTGAGCCTGAGAAATTTTTCGATACCGTGGAAAAATCTCTAAATCGGCGGCGCCTTTGATCTGAAACAGCTATACAGGTCTAGAGATAGGGTTGTATACACCTATACAGGACTAGAGACAGGCCTGTATACAGCAATGGTAAGCAAGGGTTAGTTTGGGTTAGTTATAGGTTAGCATAGGACCCCCCACGTCGTTGGGTCAGTTACGAATCTTCCCTAACTGACCCAACGACGTGGGGGGTCCTATGCTAACCTATAACTAACCCAAACTAACCCTTGCTTACCATTGCTGTATACAGGCCTGTCTCTAGTCCTGTATAGGTGTATACAACCCTATCTCTAGACCTGTATAGCTGTTTCAGATCAAAGGCGCCGCCGATTTAGAGATTTTTCCACGGTATCGAAAAATTTCTCAGGCTCAGGTGCCCCCGTTACTACTAACCTGTCTCGAAAAGCTATCTGTGTAGACAGGCCAGTCTCGAAAAGCTGCCTGTGTAGACAGACCTGTCTCGAAAAGCTGTCTGTGTAGACAGACCTGTCTCGAAAAGCAGTCTATGTAGACAGACCTGTCTCGAAAAGCTGT
Organism: Ceutorhynchus assimilis; assembly: GCA_917834065.1. NCBI lineage: Eukaryota > Metazoa > Arthropoda > Insecta > Coleoptera > Curculionidae > Ceutorhynchus > Ceutorhynchus assimilis. The sequence goes on along the minus strand of OU892279.1, from coordinate 48,403,222 downwards.
CTCGAAAAGCAGTCTGTGTAGACAGATCTGTCTCGAAAAGCTGTCTGTGTAGTCAGACCTGTCTCGAAAAGCAGTCTATGTAGACAGACCTGTCTCGAAAAGCTGTCTCGAAAAGCAGTCTGTGTAGACAGATCTGTCTCGAAAAGCTGAATCGGACCTGTCTCTGGACCTGTATAGCTGTCTACACACTTATAATTGTCTCTGGACCTGTATAGTTAGAACGTTTTATAGTCTATACGAAGTTACTTGGACCAAGCCTAAAATAAACGTATGGTCAATATACTGCATCACATATTGAAAAATATAGCAAAATTTATACTGATTGATCCTCGTACCCGTTGGAAGCCAGACAAGTAAGAATGGATAGGTATATTACCTGATTGGCTTCATCCTCCATGTACACGTTCGATACCAGTAAACGTGGACGCAATAGATCTGATTGGCCATTGCCGATCATGATTGATTGACATACTGTCTATTGATTATTAATTTTAGTACTGTTTTTTGAAATTACGCCGTCCATGTTTGACAAAGAAAAAGCTGATGGATGCCGGGATTTAGTTAGTTTTTATGCTAGTCCAAGTGACTTGGTATAGACTTTACTTACAAACATTTTTTATCAATAATTACTCAAGGATCTAGTGCCTTGTCTACAGTGCTGGATTTTGGTGTGATGGTCTGAGGACTCGATTCCCCGGCTAGAATTTTTGCAATCGATCGATGACGAGACGACGACGAAGATGACGCTCGATGGCGGGACGATAACTGTGTTTTGAGGATGATAGCATGAGATAAGGAGCTGCGGTCGAATTCCGGGAAACTCCCCAAAAATTTGGGTCAAACCCCGAAATTTCAGATCAAATGCATCGTCGATCTAGATTTTTCCCACGGTATCGCTAAACTCCCTAGCCATAAAAACGCTGTGTGGTTAGTCCTTCTATACTATTTTCCATTTATTTTGCGTTCCAGATTTGATCGACATTCGAAAAGGTAGAAATGAAACAGCTCCTGGTAGCTTAGTTGGTTAGAGCGTTGCACTGGAAATTCAGGGGTCCTGGGTTTAAATTCCAGTCGAGGCAAGAAATTTTTTTATCAATTTTTAATTATTACGTCTGCCTGCCACTAAAATAAACACACGATTTTCTAAGCCAATGATTTGAATTACTAGGATTAATAGAGATTCAAACAAAGTTAAACTTAGACACGAGGAATTAAATAAATAAACAGTGACCTGTTTGTATTTTACACTTTAACATAAAACCAAAATGGTGGATGTAAATGTACGTAATATGAATGTTTTTACTAAAATGTACGTCTAATGTACGTTCTGAATAGGTCCACTGATCTAAAAAATAAATGGATAAACAATTCATACGGCTTGAATTGCATAATTTGTGCGAAAGTTTGGGATCGATATTCTACGAACAGTTGTGCAACGGAACAGCCTTACGCCTGCGCAGTGTCTTATCTTTCGAACAACTGTTCTAAGTTTCGAAATTCCTTCATTTTCATTGGCCAGATTTTGTGTACGCACAATACATGTATCTACTGCGCATGCTCACAGCTGTCCCAGTCAGTTGTTTTTGTTTAGATTTGGACCTCGTGAATTAGCAGCATTAGTAGCGTTCTTTGTTTATCCATTTATTTTCGAGATCAGTGAATAGGTCATATGGACGTATGAACGTGAATATGACATAAAATGGACGTTTTATGTATGCAGTGTGTTTGTTCGGTTTCATTAATATTTTGCAGGACCTATAATATTATATGGATGAGTCAGGCACAGTCTATCAGTTATTGATGAGTAGGTAAAATGAATTAAATTGCATGCGTATACAGTCCATCATTTATAATCCTGCGGAATTCTTAAGACCAATTCGATGTCGAATTGCTGATTCTTATGCTAGTTCGGATCGACTCTCTGACGTAAGTAAGAGGTCCCGCTTCGGCTTTTCGATTTGCTGATCTTTGTTCGAATGATTGGCTATCCTTTTTTATTTTGAAGTGACAAGTTGTGGCGTCATGTGTTGTGTTTATGTTTTATGTTTGTCGTTTGTGTATGTTATCCTTCGTTATATTTCATCTTTTTCAACAAAGCCGCTGACTAATCACTCAACATGTTGAGTGCTGGTGAACGCGGTCATTCTCACATAAGGAATACGGGAGTGTGGAGTTGAGAGACGAGAAGAAAAATGTAAATCAAGTTTCTCCTACCCTACGAGTCGTGCGTCTAAAGTGAAGGTTTTGCTGTTGACGGTGCTGCCTTAAGATTTCGTTGCAACATAATAATTAAAAATTGAAATTATTTTCAACGCGAAAAGAATCTTTAGAAGTAAAAATAGTTTGAATTGAAGCGAAAAATAAATTATAAAATGATAAACATAATCTATCATCTATCATTCAAATTTGAAGGTCGATTTTTCTCTCGTTTTTCATACCACCGTCTATTTGATGTCGATACGAAATTCGATAATAATACATATGAATCACTCTCCATCCGATATCGAAATAGGTATCGAATGACAGCTAGCGAGCCATAGCGACTTGTGACAAGATAAGAATCCCCTAGCTGATACTCCAATATGAGTTGGTGTGACTCCCTACGATTGTACATCAATGGTCACCTGATCTCACACCTGTTTTTACCGTATCCTTCCTTCTTTTGCTCCCCATACGGAAAGTGTCGACTTAAAAAAGCTTAACAATATAGTATTCGATGGCCTATCCTAATGTTGTGCACAATGCTCTCGTTGAATTTTGTTTAAATTATTATAGCCTAACCTAGTCTAGAGGCTATAAATAAAAAGCAGAAAAATATAATAACAAAAGTTTTATTTAACAGAAAATTTACTAGTACAACTTCATAATTTAGGTTCTACGTTCGGGTTTTGCAAAATAATGGGATGGTATCCTTTTTTGTTCAACAAATTGTGAAAATTCGTAAGGCAAACAAAGTCGATTGGGTATATCAGTTTCACCCTTACATCTGGGGCATGTATACTTAATGGGGATTGGAATTGTAAACAGTATCAAGTCTATCAACGTAATGCTTCATTTCAATGAGAAAGTCTCCTGTTATACAAGTTTGAAGTTTGATAATTATTACTAATGCGGCATGTTTCGAATAGACTCCTGTGATAACACTTGGTACTTTGGGAGACTTGGGTAGCATTCGAATACTAGCTATTTTGAATCCTATTCGAATCCTGTATTGGAATCCTACGGAAAGAGACCCGACGTCGGTTGAATCAGAAGAAAGTATAGTGCAACTTTGTGCTCATTATTATGCTGCATTGATATTTCAAAAATTCCGAGTGCTGTCCAGAGATATCAGGAAAACCTCGAAATTCGCCAGAAATGATTTTATTTTTCCAATACCGCTTGTCAATAATAGGCAATCCTCCTTACGCTTATAATCCTTGGTTTGTGTCAATATCGGCGCTTGTGAATAATGGGCACTCCTCTCGACGCTTATAATCCTTGGTTTGTGTCAATCAATAGCTGTCTTTCTCTGTTCCTTTACGTTACATCTTTCTTCTCTCTCGAGTAACGAAATTTGCCCGTGACGCGTTTTTCAAATCACTCTCCATTGTCGTCCAAATAGCAGAAAGCCGTTTAAGAAGTTTCTTTTCAAAAATTATTGAAATGAAAATAATCTTGATACAATTTTGGAACATAAATAAAAGTTGTATGATATTATGTTAAGTGTGTGCTGGCGCTATTTGACTGTGAGTTGGTGGTATACAGAGATCAATGGTGGCTTCATCTCTGTCATTCTCAGGAGAATAAAACATAGTTTATACTAAAGCTTATTTTTATTCTCAACAATCATTGCCAATATGGTTAATGGGACTGTGAGTGCGACTACCATCTAAATTGTATCAATATTCATAATCATAAAAATGAAATACGTCTTTATCGTCACCCTTGAATATATTTTTTTTTTTTCAATAGATAATGAGTATTTAAATAGAAACAGATCCCAAATTTCCGCATACTTTTTTCCTCATCCCATGTTATTTGTGGATGAAATGAATTAAAAATTCCACCACATTGATTGCAGATGTGCGGCAACTCCCATGACGTTACAGGTTATCCTGGTACTGGCAGATATGAATAAGCTTTTAGAGGGTTATGATCCTATTGATACTTATATTTAGAGCTTAAAGTTGTTGTAGTGTCCAGCCTGTAAGAGACATTGTTTAGTATATAACACTGCAATTGAAATGATACACACCGCTTTCTTTTTCCTGGAATTCTGTGAACTTTTTGTTCAGGATGCCTGAAAACCCAAATGACCAAATTTATTTCTGAGCAGGGGGTGGTAGTGGCAACCGGTATCTTTCTAGCACTTTACTGAGGCTATTTGGGCCCCTTATAGGCTACTTCCAGTTTCAACTTGAAAGTGGTTGTGTCATATTTTAGTCCTCTATTATGTTATTCCATAGTTACCGTGATTTGTTAAAGGAAAAACCAGTTCTAAAACCCCTTCTTCTCGTGTACGTGTACGCATGTTTGCTGAATTCGGTGGGTCGGTTGCTCAAGAATGTGCGAAGTTAGTTTTCTCATATCCTTGCGCTATTCAACTGTTTGCTCTAAATTATTTTTTTCGCATACGCATTTTCTGCTATCCTGGTAATTGTGTCCTCCGTCCGTCCTAATACTGGATAGGTATGCCACAGCTAATTTCAAAACGTGCTTCACGCTGATAGGGTCCTGCTTTGATGAAAGCCGCTATGTTTCGATTCGGTTCTTGAAAGATGTTTTGACAAGACTAACGTCTTCCTCCTGCTTCACCAGGTGTTGGCTCGGTGCTAGAGACACCGAAGATGACCAACCCATTGATTTATCGGTGCCTCCAAGTCGCAATCCTCACACCACCGGCATGTGGCTGATATTGAAGGTCCTGAAAATAATTAAATTAGATTTAAAAAATGCGATTAATGTCAACTTACCAGCAAAAGTCTAGCTTGCTTCATCATGGGGGCGGTGGGATCTCCAGCCTTTCGTTTGGAGGCTCTCTTGGAGCTGGGTGTTTTGATGGTGTTGGATAGCCCCCTCTGCTTTAAAAATCCCACCACACTGGTTACAGATCTTGGAAGATGATTAGCAATCCCATGACGTTTCAGGTTATCTCCTTCCTGGTGAACGATTTTGTACATAAAATTAAAAATTCGCTGTTTATGGGAGGTTTGTTTTAAAATAAATGAAAAAATAAAACCAGTTTAAATTGGTTAAAGAACCTACCTAAATTTTAGAAAAAGAAATTTGAGTTTTGTGCAAATGTAAGTGTAAAAGTAAATTCAAGTTGCTCCGAAAAAAACTATTGGAATTAAATTAAAAAATAGGTACTCAGGGTTGTCTGTATTTTTAAAAAACAAACAATATGTTTATGTGTTAAGGAAAATAAAAATAATTCAATAATCGAGGTTTGTGTTAATTTAAAATATGTCTCAGGGCATGATTTATCCTACATCACTTAGATATTTAAAAATAGTACTTACAGTTTTTCGAAACCGACACTTATCGCACAAGAAACTAAACTTTGAAAATCCAGGTTCAAAGTACTGGTACTGGATGCTGCGTTTTTTGTACAAAGAATAAAAATTGAATCCTCATCTTTTACAGGTAACAATGTATCCACTGAAATTTTGTATTGCATAGGGTTATTGGCTCATAAAATGTCAACGATGCTAATTTAAATCTATTCTTTTAAATTTTGATAAATCGATTGAATTTGTCACCTTTTTTAAAATAAAAATGGACATATCAAATATCTAACTTAATAATTACGCCTTAAACTAAAAAATTATCTTTAAAATGTGTTGTTGTTTTTCTCGGGCGATTTCTGCGAACGGTCCTGATATAATTCAGATAAAAAAACTGCCGAATAAGCGTTTACATTTGACGGTGCTTTTGTATGTGATATCAAAGTTTAAATCGGATTTTATAATAACAAGCTTCTTTCAGTTTGCTCAAACTCGTCACCAGTGAAAAATATAAAATTATTGCACAACAATTATCATTTTAACCAAGTAAGTAAATATCTTATATACTAATATCAATCAACAACAAGACCTGTTTTTTATAGCAAAGGATTAAAAACACTGAGAAAATTACAAGACCTGAAGCCTGATATAGAGTGAAATTCCCAATATTTTGGCAGCGTTTTTTGTATGTGATTACTTCGAAGTTTAAATCGGATTTTATAATAACTAAGCTCTTTTAGTCTTGTTTGAAACTCGGTGAACTATAAAATTATTGCACAACAATTATCATTTTAACCAAGTAAGTGAATATCTTATATACTTACTAATATCGATACAATTATGAATATTTTAGATATGGATTTGAAATCAATCAACAAGACCTGTCTTTTTATAACAAAGGATCAAAAACGCTGAGAAAATTATAAGTCCTCGTAGAAAGTGAGTGTACCCAATATTTTCTACGATAGAGACCTCAAAATAATTGCAAATCTTTACTAGAACCAGTAAACTATACAAATTAAGGTATATCATAAAACTATTGTACAGAAATTATTATTTTAACCTAGTAAGTAAATATCTTATATACTTAGGTAATCGATACAATTGTGGCATATTTTTAGCTATGGATTTGAAATACTCGTCGAATTTGACGATAACGCAGTGTTACTCCCAAGACGTACCACCAAAATGATTGGATCATATTAAGCAGTTTATTGATGGAAAATATTCGCTTTTTGAAATCGTTGTCTTAAAAAATGTATGTTTTTAATAAAAAAAAACGAGGCCCCTTTCCCATCAAACGTTGGTTCCAACCAAGGATAATACACACTACTACTACAGGATAGCCTATCCTCATAAGGCCTGTGTGGAACAAATCCACTCTCTCCCCAACGTTAAATCACCAGTTGTGACGTAAGCAGCATGTTATTTCTCGCCTTGACGTAGGTTGTTTAAACAGCTGATGACTTAGTTATGGCGTCGTAAATGGTAACACACGAGGTCAATGAGCAATACTGTAGGTGTGTATCATCCTTAAGTTCGAACACCCTCTACTAGGTACAACATGAAGCTAGCTGCTGGACCCTCATAGTTACGTCACCACCACAGCATCCTGTTATATGACACATCAAACTTGACACATGTACTCTAAATGGCGCCACGGACGTGACCCAGGTCGCTATGACGTCATCACAGAACCCGAACCATGAATCGAACTTTGCACTATGTACTCTAAATGGCGCCACGGACCCGCACTGACGTAACCCACGTGACCCAGGTCGCTATGACGTCATCACAGAACCATGAAACGAACTTCGCACTATGTACTCTAAATGGCGCCACGAACGTGACCCAGGTCGCTATGACGTCATCACAGAACCTGAACCCTGAATCAAACTTTGCACTATGTACTCTAAATGACGCCACGGACGTGACCCAGGTCGCTATGACGTCATCACAGAACCCGAACCATGAATCAAACTTTGCACTATGTACTCTAAATGACTCCACGGACGTGACCCAGGTCGCTATGACGTCATCACAGAACCCGGAACGACTCAAAACTCCCGCTATGACGTCATGACGTTTGACAGATGACGTTTGACAGGTGACGTTTGACAGATGACGTTTGACAGGTGACGGTTGACATGATGGCGGGAAAACATTTCCCCCCACCCCTTTTTCTGGTACCCATAATAAAATCCCGCGGCCCCATTTTGGGGGGCGCAGCCCTGCGGGCCCCTCTTTTTGGGGGCGGAGCCCTGCGGGCCCCCTTTTTTGGGGGGCGGAGTCCTACGGGTCCCAACTACAGCATCCTGTATTACGAACTTCACACTATGTACGCTAGATGGCGCCATGACGTTTGACAAGATGGCGCCGACGATGCATCCACCTTCGTGTCAACGGCGGCGCATCCACCACGTGTCAAGAATGAAAGATTGAGGTTATGGTCGGATTTTGATGCTAGGACCCGCTTTGACTATCTACTCACCTATCATTGGGTTAAATCTTTTTTTCGACATAAGTGGCCGTTTTTACCAACGAGTGTTCCTTGAACTGACATTTCTCCATGTAAAAATGTCATTTTAGGGAATACTTATCGTTAAGGCTCCCCTAAAATAGTTAATGGAAACGGCCAAATAGGTCCTTTATTAACTTTGATAGGAGTTTTTCATTGACTCCCGAAGTAACGTCAATAATGAGGATCATGGCATAATCACCAACTTCGTAAAGTTTGCCTTCCTTGTGTCTTTGATCATAACAAGACTTGTTGAATTCTTGACTTTGTTTTAGTTTATTGCTAGCTGTTTCGCGCAAGTCATCTAAATTTCCGGATTTACCATTAATGGATGAAAAAAACAACTTCAAATGATTATTAACAGAACCTCTTGATTCATAGCAAATAATAATTTAGCGGAAGTTTATCAAGCGATTCGACGATTGTCACAAACTTTCGCACAAAAATCGCCAATTTATGTTTCACCCAGTATCTTTTAGCAGGTGGCCGGAAATCTGTTAAGAACTGGAAATTAAATAGCAATTAGAGCATCCTTTCACTACTGAAAATTTGAACAAAATCGGCCTGCTAGATTTTGAGTTATAGCTTTTCAAAAAGTGACCAAAAATTGGGATGTTCGAGTTCGATTGACGCGTAATTTTAATAGGCCATTCGCCCTTGGTACCTACCCCAATAGCTATTAAACCGTGCAGAATATTCTGTGACTCTAAACATTCTGTGAAAGCAGATCCTCTATCTGTTATGATTTTGTAAGGTTTACTATAGTGCGAAAAGTATTCATTCAAATACTTACTTAATAACTTCAGCAGAATTGGTAGTTTTACAGAGTAAACTTTCAAAAATTTGGAAAATGCGTCAACCACATCCAAAATATATTTGTTAGCTTTTTGCTTAGATTTCTCTAGGGTCCTGAATGATCTAAATATAAAATACTAAAAGGTTTATTCTTATCTCCCTTGGGTATATTGTGCAAATATCCTTCCTTTTTTATCCGGAGAATAAACTATACATTTGTGAAAATTTTAACGTTGTTACGCATTTCAGGAACCAAAAATTTTCTAGAATTATTGCTTGAACACATTTGTCGGTACCTACATGTCCTAACTCATCATGGCAAGTACGTATTACATTTTTGATTCCATAGCTTCAGGTATATAGATAGAACAAAAGTAAACCATTATGTTTTCTATAGTGAAATGTCCATATTTTCACAAAAACCCTTTTTTCGATAAATCGCAATTATTCGTTCTACCCCCTTAAACCATCCTCAAACTCAAAGTAATTTGCAAGTCAAGTGAGACTCCCTAAACGATGTATATTGGTCCTGCCTTTAATTTCCAATAAAATTTATACCCGAGACTAGGGTAAAAATGTCCATATTTTCACAAAAACTCTTTTTTCAATGAATCATAAATATCAGTTCTACCCCCTTAAACCATTCTCAAAGTAATTTGCAAGTCAAGTGAGGTTCTCTAAACGGTGTATATTGGTCCTGCCTTTAATTTCCAATAAAATTTGTACCCGAGACTATGGTGGAAATGTCCATATTTTCACAAAAACCCTTTTTTCAATAAATCGCAATTATTAGTTGTTTTACTCCCTTTAAACCATCCTCAAAGTACATAATTTGCAAGTCAAGTGAGATTCCCTAAACGGTGTACAGGGTGTCCCAAATTCGAGGGTGACCATTGAGATATCGGAAGCTATAAGAAATACGAGGTCGGTTAAATTATGGCAAAGTTGCACAATTTTATGACCAATAAAATGCCGTTTTGAAATTTGAAAAATTCCAAATACTTCCGAAGATATTCGGAAAAAACCGAAGTTTTGCAAAATCATTTTTATTTTTTCCTGAGTCTATTTGAAGAGCAATTTTAAAATAAACGTGTCTTTATCGTTGTCACTAATTTCCTCTTTTCAAGATTTTGCTACCAAATTTCAGATTCGACGTTTCGTCTTTGGGCGTCTATCCTCAACTTTATTTTTTCAAATACGTATCCTTATTTTTTATTTAAGATTTTATGAGCCTCTGATGTCCCAAAACCTATGACGTATTGGACTTATTCGAAAAATTTATATTACTGGCATTTTCCATAAGAACTTAATGTGTTAGAGAGAGACAGCGAAGAGAATTTTGGTGGGAAATTACTAGAAATTAAAAAAATATATTTTTTCGAGTGAATGCGATATGTCATAGGTTTTGGGACATCAAAAGCTAATAAAATCGAAAATAATAAATAAGGATCGGTATTTAAAAAAATAAAGTTGATGATGGCCGCCCAAAAACGAAACGTCGAATCTGAAATTTGGTAGCAACATCATGTAAAGGGGAAAAAGTGACAACAATGAAGTGACATCTATTTTAAAATTGCTCTTCAAATAGGCTCAAGAAAAAATGAAAATTATTTCGCAAAATTTCGGTTCCTTCCGAATATCTTCGGAAGTATACGGAATTTTTCAAATTTCAAAACAGCATTCTATTGGTCATAAAATTGCGCAACTTTGCCATAATTTAACCGACCTCGTATCTCTTATAGTTTCCGATATCTCAATGGTCACCCTAGAATTTGGGGCAGCCTGTATATTGGACCTGCCTTTAATTTCCAATAAAATTTGTACCCGAAACTAGGGTGGCAATGTCCATATTTTCACAATTACCCTTTTTTCGATAAATCGCAATTATTAGTTCTTCCCCCTTAAACCATCCTCAAAGTAATTTGCAAGTCAAGTGAGGGTCCCTAAACGATGTATATTGATCCTGCCTTTAATTTCCAATAAAATTTGTACCCGAGACTAGGGTGGAAATTTCCATTTTTTCACAAAAACCCTTTTTCCGATAAATCGCAATTATTAATAATATGTATAGTAGTTTTTTTGGTTTATTCCTAATAGTCCAGGCGAAAATACGAAGAAAAGGGGTGGAATAATTGCATTTTTATTGAAAAAGGAAGTATATAGACCACCAGCAAAATATAAAGGTAATCATTCGAATAAAAAATCCATATCTTTTCTTCAAAATGGGATATTCAGAGGCTGGACTATGAGGAGTGAACCCAAAAAACCTAGTATATTTGGAATCACGTTTGAAAGGCTAATCCAATAGGTCAAAAGTGTACGGGGTGTTCTATTTGAAAAAAGTATAACTTTGCATCGCTACACTTTTGTGACACGCCCTCGCCCTGTATACTTGTAAATAACTTCGTTCACCCGGTACATGATTATTATACTGAGATTTTTCTCTAAAGAATTTTTGTCTAAAATTAGAACATTTTCAAAATACCCGCTCAATGCATCAACATGTCGCATATTTGTACTACTTCTATGTTCTAAGGGAAAATCAAAGTCTTCAAGAATTAGACTCCATCGCCACCCATCGTACTTCTGTAGTCCGTTGTCTATAAAATAAAACAGAGTGGAGTTTTCAGCTTGTTTTTACATAAGTATACCGGCAAAACCATTTTAACTAGCATCACAATAAACTTGAGTTTCTTCTTTTGGCGAATACAAAGGCTAAAACTGACCAATGCATTTTTCAAACTGTGAAAACTTTGAATTTGCTCTAAGCCAAAGTTGAACTGTGTATCTCTCTAGAGTAAATCGTAAAATGGACCTGCGATGATCGAAAAGTTCTGCACAAATTTCCTAAAATATGAAGCTAGTTCAATAAAACTATGTAACTACTTTGTATTAAGAGGCATTTAGGCCTATGATGTATCCTCTCCTGTTATTTTAACAGTGTGTTATAGCTCAAAATCTATACCTGTCAGTACAAATGAATAGCCTACTTATTTCTGTAGCATTAATGACATACCCCAAATGAGTTATTTCCTCTGAGGTTATTTTTGTACCTTTATAAAAATGAACATTTTTGTCAAGCTTAAAAGTAAGTTTATTTTGAACGAGTAAATTAAAGACTTCTTTGGTTTTACTCATTAGTTCAATAATGCGCTCATTTTCAGATCAGAATCGTACTTAAACGACTCTTATAAGTAATGAGTTAATTCGTTGGTTAATTGCTGGTTCAGAAGTGAGTAGAAATCATTGAAGCCACCTTGTAAGTTTATTTCATATTTTTCCATAAATTATCAATTAAATTATGGTTTATTTATATGCAGAAAAACCGTAATATTTTTGAAAACTTTTGAAAAATTTCCGTCGAATATTCTATTAAGCATCTACGGTGACGTTACTAGCAACATACAAATTCCATGAACGTGGCAATCCTCTTCTTTATTTACACTTGTTGACCACAAATCTAACCTCAAATTTACCAGCTGGCTGTCAGAAATTTGTTATGTAAAAATCTCTTTCAGCAAAAACCTGAATTAGTTTCGAATTAAACACAGGAAAATGGCAAGCATTATGCGAATTTCCTTCAGCAAAATACCGGCAGCCAATTCCTGCAAAACGGTATTGACAAAAATCAATATCCAAGCAGTGAGGACCATAACGAGTAAGCTGGACGAACTGCCCCCAAAACCGAAACCTTTCGATTATAAAAACAAGATTTTCAATATAACCAGGTATTGGTTTGATAAGACTTCGGCCAGATTTGATGAGAACACCAAGGTAATCGCTATACAATGAACCATGCAAATTCAGACAATTCTTTTTCTCTAGCTCATTGTTGTCGAAGGGCCTCTCGCAGCAGGCAAATCGAAATTTGCCAAAGAAATCGCAGACGCCTTTGGCATGCTTTATTTACCAGAAGCCAACTTGGACATGGAATACATTAACAGATACGGCTTTGACTTGAGGAAGCTGGATTCGCAATTGCCTCCCGATTGCAGGAGCTTCGATGTAATGGACTACATGAGGAATCCCAATCATAAACTGGTGGCCAGAATGCAAATTCAACAATACCTCGTTAGGTTTTCTCAGTATATTGATGCTTTGGCTCATATTTTCAGTACTGGCCAAGGTGTCGTGCTTGATAGATGTTGCTATTCGGATTTCGTGTTTGCTGAGGCTATGTTCAGTAGAAAGTTTCTTTCCAGAGCAGGTTAAATTTGTGTCTTAAGTTATTAGTAGTTTTATCAATATTTTTTTTTGTAGCTTATAAAAAATACTACGAGTACAGAGATAACACTATAAATGAGCTTCTCAGGCCTCATTTAGTGATTTATTTGGATGTTCCAGTACCAAAAGTGATGGAAAATATCCAGAAACGTAATATAAGTTACGAGAAAAATTCTCCTGCCCTAACCGAGTCTTATTTGGAAACTATGGAAAGGCATTATAAGCAGAGTTATTTGAAAGATATGGCGTAAGAATTTCTAGTTTTTTCAGTTTTAATTTGTTATTGATATCAACTAACTAACTAAAGTAGATAATTATAAGAGCTCATCATACTAAAATTTCAGATTTTCCCAATGGAAAATCATAGCATCAGAAATTCCTGAAAATCAACTTTTATAGTTTGAATAAAATTTTTTTTTTTAGTAAACATGCTGAATTATTAGTCTACGATTGGTCATTAGAAGGCGACATGGAAGTGGTAATCGAGGACATCGAATCCATCGATTTCAACAAATATGATTACCAAGATCCCCAATTGAAAGATTGGGAAATGAATAAGGAAGAGGATTATGGCGTAGCTCGCTACAAGTAAAAAATAAAATCACAAAATAAAACTTTCAAAATCCAATTTAATTAAACCTTAGGTATGCCACTAGAAAAGAAAAATTGATGGCTTTCAGCAATATTCCAGATTATGATGTGCCGGAATTAATTGTTGGCCCTATGGAAGCTGATACTTTCCATAAAGTTAGGGCTGCGGTAAATGCTATTTTATGAGTGAGTTCTGTTGTTTGGAAAATACTTTTTTTTAGGCTCCTGGAGCAGAATACGATTACGGTTACAACGCCAACATGGGCGACACTGGCTTGCTGTTCAAGTGGCACGCGTTCGATCGAAGTGAATTTTTGCCTGCTATAGAAAGAAGGTGAGAATTTAAATAACTATGTATTTGAATATTTTTCAAATAAATTAATTTTTTAGATCAGTGTAACTTGTTTGAAGATTCATTTATAATAAAAAGTGTCTAATTATAATTATGTATTTGTAAATATATTTTTTTTTTCTTAATAAAATATGTGTATTATTGATGTCTTTTATTTTACTGCCTTTAGTCCAGTGTCATTTTTATTGGACTAGAAAAACTGTAAGAAATTTTTATTCATAAAAAAATAAACAAATTTATTATTTCATGATTATCACAACTTTTTCGCTTCTAATACTGTCTCGGGTAGTTTTTTCCCATAAGTTTCTGGCAATTTGAACGCTAACAGACCAGCGATGATGGCCAAACCTCCAAACATCACCATTGGAAGAGGTTTCCAATAAACTCCCTAAAATTTCAATTATAAATCTAGTAACTTTATTTGGTAATATTTTTACCAATAATGGAACAAATGGAGCCAGAAGAGCTCCAATTCTGGCTACAGTCGAAGCAATCCCAACGCCTCCGCTCCGAATTATTGTCGGCAGCATTTCCGCCGTGTGTACATAGACAACGCCAAAAGAAGACGTAATGGCCATTTTTCCAAGAAGAAAAAGTGTTATTACGATCCAATCAGAACCTGGAAATCAACATGTATTTAAAAAAAAGCCTGTATGCAGTCGAATTTCAAATATAATTTACATCAACAATTAAAACAGTTTTTTCCGTCTATAATGCCGTGGTCGAGTAATATTTCGACCTAACGTTTCGACGAAGTGTTCTCTTCCGTGTTCCTCCGATGACTGGATTGGACCTGCATCCTGCGTTATTTATATCCAGGGTTGTGGGCGTGGCTTGTATTACGCTATTTTCGTTGTTTCGTTCTCAAAAAGGAAGGGTCTTTGTTTTCCGGAGAATTTTTGAATAATCATAAAGTTTCCTATGTACAGTTTTTGAATATTCATACAGTATTGTATATTTTGTATGGTTCTCCATTCGTAGGTCGATCGAGTGTACGCCACTGGTATTTTCCTGTTTCTGACTACCCCCTCAACCTTTCCATGTAAGTATGAATTCAATCCTATGTACAGTTTTCCTTTTTAAATGGCGCATCCTTCATATTTTTTGTTTCTCGGATTCAACAGATCATTTTACGTCCTAATGCACCACTTTTGAATCGAGTTTTGTCCAAATTTTTTTTTTGAATTAAAACTTTCCGAACTGCTAGAACCCTCACAGAAAGCTGCAGAGCAATCCCACTGCTTCTATATTGCGAAAAACCAATCAACTCGTCCGAGCACTACCGTTCGACCCGGAAAACATCAAGAAACTCATCAAATCTGAGGCTTCACAACCTAGAATATATGGGCTTCCGAAGATTTACAAAACAGGTAACCCACTCAGCTAGGGTTGCCAGACCTCCTATTCTCATATCTCATATTATCATGCTTAATATGAGACTATTTCTCAAATATTTTCATAAAAAAAAAACATGTATATCACTGCCATACACTTGATAGGCCGGAGTCTCATGCATCTGTTATTCAAAAAAACAAAACAATTTTGGGTTAGGGATTTGTTCAAACATTAAAAAACTAAAGTTGTTGCCCACAACTTGTTACAAGAAATGAGGCTGACGGATCAGGAGGAGTATTCAACAACCTGAAAGAATGTCCAGGAATACATTCCAAAATCTGCTAAAAATCATAGCTAATAATTGTCAAGATGTGAGCTTTATTCGGATTTGGGTATTTTGCAGTAGGTATATAAAATATTCTCATACATTATTATCCAATCTCATATAATTTTATACAGCCTCTCCTATTTTCAAAACTCAAGTATCTGGCAACCCTAACTCAGACCCATTCTAAATGCAATAGATTCGCCCACATATAGAGCATAGCCAAATACCTCGCCACTCTCCTTCAGCCACGGATTGGCCAAGCTCTTTATGTTAAAGACGCCACTGATTTTATCAAAAAGATCAGTGACATCACTCGACTACCAAACGACATTCTGTTCAGTTTTGATATCGTCTCGTTGTTTACCAAGGCACCAGTGGATCAGGCCTTAGAGAGTATCTGAAAGATGTTTTTGGAACCATGGACAGACAGAGCTCGAAAACTTCCTCAATCATCGAGACTCAATAGAACCCATCAGGATAGAGTTTACGATGGAAGTTGAGAAGGAAATAAAATTGCATTCCTCGACGTCCTCTTAGAAAGATTACCCTCAGGTAAACTGGGACCCAGAGTATATAGGAAACCGACGCATATGGACAGATACCTCAAAAAGGAATCCAATCACCATCCTAGGCAAAAGAGAGGAGTCTGTAGTGACTACAGAAATTTTAATCAAGAATAAAAAGGACTTACCAAACAACCATCCCAGGAGAAATCATAATTTAGACAGCACAACCGGAAACTTCAATTAAAATTTATCTGAACATCGATATCCAGAAATTATTGAAAGCCGATACCGTATATTGACTAATCCATTGGAATGTGAATAAAGCAAAAGTTCATGGACCTTTTTTTAAGTGCTTTCAACAATTAACATTCCAAAGGAGCCGAAAAATTTCTAAAAGGATCAATAAATCATGCACGAGCCTATATGATGATACCCACTTAACAAATCACTTAGCGACGCCCCTGATAATCAATTAAAAGGGGACCAAATACACTAATTGATCGGATGATTCAACAACGAAAAATCGAGGTCCGAAAAAATAAAGAAATTCTAGACAATGGAGGGACCAATTATATAAAAAGACAACTTTGGCAGGAGAAAATTAGTTTTCGAGAAAAGAGTGTTCGAGAAAGACCGAGTAAAGCCAGGGACACATCTTTCATGCATTCTTCCGATCCGACTCCGATCATACAATGAGGGTCCTTATTCTTGGACAACAGGAAGCAGCGTTCCCAGGAGAACGAGTGTTCCGCTGCTCCCCGGTTCCAAGAATAAGGACCTTGATTGTATGATCGGAGTCGGATCGGAAGAATGCATGATAGATGTGTCCCTGGCTTAAGGATCCTGATTGTATGATCGGAGTCGGATCGGAAGAATGTATGATAGATGTGTCCCGGGCTTAAACCGGCAGAATACTGCGTGAAGGACCAGTGTCGGTTGAGTAATCAAGAAACAAGTAGTAATCGAGAATCGAGAGACCTGTGTCCAGAAAGTCAGAACTACGGCGTGAAAGAGTTGTCGAATCAACCGAGAGAAGAAATAACAGCGCGAAAATATTCGAGTTTTTTATTAAGTGTTCATAATTCAAGTAAATTCCTTCGACCAATAAGATTTCCATGTAATTAGGTGTGGCTAGCAGTAAATATATTATTGTTAAATGTAAGTAGCGTTTTTTTATGTTCAGCCAGAAATTGTGAAGGCAAGGAGTGTGAATCGAAACTTCCACCATATTAGGAATCAGAAAATTGAAAACACCCCCACACCTCTGACACCATTTGTGAGACCCCAAATTCATAAACTTGGCAAGATGTTAAATTGGCGAGCGGTGACTTTAGTTTCTGAGTGGAGACACAGTTTAAAATGCGGGTGGAGAGTAAAACACAGAAATATTGTGGTCAATTAAAATAAAGTTTATTTTATTAAAATAAATAATGCTTGTTATTAAATAACAGGCGTCGGTAATAAATAATCTTACAATAAAATTATTAGATTTCTAATAAGCATCAATTAATTTTTAAAGAAAATTTATACGTTTCTAAGTAAAAATGTTTATTTACAGTTTGACTCGATTCACATTTTTGTCTTCACAATTTCTGGTTGAACATGAAAAAACTCTACTTACATTTAACAATAATATATGTACTGCTGGCAATTACATGGAAATCTTATTGGCCGAAGGAATTTACTATGAACACTTAATAAAAAACTCGAATATTTTCGCGTTATTTCACGTCGTGATTCTTCTCTCGGTTAATTCGACAACTCTTTCACGCCGTAGTTCTGACTTTCTGAACACAGGTCTCTCGATTCTCGATTACTACTTGTTTCTTGATTACTCAACCGACACTGGTTCTTCACGCCGTAGTTCTGCCGGTTTAAGGTCGATTCACACATAGCAGTGATATGACAGTGCCGTGACCGGTACGTGATTTCACCGGCCGTAAACTCGCAGTGATGTCTATTCATATCGGTCAGTGTTTCATCAGTGCCGTGTCATTATAGTTTATAGCCAAATGGAAATATTTTCAGGTGAAGAATTTTTGCAGATCGCACTGGTTTTGGATGAAGACATGGAAGAGCAAGTAGAAGGAAAGGTAGAAAAACGACACTGGATCCATCCTAAATGGAAAAAGAGAGGTATTGAAGGGGAATTTATAACATTATACGAGGAACTATTAGACGATGCAGATGCAGCAAAATTTTTTGAATACGTATTTATTTAGGATGTTTTCGTTCAACCTATTGTTGTGCCAGATAGAAGTTCATTTGAAAAAGCATGACACCCTCCACCTAGCATTTTAGGATTCAGAGTCCATGTGTTTTGAGTTGCACAGGTCATACAGAACGTAATAATGAAAATCCAAAAATATCGTCAGGAACTAATATAACGATCACGTTACGGTGCCGGCGACAGCACTGTTTGCACTGTCACGGTCGCGCGTCGGGCTGATGGGAATAGATACCATCAAATTCCTACGATAATAATTTTGACTTCGCCGGTAAAATCACGTGCCGATTACGGCACTGTCATATCACTGCTATGTGTGAATCGACCTTTACTCGCTCTTTCTCGAACACTCTTTTCTCGAACACTGATTTTCTCCTGCCAAAGTTGCCTTTTTATATCATTGGTCCCTCCATTGTCTTGAATTTCTTCATTTTTTCTGACCTCGATTTTTCGTGGTTGAATCATCCGATCAATTAGTACATTTGGTCCCCTTTCAATTAATTATCAAGGGCGTCGCTAAGTGGTTTGTTAAGTGGATATCATCATATAGGCTCGTGCATGATTTATTGATCCTTTTAGAAATTTGTCGGCTTCTTTGGAATGTTAATTGTTGAAAGCAGATCCATGAACTTTTGCTTTATTCACATTCCGATGTATTAGTGTATATAGGGTATCGGCTTTCAATAATTTCTGGATATCGATGTTCAGATAATTTTTAATTAAAGTTTCTGGTTGTGCTGTCTAAGTGATGATCTCTCCTGGGATGGTTGTTTGGTAAGTCCTTGTTATTCTTGATTAATTTTCGGTAGTTAGATCCTAGGTCTTTAGAATAATCAGAACATTTAATTGTTTTCTTGGTGGTTTATTTCCGCGTCATTACAACTCATTAAAACTTTATCTGACAGGGCAATCTGGATTTGTGAACCCAGATACCTTCAGGGCGAGATGCAAGACCTAAAAATCAGCACTTGAAGGAAATGGGTACTCCAAGCAGACGATAAACAGAGCAATGAGACCGAATCAACAGCGCACAAATACATAATTAGAAACCAACACAGGTAGCAGGGAGAGCCTTTCTTTCCTACATCAAAAATGTCACAGATCGCATGAGGACGAACGCTAGAAAAACACAACTTTAAACCCATCTACAAGCTCACAAAAACAATTCGGCACCTCTTGAAACGGCTGGCGTCTATAGAATTTCCTGCTCTTGTGGATCTGTATATGTAAGAACAACCAAACGCTTCATCAACACCAGGGTCGAAGAGCACAAAAGAAACTGTCAGTCACCCGTTTCGACCAGATTCGAGCATTGGATAGAACCAAACATTTTTACACTAGACTCCACAGAGAAGCCATATAGATACAAAAGCACCACAACAACTTTAACAGAAAAGAAGAGGGCATGAACCCAAAGACGTATATAAGGGGGGGGGGTTGAACCACACATGTAAAAGCTATAGCTACGTCGTTGCATGAACCTGTAACAAAAGCTGGTTGCCATTTCTCCGGAAAACAAATACCCTTCCTTCCCGAGCACGAGACAAGGAAAATTGCATAATACAAGCCACGCCCACAACCCTGGATATAAATACCGCAGGTCCAACAACGTCGAATCCAGTCATCCGAGGAACACGGAAGAGAACACTTCGTCCTCTACTCTACCACACCGCCTCTGAAGATGTCTACCGCTGCAGTAGACGAAACGTTAGGTATAAATATTACTCGACCACGGCATTCTTTAGTTAGAACATAGATGGCGTCACTTCACAAAAAAATCCTACTATGTATAAAATTACCTTTCGAAACAAAAATCGTTAGAGTACAAGTGATGCCACACAATAACAAGGACATTATCAATGAAGGCTTTCTGCCTAATTTCTGGATGCAAATCCAAGCGATAGTGTATCCAGGTATTTCGATAAGGCTAACCAAGGCAAAATTGATGTACTTGTTGCCGCTCAGTGACGTGGCATTTATCGATAGGCCGTAGTAAACGAATGCGTTTACACCCCTAAAAAACTTATATGTATTACCTCGTGTTTTTGATTAGTTTTAATTACCATATAAAGTACATTATTGAAAATCTTACTATTAAGGTTTTTGATTTTAGCATCACTTTCACTATGGGCAACATTTTGCTGTTGGAAGTTTTCGAATCCTGAAAATAGCACAAAATAATTTGAAAATTCAAACAAAACTGTTTATACCTGCATCGTTTATTGAGCCAGTTTCAAAAGTACTCATGAGGCTTTCGGACAATTCAACTCTGTTAACTTTCGCGGCCTTTAGCACTATGGATTTGGCTTTTTGATTTTCTGAATTTGCCATTAACCATCTTACGGATTCTGGAATCATCCTGAAAACAATTATAAAGCACACCAATGTTTAACTGATTTATAGTAGGAATCTTGTTTCAATTGATATGAATCTAATAGGTAATGAATCCGCGTGATATCGATAAGTTGACCTAAATTCAACTTCCACTATTTCTAAGAAATATAATTAATATTTGTTCGACCGAAGATTTCACAATTTTCTTGATTAAGGGGGTGAACAATTTGATTAAGATTCTTACCAATAATACGCAATGAAAATGATTGAAGGCGCTGATACAATTAATTGTAATTCTTGCCAGTCTGGCGCTATCCAAGCGAAAAGTGCAACAAGTGCCTCTCCTACGGCATAAAAATAATTCAGCACAATCCCAGTGATTTCTCGTTTGTTTTTGCCCACCATTTCTACTCCTAGAAGATCCAATATTTTGAATAAACACAATAACAGTTATTTTATTCGTTTTCACCTAAAATAAAAGCCAAAGGATACACTCCAGCAGTACCCAAAGCATTGACGAAAGTGAGTATTACAAACGTAACATATTCTGGAGAAAAAGCCTGTATTACTCCGGAAATTGTCATAAGTAAAATGCAAAATATAAAAATGATTTTTCGCCCAAATCTGTCGGCTAAAATTCCAAAAATTAACGAGCCAGCAATGATCCCGCCAAAATGGCTACTGCCTATTAACGAGATTTTCCATTGGTTTTCTATACAAGTCAAATTCCACTAGAATCAACCGATAAAATGTAAACCAACTCACTAACCAACAAATCAATTTCACCTCATTTACAATAGTACTTTCAGCCTCACTGAAAATCCATTCCGTACATTTTACCAGACGAGTTTTATCGAAAAACTGCTCCTGGCAAGTTTCATTGTTTGCAGCCCAAGCTGTACGATTTATCGCATATTTGTAGCAAATATCCGATTTGAATCCAATCACTTGGTCATTGTCTCTGTCTTTTGGAATCGCCCAATTTATCCACGAAACGTTATAATTGTCTTCAGGACTTTCGCATTCGGGAATAAAACATCTAGGAAAAAGAATTAAAATGGCAACACTGCAAAAAAAGTAACTATCTTCTTTTAATTAAATGAGTTGAATAGAGATAGAAACAGTATTTGAATTCAAACTAAAAATCGTTATTAGTATTTTTTTACCTGTAATCGATGACTCCAGCAGTGAAAACGTAACTCAAACTGTTGGCGGCCGCAAAAAGAACAGGAAAACATACCAGAAGGTACATGATAATCTGGTAGCGGCCCAATTCGCCAAGTTCTTCTAGAACTTCGTCGAAATCCATTTTCACGAGAAAGTGTTTAGAAGTCTCTTCGTTTTCTTCTGCGCTCAAATCGATTTGAGATCTGACATTGAAAATAATTAGTAATAATTTATCAAATCAATCTTAATTAAGTACTGCGAATTGTGCGCTATTTACTTTTGTCTTGAAATGGTAAATGGAGGATATTTTTATACAGGGTTGTCGTTATGTATAGGAATATTTGAGAAAAATGTACAACTCTGTTCCAAACGACATGAGAACCGCTCCAGAACCAGTATTTTCCAGTTTGCCCACCTATATTTCAATAAGTTGAACGTTTATCCCTACTTGACAAATGAATTGATTGAGTGGAAATTAACGTTCTAGAACGGTTCTCATGTCGGTTGGAACAGAGCTAAAGTCTGTTTTTTTTTTAAAGATAATTCCCAAAGTCAAAAACTTAGTAACTATGTTGGCAACGCAAGCCTTTTCTATATAAAAAATTTGAAATCATTGACAATTTTACATTGTATTGCCAACATAATGTCATTTTGACTTTTATCTTTAAAAAAAAAAACAGGCTTTATTATTTCCGGATCCGATTCTGGTTCCAGGGAGTAGAGCATCCCGATAGAACGAATGTTTTGTTCTTGTCAACGTAATCGAAAAGTAAACGAGAATGATGAAGACGAAAATTTTTTTTCTCTCGGGGAGCTATACGCGTTTTTAGGAATGCCCGATTCAATGATGGTATTTGCAATGTTGCCAAGTTTACCGTTTCTAAGATGCCGTAGGTAACTTATTTTTTTTAAAATGAAAGTCCTTTATTACTAAAATTCACAAAAGCCCTCCATTTGACTTGGTTTTTGGAAATATGGCAACTCAGCTTTCTTGTTGAAATGTATTCTGAAATACACCGTTTCCATTGGTTCCCATTTCCCATACATTTCAACAAAAAAACTGTGTTGCCATATTCCAAAAACCAAGTCGAATGGAGGTTTGGCATTTAGAGGTTAATAATGTTGGGATGCGGAATTGATTACAACAGAAGTAGAGAGGGACTTTCATTTAAAAAATTAAGTTAAAAGTTTTTTTTTTAACGAAAAACGTCAAAATGACATTAATGACATTATGTTGGCAATACAATATAAAATTGTCAATGCTTTCAAATTTTTTATGTAGAAAAGGCTTGCGTTGCCAACATAGTTACTAAATTTTTGACTTGGGGAATTATCTTTAAAAAAAAACAGACTTTACTTACGGCATCTTAGAAACGGTAAACCTGACAACATTGCAAATACCATCATTGAACCGGGGATTCCCAAAGACTGCAAGTGTTGAACATTTTTCTTAGGTGCGTTTTAAAATATTAGACCTACATAACGACGACCCCGTATAAACTGCAGCGCTGTTGCCAAGTTGACGTGGCACTCGCACCTTTGACAGGTGACGTTTAAAGCATTGTTTGTCTGTCAACTAGAGTTTCTTCTTTCGATATTTTTATTTTCGATACGATTTTTTCAGAATATCGATACGCCTTCAATTGTATCGATATTTCAAATTCAGGTATCGATATCTGTATTGATACGCGTTTATTATAGGTCTGTTTCTGCAGAAATCACAAACCAGTCAGAGTGAATTTTATGAGGTCTGTTTCTGCAGAAGTCACTAGTTTTCTGACTGTTTTCAACCAATGAAATTCGCTCTGACTAGTTTGTGATTTCTGCAGAAACAAGCCTATTGTTTGAAACTAGTTTTCTGACTGTTTCTGACTGTTTTCAACCAATAAAATTCGCTCTGACTGGTTTGTGATTTCTGCAGAAACGGACTTACTATAAGGCGTCATCCATAATCAACTTGATTTGACATGTTAAATTTGACTGTTCTGAAACTTGAGTGAAAAGAGGCAGAGTAGGAGCTCATCATACTGAAATTTCAAATTAATTTGGTGGAACATTTTCCACTAACATGACAAAATCTTAATAAGCAGGTTTAACACCAAATTAAGAAAAGTACACCTTTAAGGCCCAGTTGTACAATCTTGGTTCAAAACAGAGTTTAGCTAAACTAAACTCGACTGGTACTTGAACTTCCCTATTTGAAATGCATTGCTGTCAAAATTGACAGAATTTGATTAATAGCTGACAGTAATGTACCATCGTCACCAAAAGTAACTGGGACACAAATAATGCATAATAATCTCCTGGACTAATTCTACTGTCATTCATTTCAATGCATTTAATGCATAGTTTGACAAATATTTGACAATAAAATTCACATAATAGGACAAGAGCTAATGTGATGCAGTCCCAGTTACTTTTGGTGACGATGGTATTTTAAATGGGAAACCTTAAGTACCAGTCGAGTTCAGTTGAACTTTGTTTTGAACCGAGATTGTACAACTGGGCTTAAATGTTTTTAATGACTTTTCGAAAAATTGTTGATGGAAAAACTTTGAAACCATTGGAGTAAAAGAGAGGAAAAAAAAGATCCCATCATAATGAAAATTTCAAATTCATTTGATGAAAAATGGTAACATGAGAAAATCTTAAAATACCAAAGTTTGGCTGGGTTCGGTAATTGCATCTGCGAGCAAAATTTGACAGATGTCACGTGATTTGACATGTGGAAAAAGATAAGCGATTACGTGACATCCGTCAAAATTTGCTCTTTTTGCTCGCAGATGCAATTACCCTTGTTAAAATAATAAAGACCGAATTTTTGCGATGAATGTAGTTCATCCATTCCAAGGACGAACCATATAGTTCGTCTTGTGACGTCATAAGTTTGAACGCTGGCTGGAAGCTGCGTCCATGCATCCGGCGAACTACGCTTAATATGACGTCACGAGTTTCTCACGAAAGCGTCTGTGTTCATGAAATCATGAAACTAGTTCGTCGCAAAAATTCGGTTATAAATTGATTTTGGCACGAGCTATTTTCGTGTTTTCTCGTGTTAATAATAGGTTCATAATAATAGGTTTGAAATAGTAGAGACGTCTTTTTCTGTTGAACTGTGTTTTTAAAACGTTTCAAAACTGGTTCGATTGCTACGTCATCATATCGGTGTTGATCAAACATACCCCGTTTCAAACGGCTATCTCTAAAATTATTGTTTTATGTACTACATAGGCCTGTTCGCACAGCAATCACAAACCAGTCAGAGCGAATTTCATTGGTTGAAAACAATCAGAAACAGTCAGAAAACTAGTTTCAACCAATGAGATTCACTCTGACTGATTTGTGATTTCTCTGCGAACAGATCTTAATATACCAATGGTATTTTGAAGTCAGCTGTATAATGCCTATTTTGAAACAGGTTGAAAGAGCGGTTCGAAACTGGTTGAACCGTTTCCGTATATGTCGTAACCGTTGCAGCACCAAAATGTGGCCTTTTAGAACGTTTTAAAACATTCCGTCAGAAAAAGACGTCTAGGTATGTATATTCCCGTGATGAACCTATGACGTTACACAAAATTGATTCAAACCGTTCTGAAATACAATCCATTTCATGTTTTTAAACCATTTTCTCGCGCCGAGAAATTATGACGTCATTGTGGAACTGTTTTAAACCAGTTTTGAAAAATGTTTCAAAATTTTGAGACGCGAGAAAACACCTCATGGCTGGGTTCGTTTATTACATCTGCGAGCAAAATAAGCAAAATTTGACAAATTTCACGTGATTTGACACGTGAAAAAAGATAAGTGGTCACCTGACTTCCGTCAAAATTTGCTCTTTTTGCTCGCAGATGTAATAAATGAACCCAGCCACAACAGTTTGATTTGATTTTTGAAGTTTCGTTTTTTCTTTTTATATCCATGCAAATTTTCAATAATTTACTTTCTGATACGATATTTTCAAGATATCGATAAATCTTTAAACGAATCGATTTTACCGCCATTTATAAGCAACGTTTTAATTATGGACTTTCTGAATTTTGACCTACCAGAGCAAAGATTTCTTATTTAGGTAGGCACACAAATTCAACAGAAATAATCTCACTTATAATCTTTTCACAAAGCAAATAAAGATGGACTAATTCATATAACAAATTAGCGAACGATATTTTTCTACACACCCACACACAACAAGCCATCAGATGATAAAATTACAGGAAACTATTTAGCGAAAGAAACGCGAGAAGTTTTTACCTTTATTAGACAAACGTATAATTAAAATTATTGCGTTCAATGCCAGTACCAACGAACACATTAATCCTATAGTAGGCCGGTTTTCGCACCAATCAGAGTGCCATTATATTCAATAATGCGCCTACTATAGGGATTGAATAATGCTGTAGGACTATTACAATCAAAATTTGGATTATTACCGGTTCTTGATTTATCCAACAGCCGGATTCTGATTGAGTCCTTGGAATATTAATAGATGAGAAAGTGAAATTAAATACCTGAGAAAAAGGTTTTAAATTCCGCACTTTGTAAACAATAAAAAGCACTTTACTTTCTGAGATTCGTTCACATTACAATAATAAATTCTTATCTCAATTTTTCTGATTTTCAATTATCTTTATTCATTAATAATGTTGTCTCGTGACAATGTTCGGTTTTTAATTTAGGTATATTTCCTCAATAACAACAAACAAAATGATTATAAAGTTTATTGTATTTTAACAACTAGTATGTAATATATGTATGTATGCAGTTTAATATTTTTTTTTAGTTGTAAAAAGTTTCAATTTTCACCACTTTTGATTCGATGAAATGAACAAATATTACCAAACATCAAGAACATCCTTCAACACATTCTCTTTATATTAATCGTAAAAAATCGAAATTCTCGATAATGAAAACATGAAGTCTCAATGCCAAACACCCATTAAAAACGGTTAAACAATCATTACTCAAATGCAGTTTTTTTTTTTAATTTATATAAAACATATCGCATGTCTTATTATGATTTGTTTGCGTGTGTTATTTCATATCTTATAATTACACTTGATCGTGATTTTTAAAAAAAAAAACATTTAATTAACTTTTCTGACGTGATGCAACAAGATTTTTTCACAATTTTGTGCAATATTAATTGTAAAGAGGTACTTACTCAAACATTTTTATTATAAATAAAAAAGATTTAATTTAAATTTGAAATTAACTTTTTATAGTAGTTCACTGTGAAGCTTAGGTAGTTTGTCTATATTCTACTTCAAATTATTGTTTGAATAATTTATATACGACCCAAATCACATGATAGGATCGAATTCAGGTGCATCGTTCCGCAGAAAATATTACAATAACAATTTTTATTCCGGCCGAAACACATCAAAAGTAAAATTGGCCACGTCCGACGCAGGAATCGCTTGACCGCAAAGCCCTTTGTAAAGTTGGTTTCTTGATAAGTTCGATGAACATTTCGAAGCAGGTTTTCCTAAAAGAAAAAAAAAACAGACAGTTAAGTGGTATTTTCAACTTGTTATTGAGACTCTTAATGCAGAGAATTGAAATGAGTAGGCCTGATCTGATCAACCCGATCACTAGCTGACGTAATTTTCTTTTTTCAATTGTGTGAATTGAAGAAAGATGAAACACAAACAACCTGTGATCGTTTTCGTAAAGGCCTAAGCCGTTTTCTCGTGTCCACTTTTTTGACATTGGTTCAAAACAGTTTTGAAACGGGCAACGGTGTTATATACCATAGCCCGTTTCAAACCTGTTTTGAAAAAAGTGGACGCGAGAAAACGGCTCTAGTGTCTCTTGAGTTTATTCAAAGTCTGTTCTCGCAAGACTCTCTGACAGTTTACAAACTATCCGAGACTCTCGAATTGTGAGAACAGACCTTAAGAGGGCAAATCTATGGAATGCTTTACTGTGATTGGTTGATTTTGCGACTTTTCTTGGCAGGAAAAAAATCTATTCTCACATCAGATGAGTTACCTTAGATTTGGTATAAACTCATCCGTGGCTGATATTTGAAACAAAATGAATTCCACCTATTCTTACCAGTCTGATAAACAGGTTGTCCCAAATAATTCCCGCCAGGTCCGTAATTGCAAACCAAAATAACCTGATGCCAAATCTCGTTTTGCACCGTTTCTGCGTAGTAGCTCATCGCGCATCCGATCTCGTTGGTTTCGGCCCAAACCAATTGCGTGTAATGACCCACCACGTACTTTGGACCTCTAAAAATGATTCATAAATAAGATATCTTACAGAAGTCAATTCTCTGTTCATTGGTTGAATATAGTCAGAAAACTGATGGTTGTTGGCGATTTGCACCAATCAGACTGATGGTTTGTGATTTCTGTGACCTATACTTAAGTAGTTTGTTTTGTATTGGGGGTACCTGTTTTGTGTGTCGTTCAACCAAAATCTGTCGAATAGGGCCACTTCGTCGTACCATAACAAAATGAGATCTTTGATTGCTTTGATTTTGTTGATTTTCGGATTGGTGCTGTTGATGTAGCCCAAGTTTTGGCCTACATGAGCATGGGATTCTAGAAATGTACAATAATGATTGCGTAATGAAGTAATAATTATTTTTGGCTCTGTTGAGAGCAAAGATTTTTATTTATTCGTAAAATCTCTATCGAAAATTTTGAATGTATTCAAGACTATTGACTTATTGACCTTATTCTACTTAATTTAATTTTCCCAAAAAACCAGTGATGACGTAGGCAGCGTGTTGTTTCTCGACATGACGTGTGTTTGCACCACATGTTATGATTCTGCGGGCTTTTGCTTATGTATACTTACTTGGTTTTACTACATTAATCAACATTCTCAAACAACTCTTTTTTAGATCTCGTCTTCATCTTCCTCTTTGCCTATTATGTTAATCAGAATTAAATAATATTTTTCATCATAAATGTATATTCTAAACTACGTCCGACCGCTGGCGGAAATAGCCGACGACGTAGTTGATGACGCCGTCAATGGTGCTACAGAATATGGCCACGATTCCCATAAACCACTATACCATATAAACGGGCAACCTGTGTAGTAGTGTGTATTATCTTTGCGAAGCGTTTGACAGGTCGGTCACAGTTGGCCATAGAATACAGTTAACAGATAACCAATGAATTAAACGTCATTTGTCAATCAATCAAACAGTCAAGATTACTTAACTGGTAATCACTTGAAAACTATACCTTAAATATCGTACAATTTATTGAAAAATTCACCTGTTTTACGACATCTGTCGTGTTTTAGGGGATTCCCGTTGCACGCATTCGCCCAACATTGAGCAATAAACTCCAATTCTTTATTGTAGCTCTAAAATAATTTAATTTAGGTACTTGAAACTTGAAAATCAATATAGCTTTACCATAGTTTGCATATTTGAAGCTTCTGGTTGCGGCCCCCTTTTCTCGTGCCCCGTTGCCACTTTGTTCCTTAAATAATTATGAATATCCAAAATGTATTGTCTGTCATCGTCTGTTAAGTCTATGACCATAAAATCTGGACCGCAGGACAGATCTGGACCACATTTCTATGGAAAAAATTCAACTTTTTTGGTATTGCGACGTTGGTACAAATTTACATACCACATCTGATCGATCGCAAACGGTATGGGGCACATTTTCAACAAAATTATCACAAGGCAATTGACAATATAAATTTTGAAAACTGTTAACTTTTGAACAAATTAGAATAAATAACAATGAGCGCAACATTGTTCTCTTCAAAGAGAAGGTTTTTCAAATAATAACCAAGCAATTCATTATTTAAGTAAAAACAATGTCGGATCATACTTAACTTAATACATAAAAAAAAAAAATAGCAAAAATAGTAATTTTCTTGATTCTTCCGTGTTTATAATTTCATCATTATAAAAGGTAATCAAGATTCTGACATGATAATAACATATTTATACGATTTGTTCATCGTTTTGTGTGCGTTTTTCAACTATTTCCGATAAATTACCAATTAATAATGCATTTTAAATTAATCGTGACATTAAAAAGCTAAAGAATTTTTGGCAACAAGTTTTGTCCTAAAAATAGCCTCAACTCAAATGCAATATAATTACATTTGACTCATTTAATCGATAGAGAATCAATATGAGAGCTTCAACAATTATTATTAAGGTAAACTTTTTTTTTTATTGTTAGAATAGTTTATTTGAAATATTATTTTAGGTCGGTCGTGGTTGTTTGACGCGCTCCTACGCCATGGCTCCAGCGCGCCCTGGGATTCTGGAAAAACTACAAGCCAGAAAAAATTTGTTCCTGGAAGCTAACGACATTCCTGTTCACATCAAAGGAGGCGTCAAGGATAATATTTTGGCTAAAACTACCGCTGTTATGGTTACAACTGGATATTTTTTTGGACTCTACACTGCGGTGATAGCGGTGAAGAAAACTTAAATCAATTGTGTAAATTTTAGTTGAGTAAATTGTAATTTTTATGAGAAAACGTTTTTTAATTTGGCAAAATGGAGTCAGCTATTTTTGCTCCAAGTGCACGCTGCACGCGGTTTGAAAACACCTAAAACACCAATCACATGATTTATCTGTCATACTTGTCAGCAATTTTACTCCAACGTCACGTCAATGGCGAAGTACAAAATATAAAAAAGTTTATCTTATTCCAGTTTTTTCAAAATTCTTAATAGATATAAATAATTATTGTATATGATTCAGTGAATATTGCTTCCCGAATGGCCGACGAGAATCCCGGTGCTCCCGCAGGGGCTGACAATCAAGTGGCAACTTCAGAAAACGGATCTCAAAATGTAAGAAAAATCGATGTTACTATTTCTGTTTCAATTTTACATTTTTTTAAATTGTTTAATTGATAAATGTGCGCTCCTAATTTAGTAATTTAGATTCTATAGAGTGTTTTTTTTTGATAATTATTTATGTTTTCAATTACATAACCTACAAAATAAATTTTTATGTAGGTTCTATGTGGTACTGTGATTTGTGAGGCATGCAGTTTTTTAATTTTTTGTAAAATATATTTGAATAATTGTGAGTCATTCTAATGAGTCATCTGTATACTTTTTTCCAAAAGAAAACGCCTATTTCTGTAAATGAAATGTTCTGAAAATTGAATTTTTAAACTGCTGCGAAAACGCGGGCTTGTGACGTCAGAGTCCGATGCCAAATTTATCATAAGTAAATCATTCCAAAACATTGTACTACGAAGCGTAAGCTTAGTAGATCTTCTAATTCAATTTTTAAGGTGTTTTCTGGTGTCTTAAAAGTTGAAACATTTTTGAAAACTAGTTTAGTTTAAAACAGTGTCACAATGACGTCATACGTTGACAGTTAAGAAACCATTCATCTTCGGAGAACTGTGACGTTTTGTTATCATAAAACTGTTCTGTGTAATTTGTGGTTGAGAAGGATAATTTTTGTATTTTCGTAGTGTATAAACCTCATAAATAAAAAACAAACACACATCACAGATATTTGACTTTTTCCGCCATGTTTTGATAGGTCGTTGGCGTCGTTGGATTGCCCTATTTCAAGGTTTTTTGAAAGAGGTAAATTACCTGATATCTTTTATGACGTCATCTGTTTCCTATTAACTACCAGACAACCTATTTGTTAGGAATCTTAGCCTTATTTCACTCTGTGGATTCAAAAATATTGGGATTATTTTGCATTGTCCAGTTCTTCACTTCCTGATAGTGATTCAATATAATAATAAAAATTACATTAATTAAAAGGTCTGTTCGCACAGAAATCACAAACCAGTCAGAGCGGCTTTATTTGAAATTAATGCAACTTTGCGTACACGCAAATGACGTCATTTGCGATTGAAAAAGTGCATGTCAAATAAGCCGAACATCAATTTTCAATCGCAAATGACGTCATTTGCGTGTACGCATAGTTGCATCGTTTTCAAATAGAGCCCCCCATAGCGAATTTCATTGGTTGTTGAAACTACAATAGTTTTCTGACTGTTTTCAAACAATGAAATTCGCTATGACTGGTTTGTGGGGGCGTTCGTTTGTGAGTGTTTTATATGGGTCTATCTGCCATAATCTAAAATATTAGTTCAGTGCGACATAAACAAACAAACCTTGATAGGGCGATTTCAAGGATAATACACTCTACTATGGATTGCTTATCGGCCTCGTTTTTGGTAATGGCCGCCATATTGGTGTCACCATTCTCGACGTCATTAACAAGTCGTCAGCTGTTTGCACTAGAGGTCGTAGTTTAGAATTTAAATTTATGATGAAAAATGTTAATTAATGTAGTAAAAGCAAGTATGCATATAGCGAAAGCTCGCGGAATCATAACCTGTAGTGCAAACAGTCTACAGTCGTGAGCATTAAAAATGGGACAACCGATTTTTCCTATTGTAAAACGGGCTCATCAGCCATCAGCTACACCGTCCGCAATGACAGGGATTGTCATATTTGACAAAAAATCCGTTGTAAAGAGACCTAGTTCGTTTTTGTCATCTTTTTCGTCGATATGCTCCGAAATTTTGACAGGCACGTGATTTGTAAATTGAAACTGTCTGATCCAGTCACGTGCCTGTCAAAATTTCGGACAAAATCGACGGGAAAGATGACAAAAACGAAATAGCGAAAAATGATATGACCTGTCAGTCGGGTGTCCCACTTTTAATGCTCACGTCTGTACGTCCAGGCGAGAAAGGGCATGCTGCGTACGTCACAAGGGGTGATTTGGGCTTGGGTTGGGGGGAGGGACGATTTGTTCCACACAGGCCCTATGAGGATAGGCTATCCTTTCGTAGTAGTGTGTATTATCCTTGGGGCGATCTGACGTTCTCTCAATTCAATATGGCGCCGTGGAAATAACGAGAAACAAACCTGGGCCGAGATTCTAAAATCACGATTCGACACACGACTCGACAACGATACCGGCCTTGTCGTGTCGAAAGGTATAATTCCAATGAGATTTCTAACCTAGAATCGTCGGAAAAATCGTCTCGTTGTCGAGTCGTATGTCGAATCGTGATTTTAGAATCCCCGACCTGACAGCCGTAAAGGCACGTTTACCTTCAATTCCTATTCAAATTGCAATCAATTGGAATTGAATATTAACGCACCTTCTTGGTCGTCAAGCTTGGTTAGGCAATTTTTCGCGAGGATAATCGAGCATAATCTGATTATGCTGGGTTATGTGATGTGTCATACTCTCCAACAAATTCTGGGCCTGCGAGTGACGTCACTATCAGCAGCTCATAGTCACAGATCACCTAATACAGATGCGTAAGTAAGTATCCTTGCCGTCGAACGATTTTGCTACGAAACCGCGGCTCCGCAAGGGGGCCAACTCCATGACGCATAGACACAGATCGCCCGCATCAGGATAATTAACGTAGCTGAGTGCGTGAGCGTGTTTCAGCCTGTTGTGTTTATATATTTTTGCGGGTATTTAATAAATAAAGCATTACAAAAAGAATATTTTTTTGCTGTTTGTGAACCAATTTAAGAAATATTATTGAGCTTCCTCATTTATTTATTGGATATGTTCAAAATTTATCGATGCGGCATTGGTGCGGCCAGCCTATGTCCACCCAAATTAACCTTGAACCACGAATTCGCCGCTCTTTCGCATCTGTATGTACTACACGTATCTGGAATGGCACCGACCGTTGTCGGATATGGCATTTGTATGGCATTGGTCATCTCGCTTAGTGCGTCCAAAAAAGCTACATAGTGGGGTATTCCTTTCTCTCTCTAGTTCATTGCTGTTAGGCATATTCCTGACCTCGAATAAAATATTTTTTAGACAAGGAAAGATTTCCATGATTCGCCAATAAGATAAATAGAGATGGGTGTACCCCACACTCTCCATCTCAATCTGCCGCAAATTTATAGATCGGCGGACCATTCCAGGTACGTGTAGTTTATAGTTCATTGTCTGTATCATAGCGATGACGTCACCCGTAGACCTCGATGGAATGCTTGCGATTCAGGCTGTGCGAGTGAGTTAATTTTTTCTTCGATTTTATGTAGAAAAGGAGATTTTCGATTTTCGGTCCGTTCTCACAAAAGAAATTATTGCTTTTGATCCTCGAGTATCCCAGAATTTGATGGTGGGGAGTTAGTGGAGTATGACACATCATATAATGCAGCAAAAGATTATGCTTGGTTATCCTCGCTAAAAATTGCCTATTCACTGGTTATGACCATGTCGCCATCTTGAATTATCAGCTGTTTTGATGTGACGTCATGGATCCTGTTCGTTTTAGCTCTCAGAGTGTTCTCTTTTGCCTTGGGCTTATGACCGCGTATGACGTCACGATATCCATGCTCATACCGTTTCGCTCCGTGGAGTGCAAAGCCGAACTCTGCCAAGAAAAAGAAAACCTTCAATCTTGTTAGGGATGGCAACGATATATCGATGTTTTGTAAATATCGATACAAAACTCGAATATATCGATATATTTTATTCGATATAACGACAAAATATCGATATAATCAGATTTTTTTTTGAACAATTTGTGTGCTCGTAGTTCATTGGTTGACAGCTTGACAGTTGACTGTGAAGGGTAATAATGAAGGGCGTTTATCCAAACCTATTTGAAGTGGTAAAGTGGTATATTTCGTGTGCGGAAAGTGACAGTTGTTCGGCCGAGCAATCAAGAGAGGAAGACAGATTTTCCGCACGATTTAGGAACGCCATTTTTCTACGAAAAAAGTACTTTTTCACACGGATTTTAGAAGGCTAACCAATCCTTGAATAGATATTCTTTTCTCGATTTTACTTCTCCGCACTAGTGTACAAAAGTGGTACTTTCATGGTCGTAAAATACGTGCACTTTTCACACGCATGTGGAAAAACAATAGTTCCTTCTGTTCCAAGTGGAAGATATACATATATCGATATATATATATATTTTTTAAATTGCCCTAGTTTTGTCCGACGTGAATCGATATGTCTATACTTGTCCAGCTCATGTGGATTTCTCGAATCGAAACTCGTAACATCTGGGTCTTTATTCTCAAAACCGGGTTCAAATGAGATAAGATGTCCTGTCTTTGTCCGTTCTATTTGTATTTGCAAAAGACCGACAAAGATAGAGCAATCGATCTTATGAGCACACTGTTCCCTGCTTTCAAGAATAGACGTCCTATCGTGTTTATACCTATTCCATTGTAAGAAAGCGTCCCAGATTACGTCGGGCTATGTTGCTTCCTTGTCTTTCATTAACAATTAAACGAAGACAAAGATATCCGTTAAATGTACTGAACCTAAAACTCGTTATTTCACAGTTCACTACCTAAAATCTATTTGCATCCTTTACTACCCTATAAAAAAAGATAAAGGATAGGTATAATCGGGGAACTAGTGTTACTTAGTACAATGAACCTAAATGTTTCTTTTCATATTGCCAAATTTTCCCTAAAATCTGTATCTCTAGAAACCATTAGAAATAAAGATATGTTAATTTTTACAACCATTAATAAAATCTCGAAAACAGAAGAAAAAAAAAATTATATACAGGGCGACACAAGGTATAGGGTGCAATCAACCAAATAGGACTGCTTATTGAGCTCTGATAGTGTTTGCCATATGCACGCGACAACTCCCTACTATTTGTGACGTCAGCCGCAGACCTGAACAATGAACTATTTCAAGGCTATCATATATTTGATTTTCAAAGAAAATGAATTATTATCTTAACTTAAAATAAACATAGTAATCTGCGAAAGAAAAAAAAAATGGTGTTGGTTATTTTGTATTTTCAGAAATTAAGAAGTTTTTGGAGCTCTTCTTCCACGCGAATTACTAAGTTCTGGAGCTTAGCTTTAATAAAACCAACTAAGATTTCTTTTTCTTTATCTCGGCTATTTATTATTTCTTTTTTTTTTTCAGCAACCCCTTACTGCAGCAGAACAGCGTCAACCAACTAGACTGGAATCCTTCTTCGCAGTATCCAAATCCCTAATAATCCGAGCCTTAATAATTTATTTCATTTCGTCCTTTTTCAGAGGAGGACAAAAACCCGCACAACCTGTCAACAGTGTCAGCCCCTCAGGGGCGCCAGTCACTCAGGCCCGAAACATATTTTCAGACGGCACTCCCTTAACTTTATATGTTTACTTATCAGAGTCTGACGTTCTAGAAGACTATCATCACTCGAATTTGTTTTGGATTAAAGAGAATATTGTTTACGGTGATTGGACCGGAGGGCCTAATAAAGATGGAATGTACGAGATTGAAAAAGAAGTTCCTATTACAGAAGGATTGAAGAATAATGGGTCATTGTTTTTGCATGCGTATATCACTAGGTTGGGAAATAGTCCTGATCCTAAATCAAAGAATTACGATCCGAATCAGATGAGTTATGCTTTCAAGCAACTCAATAGGTAAAAAAAAAAACTTAATTTCAATAATAAATACTCACTCATAAACTTCGTTTCAGATATAAAAAGCTAAAATCAAGCAAAACCAAAAACCTCTTAACAGGAGAAACAGATCAAGCTCTAGTAGAAGATGGCAAAATAATTTCGCATTGGCATCAAAATTTCACTTTGAACCTAATCACAGACCAAACTCTGTGGACTTTCGGATCAGTACCGGCCCCCCTGGACCAGTACGTTAAATTCACCGACGATTTCAACCACTACCGCCCCATTTTGTACCCCAACGACTACTGGAACATGGCCAGAGATTATAAACCTCTAAACGAAACTTACTCGTTAAAACTAACATTCCAACCTTTGAGTTTGTTCAAGTGGCAGCTTTATGCGGCTCAAGCAATGAAAAACAACATGTTCAGCATGTTTAGCGATAATGAAGCGCAACAAAGTGACGAAGAACAAGACACTATAAAAGAAACACTTATGGACACTAATCCATATTTGTTAGGTATTACGATTGCTGTATCGATTTTGCATTCGATTTTTGAATTGCTGGCTTTCAAAAACGATATTCAATTTTGGAACAATAGGAATTCTCTAGAAGGTTTATCGGTGCGTTCGGTATTTTTTAGCGTGTTTCAAAGTCTTGTAGTGTTGCTCTATGTGTTGGATCACGAAACGAATTTTTTGATTAAGGTTTCTTGTTTTGTCGGTCTTGGTATTGAAATATGGAAGATTTTGAAGGTTGTTGATGTTAAATTTGAAAATGGGAGGCTCGTTTTTAAAGATAAAGGGTCTTATGTTGAGTCTAGTACTAAACAATATGATGAGTTGGCTTTTAAATATTTATCCTGGCTGTGTTTTCCTTTATTAGCAGGGTATTGTGTTTACGCTCTGTTGTATTTAGAACATAAAGGCTGGTATTCGTTTGTATTAGATATTTTGTATGGGTTTTTGTTAACATTTGGGTTTATAATGATGACACCTCAGTTATTTATAAATTACAAAATGAAATCTGTAGCCCATTTGCCTTGGAGAATGTTAACTTACAAATTCCTAAACACTTTCATTGACGATATGTTTGCGTTTGTAATAAAAATGCCTACGATGTATCGAATTGGTTGCTTCCGGGACGATATTGTTTTTCTGATATTTTTATATCAAAAGTGGATTTATCCTGTGGATAAAACTAGGAGGAACGAGTTTGGGTTCTCGGCAGAACAAGAAGATCAGAGCAAGGCTGTTGTTGTTAATGGCGGTGCCAAAGAAGAAGAAACTAAAAAAGACCAGTAACGGTTTGGTTTTTCTTTGTTATTATTTTTTAGTATAATTAATAAAAATGTAATAAGTGATTTGTTGGATGATGAGGAGTTTGGTGGTTGTATGTATAAAAAAAAAGGCTGCCTTTTTATTATTTAATTTGTTTTGTTTATTTGAATAAATGAATTAATGGATTGTGATTTTATTTTTCATCAAGCCTTGATTAAGTTGTTGTTCAGATGGTTAGAGAAAGATACCAGATTTAAAGTCTTGAAAAAAGTATATCTAAAACTTTTTCAATTGAGAGCAGTAGTCTGCTCATTTGTACTTGCTACCCTGCTCGAAAAATCAGGAAGATCGAAGATCTGCTAGGAGCCCACTACTATTTAAGAGCTTATATGGGAGTTATGGGACAAGTGTACAGGGTGATTCATTAAGAATGGCACTCGGCCATATCTCAAAAACTATTCATAGTAGACTTGTCGGAAAAAAATTATCCCATAAATATGGCCAAGAGAAAATGCTGGAAATATATTTCAGCTTTCTAAAATGACCGCAAGGGGGCGTAACCCAACTGTCAAAGTACAAAAATGATTTTATTTCTGAAATTTCAAATGGAAACGTATCTTAAAAATGCCAGCAATCGATTTTTGATGAAATTTCACACAATTTTGATCTATGACTTTTTACCATAACTTATCGGATAAGACAGTTATGAGCTGTCAAATATTGCAAGTCAAGAAAGCGGATAACTTCAAAACGACTCAACAAATCTGGTCGATCTCAGGTTCGTTGGAAAGACAAATGTCTGCTCTTTAATTTTGTTGTGAAAAATTCAAATTCTGGTAAGTAGGATTGACGCTATGGGTCGATATTTGAAAACAATTGAATGTTTTCAATTTTTCTTAATATTTTCAAATGGAACGGTATATTTAAGATACATTAAATCGATTTCTGACGATTTTTTACACATAGGTACTTTGTCTTTATTACCTTCCTACAAATGAATTCTAGAAAGTGTTAAAATTAATTTAATTTAAAATAATCAGTATTTATGAGAAAGCCCTCGTAGATAATGACTTTGTTGTGCTGACAGTTGTCAAATAATAAATAGGGTACGTTCCAAAATATTAAATGTTATTTTGGGTTAATTACCTTGCTACTAAATGCGTTTTTTTTTTTTAAAGATAAAAGTCAAACTGACATTGGGTTGGCAATACAATGTAAAATTGTCAATGCTATCAAATTTTTCATGTAGAAAAGGCTTGTGTTGCCAACATAGTTACTAAATTTTTGACGGGGAATTATCTTTAAAAAAAAAAAACAATTTTACAAGCTCTAGAGAGCTCATAGTAATTCGTTTCAAGATGGAGAAACTTTTGGTGAATTATTCCAATTGAGGTTCAAGTCGCAAAACATGCAAGGTAATAAGGATTTTTAAGCGATTAACCGCGCGTTACAAAGCGTGTAACCGTGTTATAAACGGTAACTGAAAATCTCTAACCTTTGAAATTTTAGCGGGGCAGCGGTAATATGACGTCACGCATTTATAACACGGTATTGGATTCAGTGACCTATGCAGGACCTGGGTTACTGGTGGTTATAGAACATTTGACAGTTGGATTTTATTCAAATATGGGCGTTTGGGTTTTACCTCAATGGGTTTTACCTTACTCTAACGTAAAACCCAAAAATTAGGAAACATTATTGCGGGACGTGGACGTGGGTTTCTGGTTGCTAGTTTAAACGTAAAAGGTGAAACAAACGCTCAGTGGTAGAACGTGTAATATCCAATCCATTCCTTGGAGATCCGGGGGACCAACAGGGCAGAAAATATTGAAATTTTAACTGAAGTAACTTTAAACAATGAAGGGAAGGATTACACCGTCTGTGTTCCTTTGGACAAAGCGAATATACTTTTTAATGTTAAAAAAATATGTGTACTGGTTTCTTGTTTCAGGTACCTACGCAAAGAGTACATTTTTAATGGTTTTCAATTTCAATTTGATTATTGTATTGATAATCCCGCCATCGCCATAGGTTTTTTGTTTATTGTGTGCCAATTAGGCGCCATTTTGGACAGGTCTTTGGTTTGCTTAATAGGTATCTATAACCTCAATGAACTATCCAAGATGCTGTCAAACTTGAATTAAAATGGCCGCCAAGAAGCACACAAACGCTTTTTTTATGTGTCATTCAATGTGTCATGAATTTTTTTTTCAAAAAAATAGTGCTCATTGTTCATTTGTGTTTTGATACTCGTTCTTTTTACTCGTATTTTTATTAATGTTAGAAATAGAACAGATCCCTAGGTCACTCCTGCAGTGATATCCAACCCCTCTGAAGTACTGAACCCCTAGAAGCAGTACTTCATGACAGACACAATCGAAAGCTTTTTTCCGGTCACAAAAAACTACCGCAGCCACTTCTTCGTCATTTATCTTCTAATACAGCTCATCCATCAGGAGATGAAATATGGTATCATCAGTGTTTTTTGACTGCTGAAACAGAGACAGAGAAAGCAATTTATGTCTATCAAGGAAGCTCACTATCCACCTTAATTAGCCACTCTACAATTTTAGTCAAAGTTGGCAGTAAGGATATTGGCCTTTTTTTTTCGATTTTAACTTGACAACGGAAATGCATGGTTAAAAATTTCAATATTTTCACAATGAAATGAATGCAGAGCATTTACCTTCAGCAAAATCGTTCTTCAATCAAATCTAAAGCAAACTTGTGAAAAAACAATACAAATCAAAGCACAACACTGGAGGGTGGAGTTGCAACAAATAAATATTTTCACATTTTAAGGGTAGGTCCTGGGTGTCCAAGTGAAATGTAGGTAGAGCAATCTTGCCCAAACAATAGAGATTCAGTAATTGGGTAGAAACGGCCAAAAATTGAGACGCACACAATAGAAAATGAGTATTTGATTATGATCATTAATGACATAACCTAATGACGTTATGGTTTGTGTTTGTGTCAAATGTTTGTGTGCCTCTTGTCGGCCATATTTGTGTCACGTGTTTTGGATAGTCTTTGGTTTTTGCGAAAAGGAGAATAACAAACTTTATTAGGTGGGGGTAATTTTGACAGAACACCAGTAGTGAGGGTAATACCCGTACGGTTATAGCTCGTGATAACACCGTTACAAATGGTTACTCGCTAAAAAATCCATAATTATTAACCCAAAATAACATTTATAATTTTGGAACGCACTTTTTTTTATTATTTGACAACTGTCAGAAAAACAAAGTCATTATCTACGAGGGCTTTTTCATGAATACTGATTATTTTAAATAAAATTAATTTTAACACTTTCTGGAATTCGTTTGTAGGAAGGTGATAAAGACAAACTATGTGTAAAAAATCCTCAGAAATCGATTTAATGTATCTTGAATATACCGTTCCATTTGAAATTTTTAAGAAAAATTGGAAACATTCAATTGTTTCCAAATATTGACCCATAGCGTCAGTCCTACTAAGCAGAATTTGAATTTTTCACAACAAAATTAAAGAGCAGACTTTTGTCATTCCAACGAACCTGAGATCGACCAGATTTGTTCAGTCGTTTTGAAGTTATCCGCTTTCTTGAGTTGCAATATTTGACAGCTCATAACTGTCTTATCCGATAAGTTATGGTAAAAAGTTATAGATCAGAATTGTGTGAAATTTCCTCAAGAATCGAATGCTAGCATTTTTAAGATACGTTTCCATTCGAAATTTCAAAAATAAAACCATTTTTGTACTTTGACAGTTGGGTTGCGCCCCCTTGCGGTCATTTTAGAAAGCTGAAATATATTTCCAGCATTTTCTCTTGGCCATATTTATGGAATAATTTTTTTCCGACAAGACTATGATAAATAGTTTTTGAGATATGGCTGAGTGCCATTCTTAATGAATCACCCTGTACAATCTTTCCCTTGATGTGAGAAGTCTTGTAACTAGAAAAAGTAGCAGAGAATGACTGATTACACTCTGAGCATCTACTTCTTCTTTTTTGCCGGATACTTGATAAGGTGCGTAGTAACACTGTAGTAAGCAGTTGACTGTTAGGTTATAGTTATTTACCTAACAAATGCGGAAAGTGATACTTTACCGCACGCAACGGCAGTTGACCGAACGACGCAAAGCGGAGTTCGGTCAAGCCGTTTAGGGCGGTAAAGGCACTTTCCGCATGTGTTAGGTACAAAATTTTACCTATGAGCATCTACATCTCCAAAAAAAGGCATTCATAAAATTAATTAATGAATCAGATTGATTAATGAAATAAGATTAAATTTAGAAATGATCAAAAATCCATTTTCTGAAAAAGAAAGGAATTTTGATTATAAATATCAAATTCTACTTTACCGCACACTATGCGGTAAAGTGCACTTTACCTCACACTTTGTAGTTCATTTTACCGCATACTATGCTGTAATACTTATTACGTTTTATGCACGATCGGGCTATTCCAGTTCAAACACTTAATTTATAGAATGGCATCCAATTGACATTTTCAAAAATAGAATTGTCTTCCTCCTATAAAGGCGCGTTCCCAATGAAAAATTGGCAACTTTTGTATTTGCAACGCTTCCAAAAATCACAACTCTTATTTCCATGGTTATCCACCACCGCACATTATCTATAACAATTATTATTATTATTATAGTTGGCTGGACTACTTGTTTCTAATGGTTGGTATGGTTGTTATGGTGCTTCTCAAATTGTTTATTTGTGTTAGTTACGCAAAACTCGCTTTCAAACAATACGGTTGCAAGCTGCAAATACGCTTTTTTGAAATTTAAGGAGAAATATGAGTGAAAATAGTGATAGTGAACTGGAAAATGCTTGGAATATTGGTTGTGACGCTGTGATTCCGGAAAAATCAAGGCAACGGTACGAAAAAACCTTTGAAATCTTTAAGAAGTGGTGCGTTGACAAAAACTGGGCTGTTTCGGAGAAAGTGCTTTTGGCATACTTTGTACACCGAAATCAGAAGTTAAAATCACCTGGAAGCTTATGGGCTGAGTATTCCATGCTGAAGGCGACACTATTTCTGAAGGAAAATGTTGACATTTCGAAATACGCAACTTTAATTGCCTTTCTGAAAAGAAAAAACGTTGGCCATACACCGAAAAAATCTAAAGTTTTCACAAAGGAGGATTTATACAGGTTTCTAATGGAGGCACCAGATGATAGATACTTGATTTTGAAAGTGAGTTAATTTACCTGTGTTTTTAACAATGCAAAGAATTAATTTGTTGTTTTTTCGTAGATAGGCATGATATTTGGTGTAGCTGGAGCATGCAGAAGGGAGGAATTATGTAATTTGACTTTACAAGACATAGATAATCAGGAAACGTTCATTTTTGTTAAAATACCCAATACAAAAACCAATATTCAAAGGAGTTTCACCATCACTGGTAAAGAAGACCAGCGAGTGGATTATTTGGAGATTTGTAGGAAATATATCGAACTACGACAAAAAACCGCAAAATCAAACAAGTTTTTTTAAAAAATTCGAAACGGCTTTTGCACTAATCAAGTTGTAGGAAAGAATACCATAGGAAAATGGCCAGCACAAATTGCCACATTTTTAAATTTGCAAAATCCTTCTCAATACACTGGACATGCTTTTCGCAGAACTTCTGCGACGCTTCTTGCAAATAGCGGGCGTAGAAGTATTAGCTCTCAAAAGACATGGAGGTTGGAAATCCTCGACGGTTGCCGAGGGTTATATCGAGGACTCCATAGAGAGCAAATTTGAAATTCGCAGACCCAAATTTTACACCAAACCTCCTTCAACAAGTGGTAAGACTTCGATCCATAAACAACATCCAGACAACTAAATGATGAACCTCATCCTGTTTCTCTGATAAATGATACAGAAATACGGTTGTTCTTGATAAGCACATAAGAAAAGGAGGTGTGATAGATAATTCACATAACTGTATATTTAATTTGTATGTTAACAAAAAATAATAATATTTAAATTCTATTAATATTAAACCTATGTACTATAGTTGTTGAGGTGCATAATAAATTATAATTCTTGTTTTATTTCTATTTCCATAGTTGACAACACGGATTAAATTGAACTAGTGGCCTCCACCAATATTCGAGAGTGTTTGATGACACGAAAAATAGCGGGCGGTAAGTTCAACTTACCGCCCCGCAAACGCGGGCGGTAAGTAGTACTTACCCGCCCGCTCGTGCATAAAGTTAACTTTACCCGCACACTAGGCTGTAAAGTTAACTTTACCGCATAGTGTGCGGTAAAGTGATACTTTCCATTTTCAAATACGTGCGGTAAAGTTCACTTTACCGCACGCTCGTAGGTAAAATACAATTAACGACTGATGATTTAATACTAATTTATTTAAGGAACGGTAGGTAACACTATTTATGTACCTACAATTGAATGCAATATTTACAAAGGTAGTTAACTTAGGCCAGGGTTATCCAATTCCTTGATTCTTAATTTTCGTTCTTAATTCTTATTTTTTAAAAATCCCAATGTTAAATAAATTGAACTTTTTAAGAATTAAGAATTAAGGACAAATATTAAGAATTAAGGAATTGGGTAACTCCGGCCTTAGTTAATTAAAGTGCTGACCTATATGTTTTACTGATCCTCTGTTCGTAATGTCGATGACTTTAAAAATACTTGGCTAGCTTGGTAAATGGAAAATATGTAATTAATACATCTATTAAAAGATAATAAGTTTTAAATTTGGAAAAAAAATATGGCTTATTTGTAATTAGACATTCTGGCCACTCGGTTCTGGAAAAAAATGGCTAATCGCTGATTAAACAACAAGTGTATACGCCGATCAGCTGCTGAGATCTGTTTGGAGCAAGAAAAGCAGTACACAGTTTTAAGAGAAATATACCAAATATAAAGGATTCAGAAAATAAATTTATAGAATAAACTTTTCTTTCAATTAGACTAGCATAGAGAACGACATAATTGAAAAAAACTGGGAAAAGATAATCCTCGAACACGCTTGCGTACCTCTCAAAAAATATCCAATCCAATCAGCTGTTTTCTCAGATTTCATGACGTCCCTGACGTCACAAAATATAATTATGCATCCCTGAGAAAATACTGTATTTATTGTGAAATGTTTGTACCAAAGTCCTAAATGACGAAAAATTTAAGTTTCCTATTAAATATGGTTTATTAAAAAGAATTCTACTTTCGATTTCGGCTGATATGGACATATGAAAACCAAGATAAACACACACATCAGCTGAGTTTTCTATTGGATTTTTCAGTATTTTCTTTTGGGTTTCTAGGGGCACTTGCCCTGAGTTTTATTGTAAATTTTTGTTTTGTTTTGT
The DNA here is from genome assembly GCA_917834065.1 of Ceutorhynchus assimilis. Lineage (NCBI taxonomy): Eukaryota > Metazoa > Arthropoda > Insecta > Coleoptera > Curculionidae > Ceutorhynchus > Ceutorhynchus assimilis. Next base: position 48,358,411 of record OU892279.1, on the reverse strand, counting down.
TGATTTTTATTATAAACCGTCAAGCTGGATCGTTTACCGGATTACCTTAGGGACACTATGGACTGGTTTATAGGGTAAGTGAAACTTTTTCTTTATTCCATACACCAAAAATATAAATATTAAGTATAGAAGATAGATATAAAGTATTAAACAATGGTCAATGATTGTTTAATTTTGCAAGGCATTATAAATGCACCAATTTTGTGATATTTGCTTATATTTAGCCTAGAGAATGATTTGCAACATTTTTTGCATCCCTACCAAAACTACAATATCCTATCCTCATCCTCAAATGGTAAAAACTCTTAGTATGTACCTACTTAAATACTGAAAAACTCCTAATTTAAAGTTTTGTAATAATTATTGGAAATGGGTTGGGTAAGGATGAGTAACTGAGATAATGAAAGTAGACAAAACCAATTTAATTGTAAAAAGCTCATTATTTCTTTTATTCTTTACTTATTTAAAGAACTGGAGTAAAACAGACAGTCTATCTTCACTTTTTATTCTATAAAAAATATAATCAGTTGAAAGGGGGGTTGAACATGTTTCAGATCTATCATAGATCCATTATCAGCATAAATTCAAATCGTAGAGGGGAATATGGCTACATACGAAATGCCTAAGCATTAATTGTTATATAAAAGTGTTCATGCTGTACTCCACATAAGGTTCTTCATGCCATATCCAACATAAAAACAAAGTTACATAACAAAAGTTGAAGATCGAAAAAGAGTTATTATTATTTTCGATCTTCACCTTTTGTTTTGTAACTTTATGTTTTTATGTTGGATACAGCATGAGCAACCTTATGTTGAGTACAGCATGAACACTTTTATGTAATAATTAATGCTTAGGCATATCGTATGTAGCCATATTCCCCTCTACGATTTAAATTTATGCTGATGATGGATCTATTATAGATCTGAAACATGTTCAACCCCCCTTTCAACTGCTTATATTTTTTATAGAATAAAGAGTGACGATTGACTGTGTGTTTTACTCCAGTTTTTTAACTATTCTCTTCCCTGTAAGACATTGACTACTATTTCAAAAAAAAAAACTACTTATTTGTTTCACTCATTTCTTCATTGTCTAGCTAGGTACATCTTTATTTGAATTATTTATTTATTGATACTCATACAAACACCATAATGGTAATTAAAAGTAAGAGAAATCGATACTTACAAACTAAACATTAAACCAATAAAAACAACCTACAGGATGGCACTGCTATCAATCAATCAATCAATCAAATAATGCTTTATTGTTATGAAACATGAAATGTTGTTAACAAAGCTCTTATAAATGGAATAAAAATAGAAAAAAATAAAAAAAAATATATATATAAATACAAAAACTATAAACCAAATCAGTAAAATAAAATTAATGAACATATGACTACAAATTATAAGATAATTATAACATAATTCAAAACTATAAAATGTCTCAATACTATAAGATAGGTAATTAAAAATACTGAAAAGAAAATGAATACAAATTTTGTTGAAATCATTGGTTAAAATATAAAAAATAAAACAGGTTATAAAAGCACTTACACAAAGCTTAGATTAACAAAAAAAAATAAAAAGAACAAATGGAGCAACAAAGTGGAATAACAAACAAATTAAAAGTCACAAAAGCAAGTCTTGCTGAATTGTACAAACAAACAGATCAAAATGTCTCGTGGTAAAATTCGTCCACCGAATAATATGCCTTAGATTGGAAAAGCCTTTTCACTGCCACCCTGAATTTTTTTAAACAGTTTAGGCTCTTTAAATTCATAGGCAAGTGATTATACAACTTTAAACCCCCATACACTATTGACTGTTTGGTGAGCGTGGATCTTGGTATAGGCAGGCGCAATTCATTGCCACGCCGGGTATTGTGAACATTTTCATTTGAAACATCAGCATACTTCCTATGTATTAGGGTAACTGTTTCCAATATAAAAAGACATGCTACAGTCAGTATCCCTTCCCTTCTGAAATATTCCCTACAATGTTCCCTAAAATTTAAACCACAAAGATACCTGAGTGCTCTCTTCTGAAGTACAAATGCTGACTGCACAAGTTGTTTGTTAGCAAATCCCCAGAATGGAATTCCGTATCTTATATTTGACTCAATTACGGAAAAGTACAATGATCTTGCCATGGAATGATTCACCTGTTTGCTTATCACCCTTATTGCATAACAACCTGCAGACAGCCTTTTATTAAGTGCAGTTATGTGATCAGAAAAATTGAGTCTCGAGTCAATAGTAATTCCCAGAAATTTCGTACATGATTGATTAACAATTGTGTCAGTCTGCATTGCCACATCATCAACACTACACCTAAACGACATTATATTTGTTTTTTTTATATTAAATGTCAAGCAATTTGTATCACACCACTCTTTCACCTTCATGATATAATTCTGGATTTTATTTTGCAAGATCTGTGGGTCATGTTCAATCCATAAAATAGTGGTGTCATCAGCAAATAAGGTCAACTTTCCATCAATATCCACGTGAGTCAGGTCATTTATGTACAGAAGGAAGAGTAGGGGTCCCAATACTGAACCTTGGGGCACTCCGTGAGGATTAATAAGAGCCACTGAGTTTTTATCCTGACACCTGACAATCTGCTCCCTATTGTTAGGGAATGATTCAAGCCAACCAAGCGCCACCCCTCTAAAGCCGTAATGGTAAAGCTTCCCCAGCAGTAGTTCGCGATTAACACAGTCGAATGCTTTCGAGAAATCGCAAAAGACTGCTGCAGCAACATCACCACTATTCAGACCCAGAAAGAGTGACTCCAGAAAATTAAAAATCGCATCACATGTATTCAGTTTAGCTTGGAACCCAAATTGGCAATCATTAAGTATTTTATGTCTGTTTAAAAATGCGATCATTCTGGATTTAACCAGTTTCTCTAATATTTTAGATAGGGACGGGAGCAGAGATATAGGGCGATAGCATGAGGGATCCTCGGCATCACCACCTTTAAAGATAGGTCTGATAATGCTTGTCCTCAAAGAAGTTGGAAAAACTCCAGTGTCAAAAGAATGATTAATAGCCAAACACAAGCAATTTATGGCGTTATCTGGCATGCATTCAAATATTTTTAAAGACATTTCATCGATGCCAGCAGAATTTTTATTTTTTATTTCTCGGAATGTTGCTTTTAATTCTATTGGATCAGTATGATAAAGTCGAAAAGTTTCCAAAACAGAATGTTTTAGAAAATGATAAGGACTCACATCAGAACGTAATTCATCCATAAGGCCTTGTGCCACATTGCAGTAATATTTATTTAATATATTTGGCTCGATATCCACATGGTAGGTACTACTTTTGAATTATTTCATGTCAGGTATTTATAAAATAATCTAGATTAACATCTTGGGAACACAGTTCATTACATTTAACCAACATACAATTAAGGAGAGAAATGCTACCCATTGGTACACAAAAAAATGTATCTGTTTTAAAACCCTTAAGTTAATTTTAGGTACATGTATAGGAATATAGTTAATTGAAATCAAATGAAATGAAATGAAATGAAATAGTTGTTTATTTAGCACTTTGCTACTAAAGCTTACAATTTAAATTTGCAAATCAAATTTACAGTATGCAACTGTTAGGTAATTTAATGTTATTAGGTAGAGCCGAGGGGGTAACCACTCAGTAAATATGGTGTACAAGAACTGTAATTTTTTGTAAATTTTTGTAAATATCAGTAATTTTTAGTAATTTTAGTAATTTTCAGTAATTTTTGGTAATTTTTAGTAATTTTTAGTAATTTTTAGTAATTTTTAGTAATTTTTGGTAATTTTTGGTAATTTTTGGTGATTTTTCAATAATTTTCCAGTAATTTTTTATAAATTTTGAAGGGTATTTTACAAAAACGTTTCTAAAAAAATTATTCTGGAAGTTTTGTGGAAAAATAAAATCTATACCGAGTGGGTCAATGCTTGAGCTCAAGCCAATGAAAAGAAAACGAATTTTTCATATTTATCGTCAGTTAAGAAAAAAGGCTCCGAAATGTTAATTTTTATTTCTGAGGGGAAAACTTTTTGCAAAGAATTTTAACTCGAGGCCTAGGGGGTAGGTACCTATACGTCGCGTCGTATACGAAAAATTGTAGGTACGGGTGAAGGGTGAAACCATAGATAAGGGTGGAGCTCACCCCTCTAGGGGATGGTAGCAATGGATGGGAGTGATAGTGTTGAAAATACGCACAAAAGTGTTCCCCGCGATAGAAAAATTGACGATAACATATCGATACGGCTGGAAATCCCCAATAACCGGAAGGCGGTCTTCATTGACAACAACCTGGGGTTTTTGCTTTAAAAACTGAAACTCCACAACTCCACGTAAAATTAAATTTTTGAGGTTAATTACACTCTGGCTCTGGCACGTACCATCGTCACCAAAGGTAACTGGGACAGCATCACATTAGCTCTTGTCCTATTATATGAATTTTATTGTCAAATATTTGTCAAACTATGCATTAAATTCATTGAAATGAATGACAGTAGAATTAGTCCAGGAAATTATTATGCATTATTTGTGTCCCAGTTACTTTTGGTGACGATGGTACATGCCACAATTTGAAGAGCTCCATTGAGGTACAGAACCAAGGATGATACACACTACTACTACTGTACTACAGGACATAGAGCTACAGGATGGCCTATCCTCATAGGCCAGTGTGTAACAAATCCCCCACCTTACGCTAAACTACCAGTTGTGACGTAGACAGCATGTTATTTCTTGCCTTGACGTAGGCTCTTTAAACAGCTGACGACTTAATTATGACGTCGGAACTGGTTTATGACGTCGGAACTGGTGACACACCAATATGGCGACGATTACCAAAAACGACGCTGAAAAGCAATCCTGTAGGTGTGTATAATCCTTGCAGCTAACAACTCAATTATGACGTCGAAATGGTTACACACCAATATGGCGTCGATTACCAAAAACGAGGCTGATAAGCAATCTTGTAGGTGTGTATCATTCTTGGCATAAAAACGCCTTCTACAACTCAACTGTCAATATTACATTCCTTCCCATAACGTGTGAGCTGTGAACTAATATTAGGCGAGTTCGGGTAATTCTTTGCTAGTTAAAGGATGACATCATTGACGGAAGCTCAAGTGAGCTTCCATTTGAAGCCATAGAAGATCAAGAACGATAAACCATAAGACGATAGTCGCTTTTCGTAAGCGCCGCGTTCGCCAATTTAGCCGACCGCATAGGTTAATGACCAGACGCGTGACGTCGTACTCCGGCCCACCGATCCAAAAATTTGGTATTTGTTACATTGCTCGACATTCCTCTGCAATGAAAATTCGAGAAGTTTAATATAAAACTTATCGAAATTTATCGCATTAAAAGCCTATTTTGGCATTGGCGCATCATTAAATGGCTAAACCCAAGATTGTTTGAGAGAGGTCGGTTGCCTGATAGCTTTATGACGTCATCCGGGGTCCTTAACACAATGCAAATCTCCATAAGGCTCCGCAGACGCGTCATCAGGTTACTCACTATAAGGCAACTTATAAACTTCAGGATTAAACCATATTATCCTCCTATAGCAATAACAATAACGCATAAGACTTGTTTCGAGTGAGCCAGGTGACGTCCCTGGAGCAGCGCGTGCCCCCGCTAAACTGGCGGAAAAATATCATTGATGAAACCATTCTCTGTGGTTTATCTTTCTTGATTAAAGATCACCTGCTCTATCCAAGGCTCCTAAAGTTGATAGGTTGTCTGGTAATGGGCAACTTGATGACGCATCTGGGGTGCCTTATGGAGATTTGCATTATGTTGAAGCATCTTAAATGACGTCATGCAGTTATCCAGGCAACCTGCCTCTCTCAATAATAACCTTGAGGTCTATCGTCTTTTTGCTCACGCAGGATTAACTGAACTCGCCTATTCTATAAACGCGATGATGCGTTACCAACGGAACGTGCGCGCGCACGCGTATTTGTAATTTCTGGAGCCCTTATTTGAAATCATTGTATTTGTGAGTGTGCCTCTGGTCCCTCTTGCGAATTTTCCGCTTACAGTGCCATATCTTTATGCCATTTTGGTATTTTAGTTTTGGTAGGAATATTATTTTGTTTTTTTTGTGTGTATTTGTGAAATTGTGGAAAAGTACTCATGGAGAAAGCAATGGAGCAAGAGTTAGATTGCACCGGGGCTAATTTAGATTCGGACGATATTTTTTTACTCAATTTGGAACAAGAAATGCAATTTAAGATTCCCGAAACTTTAAGAAACATTTTAAAGGTGATGGGTTTATGCAATAATATCGCACTAGACAATTTTGAAGAGAGCCAAATTACTGAAATAGAAAATTTCATTAAAAACGAAGTTTGTAACATTATAGATAAATCTGAGATTCAGAAATATGTTGGACCTATTTACAAGAACCATCCAGAAAAGTTTAAATTTGTCATTGGTCATAAAAATATTTTGTTAGCAATAATCAAGCATCATCAAAAAAGGAAACTTAAACCCTCGTTTTGTAAACAAAGAAACGACTTTGGAAATAGCCAAACGAACAGCCTAACAAAAAATCGAGCAAAAAATGTTTCAACCGACGTTTCAACTGTAGACCGAGCTATAAACCTTACGCAACAAAATAAAGCCCTCTGTATTTTAATTAATAAATACCTCAAAGAAACATTTGAAAAGGAATCTAGAGATGACGTTAAAAAAAAAATTGTTGAATTTAGAAACGGACTTAAACATTACGACTACAATAGTTTTTTAGAAGGCGATTCGCCCGCCTGTAATATAGAATGCCCGAGATGTAAAAATACAATTAAGGTAATTATCACTTAGCAAGTCGCTATTCCAGTAATTTCCAAGGTAATTTATTAATATTTATAAATTCAATTTCAGGTAAAGCAGATTCAAAAATCCGACAAATTTTTTTGGATTGCATCAAATTTTTATACGCATGTACAGAAGCACTTAAATTCCGACGATAAATCAAAAGTAAGGCCCACAAAAAAGAAAAAAATTTCACTTGAGGTATCCCAAAACCAAAAATCGAGCCAAAAATCGATAACATCCTTTTGTATTCCTCCCGGTATTCCTCGATATAGTCAAAACAAAGATATTGTAAATCCTTCTAAATCTCTTCCCAATGAACCTACTCCTGGAACATCTGGAACAACCTACGGAATTAAAAGAAAAGTAGAAGAACCAGCAATGTTATTTAAAAAACGACCACATCCAATACCATCATCAAATTCTGAATCTGATACCGAGCCAAGTCCAGAGCGAAGCTATAGGAAAACTGCATCATCTCCTGAAATAAACGAGGAAATAACTATTAATTCCTCAGATAGTTCTGAATCAGAGCCTGAAAATACACAAAGCTCGATTACTCTGGGCTCAGAGTCTCATAATAGCATGAGCATGGATAGAGAAAAGCTCGGAGAGAAGATTGCAAGCAAGGCTACAAACATTGTTGATAACAATGATAACACATCATTGAGCCCGAGATTGAGCCCATCATCTACAGATTGTATTATTGATTGTAGTTCTGCAAAAAGTTATCAGATTAAAGAACCCGAGAAAAAATCTGAAAAATGGAAGCAGAAAAAATATTCTCGTACTAGTAGAACAAGAAGAAGCCGAGAAAACATTTCTGAAAAGTCACAAAAATCGCAAGAATTAATATCCAAATACTGTGAGCCTGTGAATAGAATAGCAAAACTTATAGAAGAAAATAAAAATTTAAGAGAGATGTTATTGAGCCAAGTAAATTTAAATACCGAAGATAAAAACCGAGATAAAAGCCAAGAAGGCAACAGTGAAGAAGACAACAGAGTTTCATGCTCGGTTTCATATTTGATTAAAACTCTTTATAAGACTGCAATCGATAATTCAAAAAAAAAGTCAAAGCAGAGTAATCGGTATGATGGGGACTTAAAAAAACTTTGCACCTATTTGTTTTTGGTGGGTGGAAAGTTATTATATGAAACGCTTTACGCTAATCTGCAAAACTCAGTGCCCTCAATTACCACCATAAGGAGATCACTAGAAGATGAATTCATTGAAGAAGGTGTATTGAGAATAAATGAGTTGGCGAAATTTTTAAAGAAACGTGGTCTTCCAAATGTTATTTGGATTAGTGAAGATGGGACCAAAATTACACCAAAAATCGAATATGATCCAAAGACAAATAAAATTGTTGGCTTTGTGATACCTCTCAAAGATGGCATGCCATTAAAAAAACATTTTCTAGCTACATCTGCAGCCAAAATTCAAAGTTATTTTCACTCAGAAAATAAATCTGATTACGCTTATGTTATGATGGCTCAATGTCCAGTCGATAAAAGCCCCCCTTTTTGTTTGGGACTTTTTGGTACCGATAATAGGTTCACATATCAAGATGTCCTAGATAGATGGAAATTTATAGAAACTGAATGTAAAAAATATAATATTAGTGTTTTAGGATATTCTTCTGATGGAGATACACGATTAATGAAAGCCATGCGTTTAACAACATTGCTGGGACATAACTCAAATATCTGGGAATGGTTCCATGTCTCATTTGAAAGAAAAATGTGTGTACAAGACACAGTTCATATTGGAACAAAATTACGAGTCCGATTTCTTAAAATCGATCAACCACTACAAATGGGAGAATATATTGCAACTCCAGAGCACTTAAAAGATGTCATTCAAAACCACAGCAAATCACTGCATTTTCTAACAGAGTCGGATTTGTCTTTAGATGACAAAATGAATTTTGAGGCAGTGGAGAAAATCTGTAAAGAAAATGTTAGAGAACTATTAAATAAAGGCCCAGATGAAAATTTGGGAACCATTATGTATCTCAAAATAATAAGTTATGTCCTGGAAGCATTTTTATCAAAAAATCTGTCAGTGAATCAACGAATACACTATATGTGGTATTCTGTATTTTTTCTAAGAATATGGCGTCAATGGCTCAAAAAAGAAAATGGACTGTCATCTACCAAAAATTTTATTTCAGCAAATGCATATCTCTGTATTGAAATCAACGCCCATGCTCTTATAAACTTAGTGAGGCTCTATAGAAGTAATATTACTTTTCAGGGAGTGGATTTTACTCCATGGTTATTTAGTTCACAGCCCTGTGAACAAATTTTTAGAGCCACGAGGTCCATGACATCCACGTTTTCAACGATTGTAAACTTTAGTTTACTGGGAATTATGAACCGGTTGGCAAAAATTGAAAAGCTAACAAGCATTATAAATGATCTAAAAAATACTCACATATTTCCTAGAGAACAATCTTCCAGACAAGGACGAGGAATACAAGCGAAACCGACTTTCCCTACAGATGAAGAAATCGATAATATTTGCACCAACGCACTCAAAGAAGTTCTAGAAGATCAAAAGAGATTAGGAATTGATAGCACTAATAAAAGTCATTTAAACATAGCTCTTTTTGGTACGCAGTCAGATTATTTCCAAGGCGAAACTCGGGAAGATAACATTGAAAACGAAGAAGCGAACGAAGATTTATCTTGTAAGCCAATTTAACTCTTAAAACCTATCCGAGTATCTAATAGAAAATAATATTATAACTAATTAGAAAATTAATAAGCATGCTATACCTATTAGTTGTATCAACACAATATCAATAAATTTTGGAAATTGCATGTGATGGGGACTCGCTTTCTAGACCCAACCCTCAGATCTAGTTGATATATGAGTTGCATGCATTTTCGACTACGTTAACTATAAAATATTATTCTCTACTCACTAAATGACAAAGAAATAATCACTCAAAGAATCGTCTCTACATCCTGTGTTAGTTTAAGATTTTTTTAAAAATAATCAGTTGTGTTTTTAGTTTTCTCTGGAGGCTTTTCGATTTCAATAAATGAAGAAAGCGTTGCTAACCAATTGAATTTCGAAACCAATTGGGCTTTATCTAGATTGGATCAAGGACTTAATGAAGAATCTAACAATGATGAAGAGGGCTTGGAAGACAGTTCAAATATTGTACCTGAAGAGATTCTGAGCTTCGATTATAAAATTTCTCTAAAGGATTACCAAAATGCAGATGTTAGTGAGAATATCCCATATGTACTATTAAAATTGGGAGAAAAAGTTTCCACAGTTAAGAAATCTACTCTCTGTTGGCTTTTCACAGACAAAATATCCAGGTTTGTAATTTTGGAGGCATATACGGGACTAAAGTGTCTTTTCATCCTCGAGGAATTTTCTCCCTCGCGTAGGCTACAAACCACAGTTTGTTTAATCAACTCACAATTTTTTGTCATATTATCATGCCTCATTTTTTATGATATGAACGTTCATTGCAATCATTGCATTAAGAAAGGTGTCATGACATGACATAATATTGCAAGATAGGTAAACCAATTTAAACAAACAGTGGTCACACCAGGATAAAAAGTGCAACTTGAATTGTTTATATACTCGTTTACACCTATTGTTTTTTAGTTTACATTGCATCATATCTTATCAATATTGTCTCACATTATTTTTGTAGAATAAGCAGTGATAGACTGCAGAGGTTTCGAAATCATGGCTCTATTTCATTAATACCACATACCCAAGAAATCGAGCAAGAAATCATTCCTGAAAAGTATTATGCAGTATACTACACTGAGCAGTGGTATGTTGGAAGGATTCTGGAAATTGAAGGAGTTATGTGTACCGTGAAATTTCTACATGCTTCATTAAATACATTTGTCTGGCCAAAGAGGGATGATATTGCAAAAGTTGAAAAAAAGTATCTCTTCTACGGACCCCTAAATATGGTTGGCATCAGCCCAATGGCAATATTGGAAAATGACAGGCAAGCAATCGTTGGAAAATATAAAGATTTAAAAAAAAAAAGAAAATGCTCTGGAAAAAAATACCAATTGAATCGAGAACGTATTTGAATGAGTTTATACCAATGCAATGTACCTATATGTGTTTGCTTCTTTACTACCTTTCCTTTAATTATATTTGTTTAAATGAATCATGGCCTATTATTTTTTTATTCACCTTACCTCAGATTTTTCATAGTAAATCAGAGAGTGCTTTGATTACAAAAACATATAGTCTGTCGATTTTAATCTGATACTCCAAAGGAATGTGAGCTGGTAGCTTCCTACATTAAAACGCGAATGGTTACCTAACGACTTACTTGTTTTTGCCTTATGAAACATTTCCTCGCTCCTCATACGGAAAGTGTCAGATTAAAAACGACGGACTTTACGTCGCATTATTATTTCTTTATTGGTCGAGATTTTTGACCAAGTTTTCGACATTACAAAATGCAATGACAAAATTGAAGAAAAATATTGCTGAGACATACGTTTAAAAAACCCGAGAAAAAACATAGCCATCTTTGATTTTTTTTTTGAAAACCCATCACAATTGACACAAGATTAATTTCTTCTATCATAATAAAAATTCTAGAAAAATTCAATAATAATGTTTTAAAACTATTTTGTCATTTTTCAAATTGACAGTAATTTATTTTACTAATGAAATAAAGTGCACTTTAATGTACAGGGTGGCCCGTTTAAGAGGGGCCTATACCTTATCTCGAAATCTACAAGGGCTGTAAAAAAAATTTAAATACAAAAGTTGTTTCTAATAATATTATCTACAACTTTTTTGTATTTTTTTTGGTGTCACTCTACTATATACAGGGTGGACAAATCAAATTTAATTTTTTTAAATGGAACACCCTATATTTTAATACATTTTTAAATAGCTATTTGAAAGACAAATTCAACGGTATACTGGTCATGTCTCTGTGATATACCGTTTCGAACTTATTAGCGACTATCTTCAGGATTTGGCGTAATTTTCAACAGTCATTGTTACGTTACTCATAAACTTTTTAAACTTTTTTTTGCATGATATTTTCTTTAAAATCATGCTCTTCTTCAGATTATAGTCAAATTTGAAATATTTGTTTAAAAAACGTGGTGTTGCCACGTTTTTCAGGCCGAAACGGTGCATCACAGACCCATTTCTAGTATATCGTTGAATTTGTCTTTTAAAGGGCTATCCAAAAACTAGGAGGTCCCATTTGAAAGAATTGTTGAAAAATTTAACATTTTGCAAAACGTGGCAACACCGCGTTTTTTAAACAAATATTTCAAATTTGACTAGTCTAAAGAAGAGCATTATTTTATAGAAAATATTATGCAAAAAAGAGTTGAAAAAGTTTATGAGTAATGTAACAATGACTGTTGAAAATGATTCCAAGTCCTGAAGATAAGTAAGCTAATAAGTTCGAAACGGTATAAAACAGACACATGACCAGTTTATCGTTGAATTTGTCTTTCCAAGGGCTATTTGAAAATGTATTAAAATATAGGGTGTTCCATTTAGAAAAATGAAATTTCATTTGTCCACCCTGTATATAGTAAAGTGACAACAAAAACAATACAAAAAAGTTGTAGATAATATTATTAGAAACAACTTTTTTATTCACATTTTTTTCACAGCCCTTGTAGATTTCGAGATAAGGTATAGGCCCCTCTTAAACGGGCCACCCTGTACTAGTAGGTACCTTCTATATAAAAACTACATATAAAATCAAGTTAGAAATGATGTTAAGGGGTTTTAAGTAATTTTGGTAAATGTGTGTAATTTCGGTAATTTTAGTAAATGTGTGTAATTTTTTTGTAATTTCAGTAATTTTAGTAAATGTTTGTAATTTTTTTGTAATTTCAGTAATTTTAGTAAATGTATGTGTAATTTTTAGTAAATATTGGTAATTTTGGTAAATGTTTGTAATTTTTGGTAATTTTGTAAATATCATTAAATATTTTGTAATTTTTTGTAAATATTATTTTGGTGTACACGATTGTTCGGAGTGGTTACCCCCTCGGGTAGAGCATTAAAAAGACAAACCCCCTCATAAAATAATGACTTTTGGAGCTTAGTTGTTTTAACTTGCATTATATTGTAGTGTTCTTTTGATCTTATATCATGTGAATGTATATCTGACCTTTTTTTCAAGTATGAAGTTAAATATTTTGGCAATAAATTGTGTTCAATTTTGTAAATTAGAATTAAGTTTGTCTTTTCTATACTCTGTCTAACTGAGAGCCAACCCAGTGTGGTTTTCATATATTCGATAGGTGTATATCTGTCACAGCCCAGCAATATTCGCATAACTTTATTTTGTTGCACCTGAAGCTTATTTATAACATCTTTGTTACATAAAATTAAAAGAGACATACAATAATTGAAATGAGGAAAAATGATTGTATTATAAATAATTTTTTTGGTCCAGGCAGATACATGTAGTGAGATTCTTTTTAAAAACCCTATTTTTTTTCTAATTTCTTAGACAGATATTGAACATGGCTGCAAAAATTAAGCTGTGGGTCTAAAAATATTCCCAAGTATTTAATTTCTTGTACACGGAAAAAATTATATAGTGAACGATATTAAAAATATAATATGCTTTATTAAAAAATATTAATCCATATGGGACGATTACCTAAGATAATAAAACATATAATATCTTTCTAATAATGAATATACAAGATTTTCTATTGAGAATAAGTATCTTTTCTCATTACCGATATTATAAAATTTTAAAATGTTTCACAATAAATTTACTATTACTTGATGTAATATAATTGAAGAATACAGTTTTATTAGATCAATAATACGTAGATTTTAGAGTGTAGTATGTTTTATAATAAAAAATATAATAGTTTTATAATAAATAATACAATAGTTTTATAATAAATTGTACTACACTTTTATATTAAATTTTATTATATTTTTTCATAATTTCTAAGGTATAAGGTACCTGACCCAAATAAGGCCATGTACCTGATAAGGCCAATGCCCCTTATTGTTTAATATTGAGTCCCATCTTCAAAAATTACAATATTACTAAAAAAGATATCTATAATGCAAATGGAAAATTATTGCGAGGATTCCTAGCAACTCGTTATATGTCGAAAAATGGCTAACCATAGATTTCATATGTCAAGTTATAACTTTGAGGCTGGAACTTAATTAGTTTATAGACATTTTCTCAAAGGGAATGGAGCGAATGTAATTTTTACACAGACCTTTATGCTTTGAGAAAGCTATGGAGTAATTACAGAATAATATCTTTGCTAGATTTCTAGTTACAGACTTTTTTTTATCAATGTAACATGTTCCTGATAAGGCCACATGCAAAAATTTCCAATTGGCCTCACATCACAGTGTTTTTTTTAAAAAGAATGTGTCATATTATTACTTAAGTGATGTGTTTTAAAGCACCTGGAGTCTAACCAAGCAAGAAAAGCTGCGGTTATTTGTCCTAGTTGTCTGTAGACCTATTTGGATTACCATCCCAGGAATTAAATTTATTGTTTTTTTAGAATGCAGCAAACATTAAAGTTCTATTTTGAGTACTTTTTGTCAAAAAATAATATTTTTATAAATGATTCTATTTATTTTAATTTTTTTTTATTGGTGGCCTTATTAGGATCATAGTGATCCACACAAGGCCAATGGTATGGGTCTTTGTTTTACGCAAAAACCACCACTTACATGAAAAAATAAATAAATTGGAGTTAATATCCAAGTAATAGAAGCGAAACACTTCACATATAGGCTCGCGATTTTTGTCGGGTTTGGTGGATAGTGTTCGGAAAAAATAAAACTTCTTAACATGGCCTTATTTGGGACAGGTACCTTATAATAAATAAAACAATTTTTTACATATTTTTCGGTATCACTTTTTATTGCATATAGTATAAGGTATATATGTATATAATAAGGTAACAATAAGGTGAACAATAATTCGAGAAAATTAAATCATTATTTGATAATGTTGAAACTAGGCAATGTTCTGTGTATCATTCAGAAATATTTCGTCGATGAGGTATCATTCAGAAAAAAAAATCCATTTTGATATACATAATCGATGTTCATCAAACAATACATTATTTTGATGTTACTTGTTGAACTAGATCCAGATCCTCTAAACAAGCCTAAAATTTACAATAAAAATATTCAAGTTATTATCCTATCTGTATTTTGGTAGTGACTATTAGCAACAATTTTCAAAATAGGTACTTATATATTGTATACCTACTATACATATAAAAATCAAGAACTTACTTTTTTTCTGGAGGTGCATCCTGGATGTCGTTGTTCCTCAGAATTAGGCGTATCAGGTACCCAGTTTTGATCGATAGAAAAGTTCGTCACAGTACCTGCTGGCAAAGTCTCTACTGGCCTTATTTCGGGAAACTACACCAAATTCTAGATCACCTAGCTGAAAATTATAATATTTTCAAATTAACTGAAATTTGAAAAAAAAATGGGTCCCATTTTATGGTTCAGTGATACTTACATTCAACTTTTTTCTTCCAAAGTGTAGCTTTGAAGTGGCTGTGTTTCTTTTTTGCTTATAGTTCACCCAATCTTCTTCCTCTTTAGTTATACAGAATTTCCTATATGCAAGATCTGTTTCTTTCTGAGCTTTACGCACCTCTTCTGAGGTCCATGTGTATTTTTTCGTCTGACACTGTTTAAGTGGTGCAATAGTATAAAGAGCACTTTTTATATTATAATTATAATTCCAGTCTTTTCCTATAAGCTCTACAATTAAAGCTGAGATCGTATCTTCATTTAGGTTCCTATATTGTGAAAAATATGTTTTTTCTTGAAATTTCGTATTTTTGACAAAAAGCTGAGTACCCACAATTTGATGATCACTTATAACAGGGAAGTTTCGTGGCAACTCCTCGGCATCAAAATCATTAGTAATGATGTGATCCAAAAGGGTCGATGAGGTGTTTGTAACCCGTGTTGCCTTTGTTACGATTTGCGTAAATCCAGAGGCCTCAAAACCTTCCTTACATTTTCTTGCCTTGCTTGTAATTGTCAACAAGTCAACATTTAAGTCTCCTAATAAATATGAAGTATTTTCCTGAACAGTGTCTTCATTCAATTTTTCTTGTAGCACAAAATCATTGGCTTTAAATTAGGAGATCTGTAGCATGTACCAACTATAACTGTATTCAGATTGACATGAAATTTGAGGATTAAAATCCAATAGGCACTAGTTACTGATTCATTATATAGTACTTCATATCTAAAGCAATTTTTAAGATAAATCAGAGCCCCTCCTGTATGTCGGCTGTCAGAGTAACACACAACAGTTTGATAAACGGGAACAGCAAATTCTGCATTGTCGATATCTGATGTCACATGAGTTTCCGTGACACACATAATGCACGAACTGTTTTTATTCAGGAAATCAGTCAACTCCAACATATTTGATGTTATACCCTGTATATTGACGTGAAGAATATCTATAGCTTCAAAAACTCAAGCTGCATAAGACCCTTTTAGTTGCTAGGCATGTACCAGTTTTATGTTTGGCCAAGTGTACTTTATATCATTGATAACATAATAAATGAACAGCACACACTGTATCTGCCTTCTTTTTTCCAATGTCTGGAACTTGAAGTCATCCAACATGCCTCTATATGAGACTAGATACGGAGATATACTATTTTTTGTGACATACAAAAACCTCAGAAATCTTTTTTGAACGCGTTCAATTGCATCACATTGTGTTTTTGCCTGCAGAGACCATACAACAGAAGCATATTCTCCAAGAGATCTATATGCTTTGTTAATAACGTACTCATAATGTTGATTAAATCTTAAATTGGTCCTAAAGCACACCCCAAGATCCATGCACTGAGTCTTTTTTTGAACTTCATTATTATCAATTGAATATGAAAACAATATAGGATTAGTTTTGTTTGTGAATGATATAACAAAACTTTTTTTAGAGTTAACCATCATTTTATTTCTTCTAAACCAATCAGAAACTGAGTTCAGATTATCCTGAAGTGCAACACAATCGTTATCATTTGTAACACACTTAAAAACATCTGTAAATAACAGATATTCTGATTCTTACAATATCGTTAATAAACATTTAAAACAACAATGGGCCCAAATTACTACCCTGTGGAACTCCAGATGTTTCTGGAAAAGCTTGTGAAAGGGAAGTGCCAATTCGAACTTTTTCCATTCGCGATTTTAGGTAGCTTTTCATGAAATGGTATGCATCCTTAGAGAAATTAAATTCAACAAGCTTACTCAACAACACCTGATGATCTACTTTGTCAAAGGCCTTTGCACAGGCTATGTAAATAGTGTCCAGCTGCTTTTTGCTATCGATGGCTTCAGAAGCATTACATGTAAATACAGAAAGGTTGGTCACAGTTGATTTATCAGAAAGGATCCATGCTGCTATTTTGTACATTGATCATAATATTATCACAGAGAATAATTTCAAATATTTTAGCAATTGAGTTTAAAATACTGATAGGTCTATAATTGACAATATCAGTTCTATTTCCAGCCTCAAAGCAGGACATATTATGGTTGATATAAAATTTTTTGGGAAAGATTTATTTTGGTGGGAAGTATTAAAAATATGTGTCAATGAGGCTGCGAGGATATTAGAGTATCCCTTATAGAAAGAAGGGGGAATACTATCTCCACCTGTAGATTTTTTGGGCTTTAATTTTTTTGTGACATCTTTGACTGTATTCTCAGATATGGATGAGAATGAAAAGTTACCCCATTGTAAATGATTTTCCATATCAAAATAAGAACAAGTGGGTGATTGAGATTCATAAACTGATGCACAGTAATGCGCAAAGGCTTCTGAAATTTGATCTGGCTCCTCTATAGTCGAACCATTATAAGTAACACATCCTGGTATACCAGGTTTCGTAGATCTAGAATTTACAAACTTCCAAAAGTTGTTAGGATCCAATCTTATATTTTTTATATACTCAGAAAACTAGTTATCAATTTTTTTTTTAATAATGGATCTAACTCTCCTGTGCTCATCAAAAAGACATAAACTAGCCTTGCTACGCTTCATTCGGTTATGTAACCTATTTTAATGCTTGATGTTTCTCACCAAATCGATTGACAACCATTGTGGATATTTAAAATGTTTACTATGTTTAGAAACTGATTTTTTTGGTACTATAATATTATCCAAGCAATTATATATTGTCATAGAATAGGTCTAGCCATATGTTTGGATCAGAATTTGTAAAAAGATCATGCCAGTTAATTTCTTTAATAGCATTATACAGACCCACAAAGTTACCATTTGCATATTCATACTTATAAGAAGGTACTATAGTATTAACATCACCATCCCTTTGATATTCCACTTGTGTGAACATACACAAGGAAGGATGATAAGAGTCCTCAGATTTTAAAGGGGCTTCACATTTTTCTAGCTGAGAAATTTCCATATTGCACAATACAAGATCAAGTTTCCTGTCCTTAATATTTAGGATTTTATTATAGGTACTGCCACAAGTTTTTTATACAAATAAAATTACGTAAAGCACAGGATTTATCACATCCACTGGCTTCAATATCAGGTATGTTAAAATCCCCTACTCAAGGGGCAAACCACCTAGGAATTCTTTGCCAAAAATGTGGGAAATTTATGGGGAATTTGAAGGAACTCATCGGAATTTATGAAAATTTGGAGAATTTATAGAAAATTTGGATAAATTCATGGGGAATTTAGAGGAATTTGTGAGGGATTTTTGAGGAATTTGAAGGAAATTGTAGAGTCATGATGTCACTGAGGTTCACTTTCTTATTATAAGAAACACTAATAAATGGAAATAAAAAAAAAAACTCTAGTTTTGTGTTGAACGTTGTACATTAATTTTCAATAAAGAAATCCTCTCAAAATTACACTTCATGATTTACAGGTCCAAATTTAAAAAATTCAAAACAATAATGTTTTTGTAGACTGAATTTTGGGAAAATGAGCTTCTTTCAAATTTTTCCGTTCACTAGTTTTCCAGGAAAACTTCGAAATGTGTGAGAGTGTATTTTCAATTAATTCAGTTATTGTAGGTTGATTTCCAATATCCTCATGTTGTTATTTTCTACTGGAAAAATTTGAAATTTTGGGAAAATGAGCCTTTAACCTTTCTACTCTTCACATGCAAAAAGATTCAAATTTTTGCCTTCACTAGTTTTCCAGGAAAACATTGAAATATGTGAGACTGTATTTTCAATTAATTCAGTTATTGGAGGTTCATTTCCAAGATTCTTCATGTTGTTGTTTTCCACTGGAGAAATTTGAAATTTTGGGAAAATGAGCTTCTCACCTTCCTCTTTAGGTACATGCAAAAAGTTTAAATTTTTCCTCCACTAGTTTTCCAGGAAAACTTTGAATTGTGTGAGACAGTATTTTCAATTAATTCAGTTATTGTAGGTTGATTTCCAAGATTCCTCATGTTGTTATTATCTACTTGAAAAATTTGAAATTTTGGGAAAATGAGCTACTAACCTTCCTCTTCCCTTGCAAAAATTTTCAAATTTTTCCTTTCACTAGTTTTTCAGGAAAAGTTGGAAATATGTGAGACGGCATTATCAACTAATTCAGTTTTTGACAGGTTGATTTCCAAGATTCTTCATGTTGTTATTTTCCACTGGAAAAATTTGAAATTTTGGGAAAATGAGCTTCTCATCTTCCTCTTTACATACAAAAAGTTTCAAATTTTTCCTTTCATTAGTTTTCCAGGAAAATTTTGAAATGTGTGAGACTGATTTTGAAATGTGTGAGACTGTATTTTCAATTAATTCAGTTATTGTAGGTTGATGTTCAAGATTCCTCATGTTGTGATTTTCTACTGGAAAAATTTGAATTGAATTGAATAATTGGATAATTGAAAAACATAATAAAAGTGAACATTTATAAGTTAGTTCTGACATTGTTTCAGAAGATCGAATAAACTTTAAAAGCGCATTGATTATGATTTCAGAAGAGGTACAAAATCTCCTTAAAAATGACCCTGAGTGCAAAAGAACTTCAAGCTACTTGAAGTTGATACAAGTTTATCTGTATCCAAATCCGAGTATGTATCCTAGCATCATATTATGGGAAAAAGGCTGAACGTTGAAAGAAGGGTTTACTTATTACCAATTTATTGAAAAAAGCATTAGACACATTCATTTGCTGAGGTTCAGATTAAATTTATTGTTTACGGTCTTGAAAACTTGTTCAACTTTTAGGAAAAGGTCCATTTAAAATAAAAAGAAACAATGTACCTAGCCTCAATATTGTGAAACAATATACAACTAAGTTGTTTGAAAAGTAGCTACATGACGTGTATTATTCTGGGTATCATACTATATTATATTTGTGGTGGGGTATTTGGAGGAATTTGTGATAGGGTATCTAGTGGAATTTGTGGGTAATTTGAAGGAATTTGCAGGAATTTTGAGGAATTTTGCGTAAAAAATTCCCCATTGAGGAATTGTTTGCACAAATTCTGGGATAGTGGTTTACCCTTTGATTTTACTATTATCACGTAAAATTTCTGACAGATATTCAAAAAATGTATCGATCATAAATATCAGCATTTTGATTTGGCAGAATATAGACACAACATAAATATAGGATAACATTTTTAAACCTACGCTTTACAAAATGTACTCTATATCGACTATATCACGGTCAGCCTTAATAATCTCAGCCTTTGACAAAGCAATCATAACTTCTACACCTCTAGTGAGATCATTCATCCTATCTCTACGTATCACATTATACCTGTTCAGCATCCTGAAAACTTTGATTCAACCAAGTTTTAGTTAATAGTATACGGTCATAGTCTTGACACAAGACATTATTATACAACTCTTCAGTTTTAGTCCTGAGCCTCCCCTTACATTCTGGTAATAAATATTAATTTCACATCCATGCCCTGTTATTGTTGTGTCTGGGATTGTGGATCGGCCTGGCGTTCTATTATTGGCTAAGTCCTCCTTTTGACAAAAAACTTTGAAACAATTAACCCAACAAGCCAGACATTTCTATTCCAAGCATCTTTGAAGTTTTCTTGACACCTTAAGTGAAGCATATTTATCTGGATATTTGGATTCGTGAGGCTCGCAAATAATATCAGGAAACTTACCTAGGAGCATATTCTGCAGCTCCTCAGGTTTATTATTATTGGTTTCTAGTTTTGTATTTAGAATTTTATTAAATTAACATATATTTTACATAACAATTTCTAAATTTTAATACAAAATTTACCGGAACATTTTAATGCCTGAACTTCCTAAAATCCTTTTCAGATGAGATGTAATTTGTTTGCCTTCTTTCCTTTAAATTGCTTTCAAACCAAGAGAAAAGAGGCCCATGTATGCCTAATGCATACAGTTTTGCCAGAAGGATCCTGTCTTCGAGAAATCATTATAGATTGTATCAACCTTATATGTTTGATTTGATTTTCTGTTACCAGTGACTCAAACATTTTTGCTATTATAGAATTTTTTGAGAGATTGCTCTATAATTTTTATGTCAGTTTTCTCTATTCCCATCTTTGAAGATAGGTGTAACATACAAATTTTTCCAGGCAGATGGAAACACCCTCAAACTAAGTGATAAGTTAAAAATTTTACAAAGAATCTCAGCCGAGACATATCTACAATCTTGCAAAAAAAAACCGAGAAAAAAACAAACTGGCAATCCATCTGGACCCATTACTGATTTCTTCTTCAAAGAAATTCTGAGTATAGCAATGAAGAATGCTTTTTTAATAATTCTGTAACCTCTTGGGGACTGTCAGTTTTGTGGGTTTCAAAGGACATGCATTTGGGATATACAATATACCACTTTTTGTTTTGAATTTACATAGTTCCAGAAATCTTGTCTGTCATGCATTTAATTTTCTATGCTTTCCATATAGTCTTTCTGGAATACACGTGAAAGTGATCGACACAGATTTAAGAAAAACAAAATTGTTGATGACTTACGTTATTTGCCGTATCAGCATTATTCAATTCTTTTATGTCATTGTTTTATAAGTTATAGAACCTTTACATATGCCGGAAAACGTTCAGCTACTGTCTAATGTTCTGCTTTGAAAAAAAATATTGTGAAGTCTTTTGGGCAGATTGCAGGTTTGCTCATACACAAAATACTCAAAATCCCAGTTATGGAATTTCAAAAAATTAGCTTTTTTCAGAATTTGAAGCCTAAAATGATGCTGAACCCCTTCCAGCTCACTAAAGGTTATAGAATAATCAGTTATTAAACTTTACAAGGAACTATAGGGTTCAAAAGTGATTTTAAAAGAATACAGCTGTTATTACATGTGAAAAAAAAAATCGGATTTTAGACATATTCTCTAAAATGTTTCTCAATTGGTAGATGGAAAAAATGGTTTTCATTTATTTTTGAAAACATTCATTTCATTGAAAGTGTACTATTTCCTTGCAAATGCGCCAATTTTGAATAAAATGTAGATGTTTTCCTCCTTATTGGACAAAGATACTCGAGTTCAAACATGGAAAATGCTATTTTTCGCTTCAAACCAAATCAAAATCATATGCCTCTATAATCCTAGCAATTTTCCTTTACGAGAGGCGAAAATTGCAACGTAGTCTTATTGGAAAATCAGGGGACGACCTACGCGAAAACACAAAATCCAATATAACAAGCAGCCATAGGTATTATTCATGTCGGGCTTCTCTCTCTCTCCTTTGCCCTCTAATTAACTCTAATTTTTATTTACCAATTTCGTTCCGAGACGTTTTTTTTTGTTGTTTGTTTCAGTGCTGAATTGGCGCCACATAACTTACTCGGTGTAGTTTTTTAATTTCAGAGTAATGTGGCTCACTAGGGCCATAAGTAACAAATCGAAAATTAATAATAGTAAAATGCTGGTTATCGATGAACGGTCTTTGACTACTTGTTTTTGCAGGTATTTATTTGTAATTTCTCATAAGTGCAACAACTTTAGTTTCATGATATTTAAGAAGTTTCCTTCGATGTACCCTACTAAGGCCCTGACTCTTTTTTTAAATGTGAAATAATAAAATTAATTATGAATAATGACTCAGAAAATATTGTTTTGCAAAAGTTATATTTTATCATCTTAATGAATTAATCGTTCATTGTTTACGGTTTTTAATTGGTCTACCTATATTTTTATCAAGGCACGTATTGTATAGGTTTTCTTAGTAATTAGTAATCATTATTACTCATATAAACAGGTTTTTGTTCTTACAAAGGAAATTGTTTGAGTTGGATTTTCAGAAAAACGACATTAGGGGACGTTTTAGGCAAAATGTGTGTTGATTGGCAAAAGATCAAATTTCAAAAAATGACATTGAGGGATGTTCAATTTTTTTTTTTTGAGGAAAATGCTTTGTAGATTGTATTGAAATTTTGCAAGCGGATAGAAAAAAAGATTGATATTTAAGAAAAAAAAAAATATCCTTCTGCTTGCCCTTCTTGTTATCAATGCCTACACATTTGTCTTAACTGAAGGTTAAAAATTGATTGATTTTTTTTAAGAACAAATTTTGCAATATAAGTTACATATGAAAATCTGGCCTGATATTTGTTTTATAACTGAAGGTTAACAGTTGAATTAATTGTTTAAGAGTAGAATTTGCAATATAAAGTTACACCTAAAAATCTTGCCTTAAAGAGTGGAGGTTCTCAAAATTTACTTAAGAGCCACTTTATCTATCAGTTTAATCCCATTAAAAAAACAATCATTCATGCTAACAATAGCTTTACAGGTAATTGAATGTGTGAAAATCTGGCCCAAACAAATAAAAATAAAAGAGAAATTATTGAAAATTAGTGGATGAATCTAGCCTTAAAGTCTTTGTTAGTTAACAAATACCCTAGAATGTGTCAAGGTTAATATGACATGCTTATTGTGTAGCACATAATATGTACTAAGGTTATTGTTAACTAACAACCAGCTATCAAATAATCAATATAACGGCCCTTAGACCAATCGTTTCTTAATTCCTTATGTCAACAAAAACCTTAGATTGTGGCCATTTCAATATGCTATTGTTATTGTGTAGCACATTCTAATGGCGTTTCCGACTCGATTGGTAAAATTAGTGCAAAGAAAATATATCTTTTTCTATTGCAGGCTGAGAACAAGAGACAGAAATACACTCAATGCACATAAAATTTACTAATCGGAATAAGTTTTTGTTAACTAACAATAGGTCTGTTTCTGCAGAAATCACAAACCAGTCAGAGTGAATTTCATTGGTTGAAACTAGTTTTCTGACTGTTTTCAACCAATGAAATTCGCTCTGACTGGTTTGTGATTTCTGCAGAAACAGACCTATGAATTTAACAAACGATTAATCTAATTCTATCAAATAAGCTAAGGGTTAGTTTCACAAACAGCACTAACCCTAACAGTAATTTCTAATGCACACAACTATCTTAACGGAAGGTTAAAAGTTGAGTGCATTTTTCAAGAGCAGATTTTGCAATATAAGTTAATTACATATAAAAGTCTGGCCCTTAAAAGCAGAGATTACCAAAATGTATTAGTTAAATTCTATACAAAAAAGTAAAGGCCAATTTCACTGATCTTTAAACACATTTGTCTTAATACTGAAGGTTAACAGTTGAGTAAGCTTTATTAAGAGCAGATATTGAAACTTAAGTTAGCCATAGAGAAATCTGGCTCTTGAAACAGAGGTTCTCCAAATTTACTAGTTCAATTCTAAAAAAATAAAGGCCAGTTTCACAAACAGTGGTGGTATAACCACAAGACATTGATAATCTACATACACATTTGTCTTGACCAAAGGTTAACAGTTGAGTAAATTTAATTAAGAACACATTTTGCAATATAAAAATCTGGCTCCTAATAGCAGAAGTTCTCAAAATTTCACTCAACAGCGAGTTGATTTATCAGTTTAGGCCCTTTTTATTCATTTTCAGATAAACTTGCTGGTGGGCGGTTAACTGGCTGACTAATGGAATTACAGATTGCGTTTTTATCCGTTAGTCTGCATACCTGACAGTTCAGAAAGTGAATAAACCGGCCCTTAATCAGATTACTCAGATTACCAGTAACTATGGGGGGATTAAAGTAAAACGAACGTGATTTTTATTTAATCTTTACAATAATACAATGATTTTACGTAAATTTGACATACAATTCCAAACAAAAAGTTAGCCATAGAAGGGGGACAGTGATTATCAATGTTAAAAGACTGTCAAGCATCACAGCTGCGAAAATATTGAAGCTGCATTGAAACTATCAATTAGAAGTTTGTAGAGGGTTTAATTGACTTTAATTTGAGCCTAATTACGTTAGGATTGGACTGAAATTAATAAAGTTGTGTTGTGTTCTAGCTAAAATAATAATTAGTATAATTTCAATTTTGTCTGTTACAGGAAGACTAAACGTAAAGAAAAAGAAGGAGCAGACTCTTCGGCATCGGCTGACTCGAAATTATACCTTGAGGCTACAGTACTGGAACGGAAACTACCAGAAATGGACATTAAACTTCTGGTGGATCTTCCTGCCGGGCTGGACTACAATGAGTGGCTTGCATCACATAGTAAGTGACGACTGAAAAATAAAAATATTCTATGAACCTCAAAGTTTTGGATTTATTTCTAAGAGCTATAGGTTGATTTTCCATTATTATCCATTACAGGATGTTGGTAACTTAAAGCATCTTTTCAGGGCGTAGTTTCATTATCAACTTTGCTCAAATATTTCAGAGACAAAACAATAAAACCCTGAATAATTAAAGGGTCAAAGTGTGTGTATGAATAATTTATATTCAATTTTGTTTGTTCCAGCTATGTCTCTATTTGATCACGTAAACTTAGTCTACGGAACGATTAGCGAATTTTGTACAGCAACCACGTGTCCAGACATGACCGGTCCAGGTCAACGTACGTACTTATGGTTCGACGAAAAAGGCAAAAAAACCAAAGTGGCCGCGCCTCAATACATCGACTACGTCATGACGTTCATACAAAAAACCATAACGGACGAGACGATTTTCCCTACGAAATACGCAAACGAATTTCCCGTTTCGTTCGAATCGATCATAAGGAAAATCGTCAGGCTTTTGTACCACGTCGTGGCTCACTTGTACGCGGCGCATTTTAAAGAGGTGGTCCCTTTGGGGCTGCATTCGCATTTGAACCAGACGTTTGCCCACTTGATGGCTTTGCATCATAGGTTTTCGCTTATCGATTCCAAAGAAACGGATATTTTAGAAGATCTAGAGGTAATATTGTTGTACATAATTGTGTGCTTAAGCTGAGGAAAATTTCTGGTTTCAGGTGGCATTGGGGCTGGCTCAGAATAGCTTGGAAGTAGGGAATAATAATGAGAAAAAAGACGAACAAGATGGAGCAGAGGAAGGTAGTATTCATTCCACAGATGATACTTGTAAGTAGTTATGGTTTTTGACAATTCAATTTGGATAATTAGGGTTACCAGGAATTCTATAATGATTATCAAACTATTAGCTTTTCTTGTGAAGGCAGGTATAAGGTAATAATATTACATACAAAGGTTGAAAATGCCTTATTACTCTATCAAAAGATTAGGAAGTTAACTAGGATACAAAATAGAGGCAGATTGAGTCCAAATATAATATTATGGGTGAAGAATTTATAGCGACAGGAGCCCATAAATTCTAAGAAATTAGGGAAGAATTTGGGTCAATATAACAAAGATGGTGTTAATGCGTCTAAACCTGTGGGATCACTTGACAATTTTGTGTTAAAGATCTTGAATTCAAAATACATTCTATGCGTGTCATATTGGTACAAAAACTTTCGAAGAACTGTTAGGATCTCATACTGTCAGAGAACTGTTAGAATCTCATACAAATATTTGATATAAAACACTCCATGCTTAGTTAGAACCTGAAATCTCGATACTTTGTATACATTGAACAGCTGACCACGATAAAGATGAACGTAAATAGTGTAATTTTTGCCCTTGATCTAGTTGGTCAATGTTATGTTTTAAGGAAATGAATAATTCTTTGAACTCCAGCCATCTTTCGTATGATCCTGAAAACTTGGGCAAATCGATAGTTGGCAATTTGACATTATTTAATTTAGATGATGATGCCGCATTCTGATTAGACCTTGACTGCCGATTATTAGTAAACGAATATACGAAGTCCTTTGCTTCAGCAACAATAGCATAATATTTTGATTCAAAGGAATTATCTAAATCTTCTTGATTGATCCTCCAGCTCGAATTGAACCTCGTTGAAATTCAATAATAGATTGCTCTCCACATTTCTCAACCTTGTTTGTATCAAGTTCAATGAGTTTAAAGCTTTCTGGGGTTGAATATTAACCCACAAATAAATCAAGTAATAAGGTAATGCATCTAGAACTAATCTGGTAAAAGAAAACCAGTAAATATAACAACTTACTCCAAAATCGTTGCCTCTGAACCTCTGTGTTCTCTATAATTATTAAAGCGATATTACGGATTTCTGAACTTCAATTGCGATTTGTGGCTTTACGAAAAATTTGTTCCATTTAAACATTGTTCAGTAAGACATCCTCTATAACATACTAATTTAGCCGGTGGCTACCGCCCATGTTATTTGTGCCATCTCCTTTGATAATGCCATAATGTAGAGGAGGAAAACTGGCAACGATGAAAAAATATCATTTATCTCATCATCTTCAATCAAAAAATCTTTAGTTCTGAGTAGGTATTCGTAGAGTGCTCCTTATAATATATTTTGACTTTTGTGGGCGTGTCGGAGTTACAAGCTGAAATTTTCTCAGAATGGAGGTTTTATTATGTTAATTCAAAATCCCAAGGTAATACAAAATCAGAACGGGCAGAAGGGTACTATATTTAAAAATTGAGATTATTGCATGAACGTATAGAATATTAATTTATGCCTGTTCTCATACATTTCGTAATGGTAGATTAATCGGAAGAGCGGGTCAAAATTAGTGGAAAACAACCCTAATATCAATTCCAAATGCCCATTTTAAGCAGAAACAAAAATAAAGAGAAAATCCTATTTTTGGCTCTGGAAAATTTTGAAAATCTTGACATGGTAATGAATAATTGCCCATATCTTTAGTA
Organism: Ceutorhynchus assimilis; assembly: GCA_917834065.1. NCBI lineage: Eukaryota > Metazoa > Arthropoda > Insecta > Coleoptera > Curculionidae > Ceutorhynchus > Ceutorhynchus assimilis. The sequence continues at coordinate 48,330,472 of OU892279.1, read as the reverse complement.
AATTGAAATGAATTATACATCATTGAAAAGAGCATTAAATTCTCCATAAATCTGTGCAAAATTGAGTTCGATAGCTCAGATGGTTTTTGTGCAATTGAGCCTCAAAGTTGACTTCTAGTCCAAATTTTGTCAAAAACTTCAAACTCAATTTGCTCAAAAACTATGAATCTGGAAATATTGTAAATTACAGACCATTTAGAAGTTAATAAAAGCTACAAATTCTGTAAATTTTAATGCAATTTGCTCAACGGTTATCGAGCAATTGAGGTTTGAATATTTTGAAATCAGAATTCAAAGGATGTACCCTTTTGAAAAATTCGATTTTTTTATTTTTTAGTATTGCTCAATTTTGACTTTATGAATCGATAGAGCGGGTCAAAATTAAGGGAAAACAACCCTGATATCAATTCCAAATGGCCATGTTAAGCAGACACAAAAATAAAAAGAAAATCCTATTTTTGGCTCTGAATTTTCACAATCTTGACATGGTCATGAATAATTGCCCATATCTTTGGTAAATTTTGAGCAAATTGAAAGAAATTATATACCATTGGAAAGAGCATTAAATTCTCTATAAATCCGTGTAAAATTGAGTTTGATAGCTCAAATGGTTTTTGAGCAATTGAGCCTCTAAGTTGCCTTTCAGTCCAAATTTTGTCAAAAACTTCAAATTCAATTTGCTCAAAAACTATGAATCTGGAAATATTGTAAATTACAGACCATTTAGAAGTTAATAAAAGCTACAAATTCTGTAAATTTTAATGCAATTTGCTCAACGGTTATCGAGCAATTGAGGTTTGAATATTTTGAAATCAGAATTCAAAGGATGTACCCTTATGAAAATTTCGATTTTTTAATTTTTTAGTATTGCTCAATTTTGACTTTATGAATCGATAGAGCGGGTCAAAATTAGTGGAAAGCAACCCTGATATCAATTCCAAATGGCCATTTTAAGCAGACACAAAAATAAAAAGAAAATCCTATTTTTGGCTCTGGAGAATTTTCAAAATCCTGACATGGGCATGAACAATTGCCCATATCTTTGGTAAATTTTGAGCAAATTGAAAGAAATTATATACCATTGGAAAGAGCATTAAATTCTCTATAAATCTGTATAAAATTAAGTTTGATAGCTCAAATGGTTTTTGAGCAATTGAGCCTCAAAGTTGACTTCTAGTCCAAATTTTGTCAAAAACTTCAAACTCAATTTGCTCGAAAACTATGAATCTGGAAATATTTAGAGCTTAATAAGGGCTATAAATGCTAAAAGAGAGCTATAAATGCTAAAAGTTTTATTGCAATTTGCTCAACGGTTACTCAGCAATTGAGATTTGAATATTTTGAAATCAGAATTCAAAAGTATTTAATACGTGAAAGGGTTTATTGTATTGTACAATTGGTGAGAGAGAAAGGGAGCTACAAAGAAAAGTGAGATAGAAGATTACTGGTGCAGCGGGAGACCGGGCTCTCGCGGCTAGAAGAAAATTACTTTTTTTATATTTAATTCTATATTTCCCTTAAAATTTGAGACAAAAAAAATTATTCTTGCACATATATATTTTAGATACATGAAGCAAACTTTTTGCAAGATTAAAGGACTATTCACACACATCAGTTCCGTATCAGTGCTGCGTCAGTTCAGTATCAGTGCTATCCGTGCTTCATCAGTGGTGACAATTCACACACATCCGTCTGTAATCCGTATCATGCTTTCAGTGAAATGTCAGAATTCAGGGATCAAACGCAAATTCCAATAGATTTCCGTCAGTGAAATACACAAAATATCGTTGCCGACTTTAATAAAAAACACGGAACTGACACTGAGGCAGTACTGACGTAAAAAACGTCACTGCGCCAGACTTGTCTAAACAGGTTCATTTGAGACTAGGCAACGATATTTTATTTTTCACTGCCACTGATACTGAACTGAAGTGTGTGAATAGTCCTTAAAAATCTTTCCCTTCATTTCGAGATATTTACCTCTAAGGTCGATGTATTCGGCTTATTTCAAGCAATAATAAAAATATAATTTGTAAAAAAATATAGATAAATTTTATATGAGAACAGACATAAATTACTTTTCTCTACGTTCATGCAATAATCTCAATTTTTGAATATACTGCCCTTTTGCCCGTTCAGATTTTGTATTACCTTGGGATTTTGAATTAACATAATAAAACCTTAATTTTGTGCAAGTTTCAGCTTGTAACCCCGACGCGCCCACAAAACTCATTATAGGTCAACTGGTAACCCTAAAATTTGTTTTTAATTTTTGTTAATTTTTGTTCTTTTTTCTTACAGGTGGTGACAATAAATCCTAGCTGAACACATTTACACAATTAACTTAAAAAAAAAAACAAAAAGAAAAAAAAACAGTTTATTTTTTAAATGTGATTAAAAAGTCTTTTTACTTTATAGTTTATTTATGTCGTAGATAGCAAATGTGATGTTAAAAGACACGATAGTGACAGATTTATTATTTTTCTAGGTGCAACATTATTTATTAATATTATCATTTTTTAGTTTTACCTTTTTACTTGTTGTTTTTCTTTTGTCCCCTCTTTTAGAACGAAAAATTGACGATTATGAATTCAAATTAATATTATGTTTTGTTATTCAATTAGAACTTAGAAAGTGTTTCTCTTTAGGATATTTTTCTTGTGCACAGTAACTTTTCTATAGTTGATTGACTTATTTTCCAAAGAATATAAATTGAAAGATTTTTTAATATTCAAATACATTTGTTTGAATTTATGTCTTATAACTTAAGTGTAGGACTATTCAAAATTGCAGTACCAAAATTCCGAATTTACTGATGATTTTTCTAATGAATTTCCTTAGTACAAATCGAACATTAAATTCGGGAATAGAAAAACAATTTTAAAATTTCTGTACAGTGTTGAATGTTCCTGTAGAAAAAAATAAACCCTATTCATGATGAAAATTGTACATAATTTATTATTATGAAAAAAGAAACAATTTTTAGTTGGTTATTTTTTAGATAATTGTAATTATTGTAAACGCTATTAGATTATAGTGACTGTTAAAGAAATTGATTTGAATAAAATCATCAAATGTTGATACAAGAATTTTATTTATTTCCCGAAGCTTTATTGGGAATTGATGAAAATTGTTTAGAATTGCAGCAACAAATCTCAATTTTAAGCATTTTAAAAAATATTTATTATAATATACAATTAAAATCTATATAAATAAAAACATACAAAAAAAATAATAATATAAACATAACTAATGGCAGTTTCAAATGCTAGATGCTTCAAAAATATTTACAAAAATTATAAAATTTTACAATAAATGAGTAAAATCAATTTAGTAAGCAATAATAGGCCATGAAATTTTTCATTTGATAAACTTAGCAATCATTAAGGTAACATTATTTTGTCAAATGTATAACTGCTGTGATTGGTTGATTTGTGAGACACCAAGGCATTTATTTGACTTTGGAAAGTCTATTAGCTTAATAAAAACCACACTAAAGTTCATAGTTCAAAATTCTCTGACAATTATTGCACTTTCCAAATCTGAATATTGTCATTCTACATAGCACATTCTATGCTTTACTACTAGAATGCGAATACTTCAAATTATTCGACTCAATCAACATAGAAGCATCGCTCATCATCCTAGCGTTGCTCCTCACTAAGAACAACAAATGACACTCTTCATAAACTGTCAACTGCACTCGGGCACAAACCAGCCCGTGAAGAACTGTGGCTCGTTGCAAATCCAGCCATCTACGGAAGAAGAAAAATGTCAACAACCAATAAAGTCAAATGAAATCAACTTCTTACCTTTGCAATGTGAGTTCGCGCTCTCTAACGGTACTTCCCAGAGACACGTCAGAGGGTCCCCAAAGACTAAACTCCAGCACCGCTTTGACTTGCGTCAACGAAACTGATCTTTCGTTGCTGAGCAAAGATTGTATCAAAGCCGTAGTCTTAGAGCTGGGCTGTAGCAAAGAGATAGCTCTGGCCGCACACATGCATAAAGTTCCGTATTTTTCTTCTGGCGAAGTTAGAGCGCTGATTTCCGAGGACAACGAGCCTTGCATTATGCACAGTCTGTGGTGAGTTTCTCTATCCATTTCTCTAGATAGAATGAAGCTGTTGAGGCTCAGAGGTAACTCTTCGATACCTTGCGCTTGAAGCATTTTCAAGGCGTTGACTAGCTGAAGCATTACAAAGAAACCGTCTCGCCAGATTTCGTCTTGGTTGGGTTTGGTTTTGAGGAAGTCACTGTAGGACTCTATGGTGTGAAGCTGGAGCCAAGGAAGAACAGAAATTGTTGCTAAAAAACAATGTGTGAACTATTTTTCAATAAACCATCATTAATAAATACCTTGACTCTGTTTTTTTGCTAAGGAACAATATTCACTTGGAACCAAGTCACTAAAATCAGTAACCGAATTTAAAGTGAAAGTACCTAAATTCAAAGTACTAGAAGTACTTATGCCGGTGTTGAACATCAAAGTGACATGTTGCGCCCCCCACAAGGCTTGGTGGAAAGTTTTTGAACCAACTACTACAGGACTGTTGCCAGTTTTCATGGAAAAATCACTCAAACGTAGGTTGGAGCAAAGTTTGAGCCCTCTCAATGCTGGCTGAATAAATGTAGTTTGTTGGATCTACAATAAAAACAATTTTAATTATTACAAGGTATTGCAATTTATAATTAAATACATTTTCTAAAACTTGAGCCAAAGCTTCGTGATTTGCCACCACAACGGCGCCATAGTTGTCCTCCAAATTCCTGTGGACGACGCTGCGGCCTTTTCTGGAACGCAACTTGTGAGTGCGGCCGTTCTGGATCCAATCGTGATCGTCTTCGGTGACTTCCGTTTCGCTTCCATAGAAACTGTAGGGCGCGTAGATTTCCGATTCCGTTTCGCTTCCGCAGTAAGTCAGCGACATACTTCTCGGAATATTTCCGTATTTGAAATATTCGCCCGATACGTCAATGGAACTTTCAGATCTGGAATAATAGAAAAAGGGTCATGTGAAAAACATATTGATTGCAAGGAAATACCATATTGTAAGATCAGGGTGGCCACTAGAACTCTCGGCGCCCAGGGATAATACAAATTTTGGCGCCTACTATTAATTCAACCACTGTATAGAGATAGTAATAGGGTGTAATTGAGTAATATAAAACAATTCTACCACTGTAATTTGTCTCAAGAAATATAAGCCACTGTATAAAGATACAGAGTAATCAATATTTTAATATTCGAGGCTCTTGTAGGAAATCTTTCATGGAAGCTGGTAATCAAAAACAATTCCACCACTGTGTAAAGATACGCAGTGATCAATATTTGATCATCCCCACTGTATAAAGATCGATTTGGAATAACGAGACTCGCACTATCCCTACCCACATTTCGATGGGCTGGTTCGCTGGTGCAATTTTGTTAACCTCCACCGAACTATCGTGTCTACCATCTCACGATAGGGGAAGGAGGGAGGAACTCTCGAACAATCCCAGAATTCTGGGTAAAGTTCCTGAGCCTCTTTCCAGAAAGTTGGATTGTCTGTCCTTCGCAAAAAGCAGGGAACCCAGCGAACGATTCCAGTAAATCTGGCTGAAAGTTCGCTGAGCCCAGCTTTCCGGGGATAGGCGGTACTTCGAATCGCGACTCGTTCAGTTAAACAAGGACCCGGGCACGGCCGGGGGGTTAAAGATATAACCTGAGTAATACCCATAGGAGCCCTAAATGTCTACCCTATACCAGGTATCTGGGCAATGGATACTTGGGGTGTTCCGAAAGCTAGTAGGGGGAAACACAGTAATCTACACGACAGCGGCACAAAGGGCAAAGCAAAGGCGGGCAACACAAGGAAAGAAAGAGAGACATTCGCCTTAATCGTTGACCAAAAAGGAGTTGCCTTCAAGGATCTACTGGACTGGAAGGCGTCAAGGGGAAAGTGCAGCACTCGGCAGAAAGTTAAATTATTAAATCCATCCGCCAGACTTAAGATGAAAAGTTCATTATCACAACGGGTAAGGATGACGCAGCGATAAGGACATTAGGGCATAAAATAAGAGAGGTATACAGCGACGCAGAAATGAAGGTAAGAGGCTCAACGGTAAACGCACACAACCAGGCAATCCACGTCAGTGGGATGGAGGCATTAACAACAACAGATGAGCTGACGGCAGCGATACGTCATGAGCTTAAGATGGGTAATACGGACTTTAGCCTAAGTGAACTGAGCCGGACAGGAATAACACCCAGGCAGTAACGATGACCCTACCCAAACAAGAGGCACAGAAGATAATAACAGACCACTCCGAGATCCGCATACTGGAAAGAAGATTACACGTTGAGATATGCCAAAAATGCTGGGAATACAGTCACACCACAAAAAAATGCACTGGTCCGGATAGGTGCAGACTATGCTTTAAATGTGGAGAAGAGGGCCACTCTGCAAGGGACTGCAAGAACTCAGAAAGTTGCCCAGTCTGCCATAAAGCCGACCATAGAGCAGGGAAGATGCGCGAAGTTCAGAGAGTCCCTAGGCAGAAAATCACGGAACTAACGATAACTAAATTCCTCCAGGTGAACCTGAACAGATGCTACGAGGCTCACGACCTCCTCATAGTTACAGCCAACCAGCTAGACATAGACGTATTAGCAGTATCAGGCTTTGTGTGAATAGAGCTCCGGGATTTCATCATCACAGACTGCTAACTCCCGCCTAGTCAAAGTATAGAGGAATTCAACTTTGCTCTAGGATCCCTAGGCGAGCTCCTGGATAAGACAAATAAACACTTTATAATAACCGGTGACTTTAACTCCTGGGCAACTGACTGGGGTATGCACACTACAAACAGGAGAGGCAATACATATAATGTTAGAGTGGATGGCATCCAATAATCTTGTAATCCAAAACAGAGGTGATGCAGCTACTTTCGCAAAGCCAGGCGCCAGTTCCATAGTAGACCTGACAATCACAAGGGGCCGCATTGGCACAAAGATCAGAAACTGGAGGGTATTAGAGCAAGAAACGGCAAGTGATCACAGATACATCTATTTCGAAACTTCATGCGACATGCGACACCAAGATCCAACGCAGACAACCGGACAAGTATCGATGGAACCTCAGGAAGTTAAACATCCAAAAGCTGAAGAAGGCAGTCGAGGATGTGGAACAGACCCGCCTACCAGACACAGCTGCGGTGCCGATCAAGTCCACTCACAAAAATAAGGGCCCCGTGTACTGGTGGTCAGACGAGATCGCGGAGCTGAGGAAGACATGCCTCTCTATGAGAAGAAAACTGACCCGGAACAACCGAAGAGACAACGTAAGATCGCAGCTGGACAAGGACAATTACTCAAGCCACAGAAAGCAACTAAAAATTGCCAAAAACAACGCGAAATGCTGGAGAGACCTATGCGATGAAATCAACACAAACTGCTGGGGAGAAGGCTACAAAATTGCAACACGAAGACTGAGACTAGCAACAAGCTACAGCCCACTAACAATGGATAAATCCTTGCAAGTCACCAAAGAACTTTTCCCGGTGGGACCAACCAGCGCATGGGAGAGAGCAGAGACAAGGGGACCGGACTTCCTGGAAATCTCGAAGGAGGAACTGATCAACGCAAGCCGTAAACTAAGACCAAACAAAGCACCAGGCCCGGACGGCGTCTCCGCCGAGATCCTAAAAATATTAGCAGTAACGAGGAGTTTTCCCCACAGAATGAAAAACAGCGAACCTGATCCTAATGGATAAACCTAGGAAGACACCCCCGAAAGTTCAGACCACTCTGCTTACTGAATACGATCGACAAGCTACTGAAGCACATAACTGTATCAAGGATGGAAGAGAACCTGCGGCAGTCGGAGACACTAAGCTAAGAACAATATGGCTACAGAAAGGGCAGATCCACCATATCGGCCATCCAAAAGGCTTTAGAAATAGTGACAGAGGGGCTTTTCAAGAAAAGCCACAGACATAGACTCATTGGTGTAATGATAACCCTCGACATAAGGAACGCGTTCAACTCAGCATCCTGACAACGCACAACGCATCGTTCAAGAACTGGACCCTTATTTGTTAAACCTCATACAGAGTTACCTCTCGAATAGAACCATCATCGTGTCAGCAGAAGGTAAGGAGTCAACCTTCCACATGTCCAAGGGAGTACCACAGGGATCCGTTTTGGAACCTACCCTGTGGAACATTATGTACGACGGTCTGCTAGAGCTGAAGTTACCAAATGGGGTAACCCTTATTGGCTATGCGAATGATGTGGCAAAAGTAATAATGGGCTGCGTATACGTAGTGGAAAACAAAGTTAACACCACAATGGCAAGCATAGTAGAGTGGCTGCAAGACAACAACCTACAGTTAGCGAAAGAGAAAACCGAGGTCATGATACTCACATATAAAAAGACAGTCCCAAACAGAACATTCAATATCCTAGGAGCTGAGACGAGAGTGACGGCCGAGATCAAGTACCTGGGGGTCTGGCTGGACTGCAAGCTCTCTTTCTCATCACACATCATAAAGACCGTCGTCGAAGCGGGAAATGCAATGACGGCACTAGCAAGGCTGATGCCCAACGTAGGGGGGCCCGACTTCGGAAAAAGAAGACTTCTGTTTTCGGTCGCAAGATCCATATTGCTGTACGCCGCTCCGGTCAGGAAAAGGACTCTGCGGAAGAGAAAGTACCGAGAACTGGTAGAAGGGCTCCAAAGACAGGCTGCGCTGCGGATCTGTAGCGCCTACCGTACCGCGTCTTCAGACGCAATCCAAGTAATAGCGGAGACACCCCCAATGGATCTCCTTGCGCAACAGGCTGCCTCAATAGTGAAGGCGCCCACACTAGAGAAAAAGGCCGCCCGGACCGAAGCAGGAGAATTGCTGATGATAGAATGGCAAAATAGGTGGGAGAACTGCAAGAAAGGAAGATGGACTTACAGGATCATCCCAAATATCAAGACTTGGATGAAGAAAAAGCATGGGGACACGGACTTTTACCTGACACAGTTTCTGACCGGGCACGGTAGCTTCCGAGATTACACATATGATATTAACAAGACAGCAGGCAACGAGTGTACTTACTGTGGGAAGACAGACAACGCGGAACATACCCTCTTCCACTGCAGGCACTGGTGTGGGCAGCGAGTAATATGCGAAGAGCAAACGGGCACAATCACCCCAGAGAGCATTCTGGCAAAAATGGTAAACAGGAAGGAAAACTGGATAGCAGTCAAGGAGCTAGCCAGGAATATATTGGTCAAGAAAAGTGAGGATGAAGAACATGACAGTGAACAGATAAATAGATAAATAGATAAATGGATAAATAGATAAATAGATAAATAGATAAATAGACAAATAGATGACAACAAAGGAGACACCTCATCACTCGACGTAATGTGAAAGCGGTTCCGAGTGATGTTGAGAAAGAGGGGGGAAAGGGTTTTAGTGGGTCGACACCCAAGAGTGCCAACCCGACACACCCTCCACTGCCAGACAACAAGTGGATGAAGGTCTGATTAGCAGATTCCCTAAACCCTCCTCGCAGGGGGAAACCCCGATCCCAGACCTTGTCAAGGGAAAAGGAACTCACCTAGTGAGCCCTTTTAACACAAGAAACTACTGCGCCGAGTCGACCACATTCCGGTGCCGGTAAAAATGCTCGCCGCTGTGCTGATTCCAGATTTGGCGGACCGTGGTCGAAAGGTACAAGCGTGTATTAATATAGATGTGGTAGCTACCATGAAAATGGGAGTGAACGGTGACTCGTCAAACATTGTTGGGGGAACCCGACTAACACGAGTACCCATGGGGAAAAGGCTTGCCCAATCAAGTATAAAAACTTGGCGCCTTTCGCAGGTGTTGGACTCTGGGGGGTAGTTACGGCTAGCTTGATAGTTGGTGGGTAACAGAAGTGCGAAAGCCGAAAGGTAGGACGCGTAGGACGCGTAGGACAGCTCAGTCGATGTATAAAGATCGAGGATTAAATTCATACTTATATGGAAGGTTAAGGGGGTTTTAAGAAACAGGGTGACACCAGTGGCGTACATTCGATCGACCTACGGATGGAGATTTATACGAAAACATACAAAACTATATAATCAGGTGACAATTATTCAAAAACTGTACATGGGATTTAATTCATACTAACATGGAAGGTTAAGGGGGATCTAAAAACCAGGGTGACACCAGTGGCGTACACTCGATCGACCTACGGATGGAGATTTATACCCCGGCTCTTGTAGGAAATCTTTCACGAAAGCCGGTAATCGAAAACAATTCCACCACTAAGCTTCATAGCTGGATTAAGCACCCAAATGCGGATTATTCTTACCTCTTATTCAATCTAGCGTTTTTCGACTTCGGACTATTTTTCCCGCTAGAATCACTTCCAGGACTACTAGACCGATTACTTATTGAACCGCCGTTGACACTGTCGTAAACATTTTCATTGGTTTTCATTCTGTCATTACCAATAGGCTCGTAATGATGGTTGCTGCTTCGCTTTTGTTGCATTTGCTTTTGTTGTTGCGCTTCCCTCTCTCGCATACTCGCCGTCCTGACCGGTTTATTAGGCACTATTGATGATCTATAAACAAAAATTTAAAAATCTAGTGCCTACACTAAAAAAAAAAAATGAATTTCTTACCTAACTTCTCCAATATTAGCATAAACAGTTTCAGTCTTTGACTTGTTAGTGGCAGTACTGGAGTTTGAGTTACTCCTAGACAACGCCAGTTGCTTATTAAGAATTTCCATACTTTTTGGAGGTGGCTGCGATGTCAGAGGAGGCTTCCAGTTGTCGTAGTTCCTCGGAGGAGGAGGCGGTTTGGTTGCTTTTAAGCTGGAACTACAAACAATATTGAACAAAAACTCACTTGCCACATAATCCTGATTCTTACCGTTCGTTTGTTTCAATGACCGCGTTGTCGAGTTGATCAGGCTTGGCAACAACTTCGACTTTGGAACCGTTCAGTTCACTAGGATGGACAATCACTAGTCTAGGTTTGGGTTTTGGTACGGCCAAAGGTTCTTCCATAGTTGAAGGGTCGATGGACAATCTTGGCAGGTCTTTACTGGAACCCATTCTGAGGAATTTTTTGAGGGAAAAGCGGCCTTTTGATTTGCGTTTGTCATCTGAAGGCACTAAATTATCACTAGAGATGGACAAACTTTTTCTAGGCGTAGGCGCAGGAGTCTGATAATGACCAATATCCAATTCATATATTTTTGGTGTACACGAACTAGCCCTTTCGTTTCTCTCCCGTTTTTCTTTTTCTCTGACCACTGGTGAGTCTCCGTTGGTCAAAACTGCAGAGTTTCTAGTGAATATTGCTGTAGGTTGCAAAGTTTCTTCTGGAGGCATTGGTGCTCTACGTTTGCCTTTGGAATCTGCATCGCTGTCTTGTTTCACTAAAGGTTCTTTAGTAAATGTTGTCAATGGTTGACTAGTAGGAGTGACTGGAATAGGTTTGCGAATCAAAACTGTTGAGGGTTTTGAAGGGATTTTAGGTTTTTCCAATACAGGAGGATTATTTGTTGCTGGATGTAAAAATGAAGTTTGATTTTCTAAAGCTGGAGGAGGTGTTAAAGGTAGAGCTGGAAGTTCTGCTGGAGTTTCTTCAGGATCTTCACGGCCGTCAGGTTTACCTGCTTGCTCTCTACTTTGAGGAATACTGAATTTTTTTTCGTTTTTGATAAAGTTAGATGAAGATACAATGTCTGTGAATAATTTTTGATCTCTTTTGGATAGACCTTTAGTAATAGTATCAATAGTGTTTTCTTTTGTAATCGCATTATTTGTGGTTTTGTTATTCAATATCTCGATCCTCGCTGTGGAAGTTTGATAAATGGCTGGTTTTTCCAAGTCTCTGCTCTTCAGTGCCGGAGTCCTGCTTAAAGTTGTTTTTCGTTCAGTTTTTATTGTTTCCTCTTTTTGAATAATTATATTTTCTTTATTATTTGATTCGATTTCTCTCAAAGGCGTTTTTCGTCTGCCTAATATTGAATTGTTGCTTTTTTCTAGAGTTTCTGAGATTTCGTCCAGCAAAGATTTTTCTTCATTAGATTTGTCTTCGATTTTGACTTCTTTGCCGTTAGTAACCAAAGTGCTTGTATAAGTTTTAGTTGAATATTTTCTTGGCGTGTTATCTTCACCAAAAGGTGTTACTGATACGACCAGTTTTTTACCTTCATTGTTTACCAAAGGTTTGCCCAATAGTAAATGAGCATAAGACTTTTTTTCTTCAATCATTTCACCTAAAGATACCGTATTGAAGTTTGTATTTTTTTTAGTCAATCTTCTAATTTCTTTAATCTGGTCATCTTCATCAGAATCAGTTAGAAGATCATCATCATTAATAGATTGATCAGACTCATCATATGTAGGCTCTTCATCAGTTTCCTCGTCTGAAAGCCAATCTTCACCTCCGTAACCTTCAAAAAATTGGTTAAATAACAATGAATTAATTAAGGCAAAAAATTACTTACCAATAAATTGTGCTAGTTCCTTAGTAAACTCAACATTGAGTTTAGGTTTGCGTTTTTTTGGATCCCTAATGATTCCTGATACATTCCTATTGGAAACTAATTGGACTGATTTTGGCTTGGGAGGCGGGGCATGTTCGTCTTTGGATTTGAAACAATTGGAACACAATTCCTTTTTCCAGGCGTTTTGGACAAAGTTTTGACAGATTGCCGATGACATATTGCTGAAACAAATACTGCAATGAATATGGATGAACATGGTGAATATGGAGAGTTTCCTCTTCCAGGCGAAGATCGTCCATATGTGGAGCCTTTACAAGATTCTCCTCACTTCATTGTCACTTTTGATGCTGTTGTGGAAGAGAAAAGTCTGAGTTATGAAGAAGCTTGCAGATGCTTGGGGCTTTTGGGTAAAGACGAAAGTGGAGTAAGGTACGCGTATTTGTCGATTAAAGCTGTCGATCGGAAACTGACCGAAGTTTCCACGATTTTGAATTTCAAACACGTGCTGTTTTTGGATTTGAGCGGTAACCTTTTGAATTTGGAAGCGTTGCAAGTGTTGGCGCAGATGCCGTTTTTGCTTTGGTTGACGGCTAATAGGAATAGGGTGGAATCTGGAGCTTTGCAAGAGATGCCGTATCTTCAGGTGAGAATTTTAATTTGCAGAGTTGGCATAAATTGAGAATTGAATTCGACTTTTTGGTAAACTCATAAAGACAGCACACAAAGTGTTAAAGACGTCTTTTTTAGGTCTGCATTACGTCTGAACGTCTGAAGACCAAAAAAAGACATCTAAAAGACGTTATTTTGAAGACGTCTATATGATGTACCTACTTCATTTATTTCCTATATTTAAATTGCATTGATGTCAGAGATCCGCCAAAGTGTACATCTTTTGACATCAAGGCAGTGGCGGCGATATGTATAAGCGGGTATAAGCGATGCTTGAGGGGCAAATTATAAATTTCCCACTGGGTAAGCCGATATAAGAACTCCAACTCGGGCCGAAAAAATGTCCCATTTTGGCCCTGTCCGACATAGAAACTTCATAACATAATTTAATCTGTATTTTTGAATTTGAGTCATTTCCTATTATTATTCTCTACGAGCGTGCGCGTCATATCAAAAGTAGGTATTACTTTGCCGCACTACAGTACCGCATTTTTTATAATAAAAATTACTTTCCTGTCCTACCTCGTACGGAAAGTATCTTTTCCCTACCAACTGCAATCGCGTGCTGAAAATTAGCACTTTCCGCACTAAAACATAATTCAAATAAAGATCCATATCCGTTTTGGGTTTCATTTTTTTTCCTCATAGATGGCAGTCGTATCGGTTCTGCTGTATTACTGGCATTTTCCAAATTTTCAGTGCAAAACAAGTGGTTTTTGTATAATTTTTCACAGAAAATTAATTTCACGTTTCAGAAACAATTAAAGAGGCTTTTTGGGCGGCCATTTCAAAGTTGTGCAATCCAATCCCTATGGCGGCCATGGTCAAACAATGAAGGATTTGATTTTCCTTTCGACGACCGTGACGTTTTGTTATCATAAAACTAGTCTATTGCTTGAGCAGCATAATTTTCGTAGTTTCGTGATTTATAAACACAAGAAACAAACACATCACAGATGTTTGACCGTTGCAGCCATATTAAATTTGTGTTTTGACAACTCGTTGGATTGCCCTATTGCATTTTGGTAGTTTTATACGAAAAATATCGTTTTTTTTGTGGTGCGAGGAATTGAATTTTTGGTATTTTTTAAAGAAAATCTGATTATTCATCAAGAAAAATTAAAATTCTCCGTTAGCTAACTTCACGTTTCGAAAACATTGAAGTAGGATTTGGAGGGCCATTTCAAAATGAAACCATCCAACCAAGGATAATACACATTCACTACTACTACAGGATAGCATATCCTCATAAGACCTATGTGGAACAAATCTGAAGCCCCCCACCATGCCAAATCACCAGTTGCTACGTAGGCAGCATGTCCTTCTTCGCCTTGACGTAGGCTGTTTGCACGACAGGTTATGATTCCGCGGGCTTCTGCTTTATGCATACTTAGTTTTACTATAACAATAAACATTCTAAAACAACTCTTTTTTAAATCCCATTGTCATCTTTTTCTCTCTAGTGCAAACCGCTGACGACATGTTAATGACGTCAGAAATGGAGACACACAAATAGGTCTGTTTCTGCAGAAATCACAAACCAGTCAGAGCGAATTTCACTGGTTGAAAACAGTCAGAAACAGTCAGAAAACTAGTTACAAACAACCAATGAAATTCGCTCTGACTGGTTTGTGATTTGTGCAGAAACAGCTAGACTTAATATGGCGGCGATTACCAAAAACGAGGCCGATAAGCCAAGGTTGTTTGAGAGTAGTAAGTTGCCTGATAACTTTATGACGTCATCTGGGGTGCCCCAACATAATGCAAATCTCCATAACGCACCCTAGATGCGTCATCGAATTACCCATTACCAGGCAACGGTTAAGCAATCCTTTAGTAGTGTGTATTATCCCTGTTTTTTTGCTTATACACTATGAAAATACGTAAATTATCCTTTTCCAATTCCAGCAATAGAAAATCCCCTCAAAAATCCACAAATTACACACAGAGAACAGTTTTATGATAACACGGTTGTCTGAAGCTAACCGATATTTTTGGAGCCAATTCCATTGTTTGACTATAACCAGTAGGGACGTGCCGTAGACTATGAAATCTACTTTACGCGGTTTGTCTAATCGTTGTCTACGTATTGTTTACATTCACTTTTTTCCATGTAGACTATGTAAACTATGTAGGTAGACAATGTAGACAACAGAAAATTTGAAATATGAGTAATTTTTTTGAAAGTTTGCATTGCATTAAATTTATATTGTATCAAATTAGACATTTATCTGCGGTTTAATTAACTTTACAAAGTTAAAAATAAAACTGAGCAAAAACAGAAACATAACCTTAAAGGCCCGCCAACTGTCAAAAATTGTATACTTTACGCGTTGTCTACATATTTTACACGTTATCTACATAGATTACATAGTTTACATTGTCTACGCGTTGTTTACACCAGACGTAGACAATCTTTATTTACGCGTAGATGCCCATCCCTGACTATAACCGCCACATTGGGCTTTTATATTTCTATACAAAAACACACATCGCAAATGTTTGACCGTTGCCACCATATTGAATTGATGATTTGACAGCTTGTTGGATTGCCTTATTGCGTTTTGTTAGTTTTATACGAAAAAGAATGTTTATTGGGGTGCAAGGTGCAAAGAATTGAATTTTTAAGGAAAATCTAATTTTTCATCAAGTAAAGTGAAAATTATTCATCAGCTAACTTCACGTTTCAAAAACATCAAAGCAGGCCTTGGGCGGCCATTTTAAAATTGTGTTTTTTGACCGTTATTGGTTTTTCTCGAATATTTTCCGATTTTCAATAGATTTCAGTGCGAAAAATGTTTCTTGTGCTACGAGGAATTGGATTTTCCATAATCGGCACGTTAATATTAGGTACATAAAATGCCATTTTTCATAGAAAATATTCTCATGGTAAGTGGAAACTGTCATATTAGCTACAGTGGCGTCAATTGCCGTCCTATTTTCGAAATCCTATATGTTCATATTGAAAATTGGCAAGAATATGGCGGCGGGGGCCTGGCTCACTTCTATATTCACCAATGAAATATTCAAAATTAGCAAAAATATGACGACAAAACCTCTATTGTCGCCATTGTAATGGTGTATTGAGTCCCTGTTATATCAGCTAACTTCACCTTTCGAAATAAACATCAAAGTAGGCCTTGGGCGGCCATTTTAAAATTGTGTTTTTTAACAAAAATGGCCGTAGTAGTATTTTGCTGTGGTTTTTCTGGAATATTTCTCGATTTCAGTGCGGAAAAGTGTTTTGAAATGAGTTTTGTAGTGCGAGGTGTCGAATTTTCCATAATTGGCACGTTAATTTTCAAATAAAATGCCATTTTTCTTAGCAAAAATCTCCATGGTAAGTCGATTTCTCCAAATCAATTTTTGTCTATTCCCGGCTCCAGGGCCGTAGCCACAGGGGGGCAATGCCCTATCTTCCAAATGAGAATGCCCTACCTTTAAAACGCAACACGTGTTAAGGTTTCTCTAGGAAATTTAAGAGTAGATAATGAAAAGGCCTGAAATTGAGTAAGTGCGAGGATAAGTGTTTCCCTAAACTCCTAAATGTATGCAACAATGTTCGACGTTTACACAACGGAAGTTTTTCGTTTCGAAAGAGTGCAAATGCAAGGATAATACGATAATACACACTACTACACAGGATTGCTTATCGGTCTCATTTGTGGAAATTGCGGCCATATGGTGTAACACTATTGACGACATCATCAGGTCTGTTTCTGCAGAAATCACAAACCAGTCAGAGTGAATTTCATTGGTTGAAACTAGTTTTCTGACTGTTTCTGACTGTTTTCAACCAATGATATTCGCTCTGACTGGTTTGTGATTTCTGCAGAAACAGACCTATCAACTACGTCGTCAGCTGTTTGCGCCAGTGGTCGTAGATTAGAATATACATTTATGATGAAAAATGTTATTATGGGTGTGCCTGTGGTGAAAACACCCTACGTCAAGGCGGGAAACGACACGCTGTCTACGTAATCACTGGTTTTTTGGCGTGATGGGGGGCTTGAGACTCGATATACACAGGCCTTATGATGCTATAATAGTAGTAGTAGTTATGGCGAAAGCCATTGGTGAAATTGGTGCAAAAAACGTGTATTTCTGCCACTTTCTTTTACATGCTAGTAGAAGAGGACACGAATGCACTCAGTGCGCACTGAACCTATCAATGGATTTCACTATTGGTACGAATGGTCCAAGGCGGCCCAAGAATCAACGCCATTTTTTTTACTTGCCAGAGATGCCATTAATTGAAAAATTTGCCTTGGACGCTATTACCACTAGATTGTTTAGGTACCTATAATTTAAGGGAAGAGGGGGGGGGGCAAGTAGTGTATGCCCTATGTCAAATTTGTCATGCCCTACCACAAATTTGACTCTAGCTACGGCCCTGCCCGGTTCTCGAATTTGTCTCAATATAGAAAATTCAAGAGCTTGGAATAGAAAAAATATGAATATTCACATTTTTCCATCTGAATTTTTGTTTAATTCATCCTACAATCGTGCTTTCTCTTTCTCACTCATTCAATTGAGTTCGCATTTTTAGGGGTGGCAATAATAGTTAGGTTCAGGTTTAGGTTTCTCGTGAGTGGTTCGATATCGGCCCTTCAACTTCGGACTTCGGTATACTACTCACTCCAAATTATTAATATTTTCAGAGATGAATTAAATTTTCCTTGTAAAATTCAGTCTAAATTTTTGCATAAATGGATTTTCCTGAGGACATTCTTAGGTGACAGGAGAACGCGTGACTTGAAAATTTTCAAAATTTCCGTCTGCGGCGCTATTGGGAAAGCAAAAATTATAGATCTCCCACAGGGTCACTGGGTGGGCCGATATATAAGAACTCCAACTTGGGCCAAAAAAATTTCCCAATCCGGCCCTGTTACCGGCTCTTGATTCTTTGGAAAACCTTCCTAGAGCCAATCAAGAGCCGCTAATAGTCGAAATTTGAACTTTTATCCACTCTAGATTTCCTAGAGAATTTTTCTAAGGACATTCAAAGTTCAGGAGCCGATAAAAAAATTTCGGATGATCATTATAGCAGCTCTTAAGTTATGCAGCTTCTAATTGGCTCAAGAAAAATTATCCAATAGATCAAGAGCCACAGATAATCGAAATTTGAACTATTACGGGCTCTTGATTCTCTGGAAAATTGACCTGGAGCCAATCAAGAGCCGAAATTTAAACTTTTATCAAATCTGGATACCGTAGAGAATTGTTCTAAGGGCAGTCAAGACTCAAGAGCCGATAATAATCCAAGTTTCGATTGCAATTAGCAGCTCTTGAGCTGATAATAATCAAAATTTCTTCTATCGCAGCTTCTAATTGGCTCTTTTAGTTGAATAATTTGCCATTAATAAAACCCAGGGGGACCTAATTGTGAAATTGTGATAGGTATTTGCTTAGTGGCAGTGCATCCAAGCGCCGCCACTGCATCAACGTAATTTAAATGGAAAAAGATCAAGTATACCAATAGATTTTAACTAAACCACTAATTGGTATAAAAGTGAATAATGGTTTATGTATTAAAAAGAGATTCAAGTTCAGTGGACACATGCTTTGAAAGCCAAGTTGATACGGTGCAAGCGTACTTGGACCAAGTACCTACCCTTGAATGCTCTCACTTGAATGATACTTGGATCGTTCATCCAAGTCCAGTTGGAAGGTCCTGACATCTATGTGAGAAGGCTGGCTGCCAACTTACTTCGTCCCAGTTCTCATCCAAATGCACTTGGACCAAGCTTTTGGATGAGATCAAATGTGTAGCAGCCAGCCTCTACTGACTTGGATGATACGACCTATCCAAATGGACTTGAACAAACAGTTGATACGATTCAAAAGTATCGCCCAAATAAGCCACGTGCATCATTCAAGGGTAGGGGAGAAGTGTGTACCTTGGGACATTTTATTGAAAAAGCTTGTATTTGGGAAATCATTTATTTTAAAAAAATTGTTTCCACATAGTTTCTTATTTTAACATAGGGTCTAACACATACTCATAAACTAAACATTAAATCTCATACCAAAATAGGAAAATCAACATTTTAAAAAACACATTTTTTGTCCCAAGGTACACACTCCCTTGGGTACCTTGGGACATCACCGTGGGTACCTTGGGACATTAAATTATTCAATATTATAACCAGAAAAATCCACCGAAAAACGCATTTGATGACTCCTTGTCTCAGTTCCTCCTGCCAGTTGAGGAAGAGGCAGAATCATAACAACTTCGGATGTCGAAATTTCATAAACAGTTTCATCGTGAAATATGAACTTGCCTCCAACTAACTTTTTCAAATATTTTACCGCCAAAACTTCATCGGGTAACATTTCAATTACTTTTGCTACATAAAACTTTATTGACTTCTTGCCCATCAGTTTGACCAGGACAAACCCGCCTACTTTTATTTCATCGTTAGACATTTCATCTTCACTTTCAGGTTTGTTCCATTCAATATCTTCTAAGCTATCACTTGAAGAAATCGACTGATTTTCTTTATCCGAACTGCTACTACTGGAAGAAACTAAAATTTTCTTAACTGTAGTCTTTTTACATTTGTTTTTTCGCTCTCTCATTGCTGCCTCTTCTTCTATTTCAGTTTTCTCAGGGGTATCCGTGAGTATCCTACATCGGCCAAGTTTTCTTCCACCACGTTTGACTCCCTTTCTAGCTTGAGCCTTTGGAAATGGTCGTATTTTATCGGGTGTGATAGTTATTCCTGATGGACCCGGAACTGGTTGGCTATCTATAACTAAAGAAAACAGATAAAGGAAATGCTAAGACCTACCGAATATTCATAAAAATATTACCAGAATTTGCTGATGATTCGTCGTTTTCTGATAAATCTTTGGTAGCCAGTGGGAAATTTCTTGTCGACTGTTCCAGTGGCCTATCCGTTACGAAGGAACTCAAAAATTCATGTTCTTCAAAAATATTCCTATTAAGAGGAAAAACTCCTGCTACCCTGAATCCAGATTGAATGTTTGCAGGAGAAAATGCCTTGGGGAAGGCTTTTCCAACACATTCAGCCACATCATAAAGTGTCATGGGTTTACCACTATTTGATAACAGCCACTCATTACATGCGGTATTGTAATATTTTTTCAATGGTCCGAAGACTGACCTATCGAGAGGTTGAAGCTTATGGCTAGTGTGTGGTGGTAATGTTAACATGACGATGCCATGTTCTTTTGAAAAGTTCAATATCTCCACCGAGATGTGGCTCTCATGATTATCCAGTATTAGAAGAATTTTATTTTCTTGGCTAGAATGGGTGTATTTTACAAAATGGTGTAGATATTCTAAAAATATTGCCGAGTTTGACCAACCGCTTTGATTTGCCACACCCACACTACCTATCGGAGCTCCCTTCAGCATGTGGTCTTTAAAATGGACCCTTGGAAAAACAAATAGTGGCGGTATTGAGTTCCCTACAGCATTTATGGCTCCTATCATTGTTATGTTTAATCCCCTCTCACCTGACGTCATACTGCCAACCTGTTTCTTGCCTTTGGGAGCCAAAATGCGAACAGGGGCATGAACAGTAGACATGCCAGTCTCGTCCAAATTATAGATATTCTCTGGTCCAAAATTGAATCGTTTTATGACATTCTCTAATTTGTCAAAAAAGGTGTTAACATTTTCTTTATTGAAAGCGGTTGATCTAGCCAAGCTGGTAGCCTGAGGTTTTCGTAAACTTAAATCATTGTTTCTCTTAAGAAAATACTTTAACCAATCCACTCCAGATTTTTGATTAAGGTCCCACGAATCAGGATATTTTATCCCATTCACTCTTGCATAATTATAGGCCAGCTTTCTCACTTCGACTGTAGACAAACCATAGTGCATGTTCGAACATTGCTTTAAATAAACATTCAATTCACCTTCTTGGGCTTTGGTGAAAACTTGCTTAACAGCATTGTTTGGAACATACAGAAACTCTTCGTTATCTTCATTTCGGTGTTTTATTAAGTGTCGACTTAGTGTTGATTTACTGACATTATATTCTAAAGCGGCTTCTCTTAGCCCGGATTGGCCGCTAAGAACTTTTTCAGCTGCAGCTTTAACAGCCTCAGAAGAAGGCTTGGGCCTTTTAATATTATTATGGCTTCTAGGCATTTCTGAAACGACAAAAAGTTGCTTTTGCTTCGAATTAAAATTTGCAGTTCAAAAACGTGAACAATAATCAGCCTCCATGCATATACTACTTCAGATTTACCACAACCGATTTATGACTTACATAGAAAAAAATTTAAACAATATTTATTTAGAATATCTGCATATCTACAAAAAATAATATTACAAGTGTACCTTGGGACTGTACAGGTGTACCTTGGGACAGTCCCAAGGTACACCTGTGCCTGTGTCCCAAGGTACACATACCGTTAAACATACAACAAATTAGGTTATTCTTGTGCAAAAATAGAGAAACAGACCTCTCAAAACAAAAAATAATCATACAATTATCTCAACAATTCACTATACTACATATAAGTGGAATAAAATACTTACTTTAATTTTTAAACGACACGATGTCACTGGATAAAAATTTACTTTTTACAGTTCAAAATGTAGGATGCTGTTATTGTTCGCCATATGCAAATAAAATGTTTCAGTATTTTTCCTACTGCCATCTATGAGAGAGCAAAACAACTTTTTGACTCGCAGGTTAGAATACTACATTTTGTTTTCTTTCTACGGAGGTGTCCCAAAGTACACTGTGTCCCGAGGTACACACTTCTCCCCTACTTGATCCAAGGACTCTTGGACCGTGTCAACTTGGCTTTATTCAAGTCCAGTTGGATAGGTTCTAACATTAGGCTGGCTACCAACTTACTTGGTCCAAGTTCTCAATAAAGTGCACTTGGACCGTGTCAACCTGGCTTAAAACATCTTTCAAAGACGTCTTAAAGACATGCTGTTGTTGAAGACGTCTTTAGGCAGATGCCTGAAATGACGCCTATATGACGTTTTGTTCTTGAGATGTCTCTGTGCTGTCTGGGAGTTTGAATGTGATTCTTGGCACTTTTTTTTAAAGGTTTTGTGTCTGAGCGCTAATAAAATCGAAGAAACTTGCGACATAGCACAACCCATGCTGGAAAAGCTGGAATTGGAATACAATCAAATTTTCACTGTCCAGTTTGCGGGCGATAAGCTTCCCAATTTGAAAACGCTGGACCTCAAAGGCAACCACTTGATGGATTTAAGCGGTACTTATCCAAAAAGGTACAAAACAATGTTAATATTTTACAAAAACTAATTTGTTTTTCTCTATAGCCTAGAACATCTGTATTTGGCAAAAAACAAAATCACCAAGCTTCAAGATCTCGCTCTAACTCCGAACTTTTCAAACCTCACCGTCCTTTTTCTGCGCGACAACAAAATCCGCAAACTAAACGGTTTTACAAAATACCTGACTAAACTCACTTATTTAAATTTGCGCGGCAATTCAATTACAAAAATGAGGCAATTCAGAAAGCTGGATTGTTTACCGAATTTAGAAACGTTAATTTATACAGAAAATCCTGTGGATAAAAAAAAAGGCGAAGAAAGAAGAGGAGAGGATGACGATGAAGATTTGGAGGAGGAATTTGGTGAAGATGGTCCTATTAAGAAGCAAGATCCTTGGGATCCTGTAAGGATTGGTGTTTTGGTTTTGTTGCCAAAATTAAAGGTTACATCATTCCATTTGATATTAAAAAATAATTTTCAATAAAGACTACTTTAGAGGATCAACAAGATACCAGTGTCTTTAGAAGAGCGCGATGAAGCTGTATTTATAAAAGACATAAAAATAACGCAAATAATGCTCGAAGATAGTAGCGATGAAGAGACGGAGCCACCAACAACTACTACTTATTCCAGTGAAGCTGATGTTACTGAAACTGAGTTGGGACAATCGAGTGTTTTTGATCCGAGGAAAGATGAAACTACCGATGAAGAGGATGAAGAGGAAATTTGAAAATATGTATTTCAAATTAAATTTTTTGTTAGGTGTTTCATTTACGTCAAATATTTTCTTGTTTCTTATTATTTTAGATATACAAATTAATTTTTTTTTTTTGGTTTGTTTAAAGTGATCTTTGTGTTTTTTAGCTTAGATCGTTTTACTATATCCAATTTTCTGCTCCATCGACGTCTGAGCCATATTGAATATTCCAATTAGTGATCGATCAGTAAACACGTTATTTTATAACAATATAAACAAAGAACAACTAGTTACTATTCTATGACCTCTCATACCCTCACACGCGATTTCTACCTAATTATAAGCGAGCTTTCTTCTGAATGAAGATTATGTGTGCTAAAGCCTTTTAACATCTCCCAGACGGACATAATGACCCCTGGCAAACCATCGGACGATTGTTACTCGGAAACTGGCCGCTTAGTTCGGTACTTCTAAGCTTACCGTATTATTTTTTAAGTACCCAATAGCGAAATTAGTTTTTCATTATTCCCGAAGGTTCATTCACAAAAAAAAAAAGAGAAACTATTCTTCGTTACATGGAATACAATTTGCAGTTCAATCAAAACTATTCAATGAAGGTGAAGAACCTTGATATGATATCATAAGATAAACAATTATTGCGTGACATCAAATACCACATTGTTTATAATTATTTGTGGGAAATTCAGTGAAAGTAACATGATCGCGTTGACAATGATAATATGATGGGAACATCACCGAAATAAAAACTATATTATATTTTTAACTTCTTAGTTTCACATTACTTTTACTTTAATTATAAATTATTTCATCATATTATTATGATTGTTTTTTTGTTAATTTTTGATGATACTTTCTTTTATATCTAGGGGTTAGAGCAACATAAAAATCTAATTTTCAAATACATTTTCTCATGAGTTCTTATTCCAAGAACAGGTTTCTGATTACTTACCATTTTCTCTTTTTTTTTTTAAATTTGATATCTACCTTAGGTAGGTAGGTACTACTACTGACATATTGGCCGCAAGGTATCTTTTTACCGTTCGGGTTCCCATACATGCCGAGGTTCTCATACAACGTTTTTTTCTTTTGCGGCTTCGACGTATCGATATTGCCATCAATTGATACTTTGTTGATTCACATGGAAATCCAATTAAATTTGCATTAAAAACATTTAGGCTAGTTTTGGTCAAATTCAAAGTTGACCATCTTTTCCATATTGTGTTACACAATCAGAATCAGACCCTTTTTTAAGGATAAACCAAATAAATTCAATACTCAATAGAAGGTATGATAAGGGAGATTCTTTGATAAAGTCTCCTGAAAAAAAGTAAAGGGTACCTATATAAAGTAGGGAGGTATTTTAATCCAGTTCTTCAGAGATTTTTCCTTTTTTTTAGGTACCAATCAAGAACTCACACTTGAGATTAACTTATTAATTTCAGTTATACATTTTCATATGAATCAACGATTAACTGTTTATTCAATTACTGCAAGCGCCTATTAATTTTTTACCACGATTGGCGATTAATTCTCGAAAAAAATTTTGCATATTCTTGACCCAGTTTTCGTTCACCTACATTTTATGCAGGACATATTATTCGAGCATAACCCAAATCTTCGAATTTATTCCACGAGACTGGTTTTTGAAATCTTATTGAAAAGAAAAAAAAAATCAATTTATTTTGATTATTCGGAAACCAGAAAATTGAATAAAAGTCGCAATCAACATATAAATTTTATATTTAAAACTCGTAGTGATGATGGTTGACTTTAGTTAAATTGAATTCTACTGACAAGACATATTATGATGGGTGCCTGACATGATAATTGCAAAGAAGAATTGGTCAAAACAAATAAGAAATGAGTAGAAAATGATGATTCTGTAGATTTTCCAGAAAATAATTCTATGGATGAAAGTATAGGAAAAAAGAGGAATGCAACTGTTTTAAACACATCTGTGGTGATATTTACGTAAAATATATTAGATTAGAGACATTTTTTTTACCAGCAGTTTCATGTCAAGCTTATGTAAAGTAAAGGTTTGTAACTGTTTGATATATCATGTAGAAAAATCACGAAAATGTTGTTCCAATTAATTTGATGCGCTCTTTCAATTGGTGAAGTAAAAAATTGAAAAAAACCAGAAAAAATAAAAAATTAAATTTTTCTAAGGGGTATGCAAATACTTCAAAGGGCTATATTTTCGAAATAAGAAAAGCTGCCGGCCCAAAATTTCGTCCAATAAGATCTCTATTTGAGCTATTTCGGTCACCTAGCTTCATTTTCGAGATAATCAGCTTTGAAGGTTTTCTGTTTTCTGAAATTTGAGACTCTACATCTCAGAAACAATTCGCGATAAATTATTCAATTTTATTTTATCTTAAAGAGCATTTAATTCTGATTAAGAATATACAGGGTGATTGATGGTCGATGGTACGTTAGAGGGTTATTTCTTAATTTTTTCTTCAAAACATAGATCTAGTTAAATTTGTATTAGATACTACGTCACTGAGATTCGTAGAAAGTTCAAATTTTGGAGATAACTTAGGGAGGTCCTGCATATTACTTTTGAACAAGAAAATTTGTTCTACATCATACAGTGTTGGTCAAAATTAGTAATTGTGCTGCCAGGTACAAAGAAACATGAAAAGTGCACTTTTTTAAATAGAGCACCCTGTATAATATGAAAAAATAAAATCCCTTACAAATGATGTATCATGTTCCTATACCTAAATAGGTAGTAAGGATTTCGGAAATACAAGCAAGTTTCTGTTATAGAATTGGATCATTTTGGGAAATTTGCTTAATGGCGTTTCCGATTGGTAGCATTAATTCGCACTGAGTGTGGTAATTAAAACCACGTGATTTTCTACAATGTCAAAAGTGACAGGGGGGAAATAGTCATGTTTGAGTTACAATGACTCTTGAACGAACTCTCTATCCCAAATAGTTTTTATGCTAGGAGTTGACGCCTCAGGGCGAATCCCCACGGGCGTAATTAGCGCAATCGGCATGAACGTCAATTCTACGCCAATTTTGGCGTAACATCCCGCATTTAGTGCATCAAAACCAAATCAAAAACCTTTTCTAACCCAAATATCTTGTTTATTTTTTGCCAGGTTGTAATTAGAATTCACTAATTTGTTGTTGTAGTCCTTTTCCTTTGGTTTTTTGTGGTTTTCTGTGATTGTTCTATCATAGCGGGGTTCGGTTATTCAGCACGGAGTTGGAATGGAGTGAGAACAGATTTTTGTCACGTGATCTAGGAGTAATTAGAGTGAAAAATTAATACACGAATAATATGCTTTGTTCCAAAACAAGTCAACTGTGACTTTACAACGTTCCGGGTTTCCATTTTTTTTTTTCACTTTTGTCTTTGGTCTTCCGTGTACTATAAATTTACTTCAATCCCTCCACAATAATGAATAATATAATGCTTTTGCGTCTGTTTAACTTTGTCAAGGAAATTTTCCCATCATGTTAAATATATTTTAAAATCAGATCAATTATTTTCCACATTTCACCTCTGCGCATGCTTACTCTGAAAATTTCTCTTTCCGAGGTGGAACTTTTGGAGTGAGCTCCATTTACTCTACTCCATATAGTGGAACGCTAATGGAGTCACCCCTAATACGCCAAAAAGCAATACCAGGGGGCGGATTCTCATCCTCTGGTCGCAACCTATCGTCCCGACTCACCCGTAGAAAGGCAATGGGATGATCGGGCCGATAGGTTGCGACTAGAGGATGAGAATCCCCCACCTGAACGGCTGGAGTGCGAATGACGTCACTCAGAGTGAGCAAGCCGAACCCACCTCATATATCAGAATAAACAAAAACAAACGTCACAACTTCGCCACGATTACGCCAAAAAGTTCAACAAAACCCAACTTTTTGCCGCAGTGGCAGCGTAATGTCAAAAATTCAAGATGGCTGCACTGCCGCCAATGAAATCGTACAAATTAAACCACATGATTAGTTACGCTTACGTCAATTACGCCCGTGGGGTCTCGCCCTTAAACTTAAGGCCGCGTTAATGGCCGCCATGTTTAAATTTAGTTTTTGAAAATGACGACTGCGCCACTCTACACATACGGTTCAATATTTTATTTTTTGTCCAAAACAAAATCTGTTTGTCGGTGAAACACTTAGTGACAGAGAAAGACAAATATACAACTATGACCCAAGTAGCACTCCCATGTTGGGCCAATATTGGGACAATAACTACGATGTATTGGCCCAAGTCAGATTCTCTATGTTGGCCCAATAAAAGATGTGGACATTCTGCTATATTTGTCCAAGAACGTATGTCAATATATACCCAAAAACAAATACCAACGTTGGTACAATAACGTAACCAAATGTTGGCTCAAAAAGAAATAATCAATATCATATCAAGAACTTTATGCAATATAGAGCCAATTGAAATTACCAATATTGGCCCGGAGACGTATGTAAATCTTGGCTTTATATTATATTTAATTAAGGTAACGGACCAATTATAAGGACCGACTAAGAAGTGTTTTCTCTTTGCCGGACCATCCGTGGACCCGTTTCGCTGCATCACAAGTCATCAGCATGGTTAAGTCCCGCCAGGGTCCTGCAGAGAGAAACAACCAATTTTTGGCTTCATCCTGGAACCAGGTTTAAGACAGGTAAAGTGAAGACAGAGTCTCCATCTATTTTTTGGTCGGCACACCAAGTGCGCACATTGAATACCCTATATTGGACCAACATTTTCAATTCAGAAAATCTAACCTTGGTAAAAATTAGTATGTAAATATTGGCCCTTCATTGGGCTTTTCAAAAAGTATCAATATTGCGAAAAAATTGGAAATAAATATTGGGTGTACAAAGTTTTTGAAGTGAATTTAAATATCAATAAAAAATTGAATGCCAATATAGAATTAATATTATATTACAATATTGTTTCGATAATATAAAATGTAATATTTGGCCAATATTTCATAAATCAATATTGTAGTGAGAAGTCTTGGGCCAATATTCAAATTACTGAAGAGTTAATTAATCTATGAAAACAATATTGGTACAAGATTATTTTTAAATATTGTTTCCACATAGTTAAAACTAACGTTGCCCCAATGTTGGTACTGTGTTGATTTATCAACAAAAATGAATAAATATTGGCCCAACTGAAAAACGATGTTTACCCCATATTATGTGCTACTTGGGGATGCTCCCAATGTAGCTTTTTTGCCGTGGCTACTTGAAATTGCTTGAACTGTTTTCACCTTCAAAATTCGTTTTAAGGTCAACTCAAAAAATCCGCAATAATTTCCAAAATCCTTTGGCATAAACATTATTTGATATATTATCTACAATCTCTACAATTAGCTCTTTTTAGTTTTTCGTGGTTATCAATAAAATATGTTTTTCAGGGATCCAAGCTTGATAAATATGCAAATATGCAACCACCAATACATTTAATTGTTTTGGTGGTTGCTCGCATGATTTTTGAATTTAAAAAAAAAAAGGCTGAATATCAAAAAACCAAAATAAGGAATTGTAGATAATCGATCAAATAATGTTTATGCCAATTTTGAGCCAATTCTGATGTGCCGTTTTTTTTAAGACCTTAAAACAAGTTTCGAAAAATCAACCAATCACAGTTTGAACATGGCGGCCATTAACGCGGCCTTAAATATAAAATTTTGATTATTCCCAGCTCTTGGTTGGAATTTCAATAGTTGGGATAAATTGCCAAGTACCTACGCCATTTCCTTTCCAATACTCAATGAAAACGCCCATTTTGTAGGCTTTCCATGTATGAGAAAGAAAATGGTGACATTTTGAGCTAATTAAAAGCCCAGGATAATCAATGGATGAACTCTTTATCTCAAATAGTTTTTATGATGCTTTATAAACTAAACTCTATCATATAAATAAATAATTATTACTCTCGGCTCTTGATTGGCATAAAGAACGCCATTTTATTTCTAATTTTTAGTGAAAACCAAGGTTTTTTTGAAAGAAGGAGGTTGCCTGATAATTTTTATGACGTCATCTGTATGCCTCAACATAATGCAAATCTCCATAAGGCACTCCAGGATGCGTCATCAAGTTACCCATTACCAGACAACCTATGAACTATAGGAACCTTGAGTGAAGATACCATTTTGTAGCCTTCCCATGTATAATGCCGGTTTTCCACCAAACAAAAACAAAACCCAAACTCAAACTTCCCCCAAACATTTTCAAGACTAGCGTGTTTTGAGACAGTTGGAGTTTTGTTTCCTCAACAAAACAAAACATAATCCGCTTGATGGAAACAAGAGTTTAGTGTTTATTACAGTTTTGTTTTTGTTTTAAAACACAAACTCAACAGTCTGTTTAGTGGAAAATCGGCCTAAGAAAGAAAACGGCGACATTTGAAGCCAATCAAGAGCCGGGAATAATTGACATTTCATGAAACTCAACTCAAGTCAGCATTATGCATTATAAACTTGTAAACAATTAATTCTTATTCTCGGCTCTTGATTGGCACATATAACGTCATTTTTTTTCTTAAACTCAATGAAAACTCCATTTTGTAGGCTTTCCATGTATCAGAAACAAAATGGCGACATTTGAAACCAATCAAGAACCGCGAACAATTAAAATTTTGAAGCATCTTAGCTAATAAATAAAATGCTTTATACTTTGGAGTACATTTTGATATTTTTCTCCTGGAGCTCAATGATAATCCTATAAAATAAGGATTATGCAGTATAATAAACAAATAATTATTATTCTCGGCTCTTGATTGACATATAGAACGCCTTCCTCTTTCTAATACTCAGTGAAAACGCCATTTTATAGCTTCCGATGTATAAGAAACAAAATGGCGACATTTGAAGCCAATCAAGAGCCGGGAATAATTGAAATTTTGAAGCATCTAATCTAATGTTTTACATTTCGACATGAAATTTTGATTATCCTTGATTCGTCTTTTGTATTACCATTTTGCGTCTCAAAATGATTCCAATATAAAGCCCAGGAATGGAAAAAATGAATCGATTTCGTTTCGAGCACCTTGTATATTATGAAAGGCAATTAGGCACTAGCTGACGTCACACACATAACCTCTCAATGACGTTTTTGTCCTCCTATCGAAAGTTACGTTATATGATTCTTGACGTAATAGCTAGCGCCTGTGTGTTAAAATAAACCTTCAAACGCTTTTATTTGTCCCCCCCCATCGAAAGTCAAATGTGAGGTTGTGTGTGACGTCAGCTAGTGCCTAATTTTAATATTGGGATTTTTGGGGTATTTGTCTTATGGCGTTTCTGATTGGTAGATTTAATTCGCACTGAGTGTATTTTCTATCTCTTTCTCTCAGCCTGCTGAAGAAACATAGAAATAGGCACATTTTCTCTGCACTCATTCTACCAACCTGAGAAGGCATTAGTTCTTTTCACGTGGCTCCGGTTCAACTAACCGGGTTACAAAACGGTTAGAGAAATGACATACCGTCTTCTAACCCGGTTACAAAGTGACGTGTGGATACCTACCACTCGAATTTGAGCGGTATGTTGCGGTTTGTTAAACCGGAGCCACGTGAAAAGGGTTATTGAATACCTATGAAATGTCACGATGAAACGATTTGAACCGAGCGACCGTTCTTAACCGGTAATTACGGTATTTACCACTGATCTCAAAAATAAATGGATAAACCATAAACAATCGTACGGCTTGATTGGCTAAATTTGTGCGAAAATTTCGGGTCAATATTCGAAAACAAAATGTGGAAAAAAACTGGATTATATGACTGAAAAATCTAGAAAAACATTGATCAGTGGGCGATCAAAAGAAAGCTGAAAAAGGAATGAGGAGAAAACTACTAAATTTTGTGTCAAAAATTCCTCTAATTATTTTCTGTTTGGATCCCAAGTTGTCAGGAATGCCGGGAAAAAAGTTTAGTACACTTCAGAAATCAGCTTAGGATCATGAGAACGATTCATCGCAGGAACAACAAAAACTCAATGATATATGATTCAGAATTAATTGAATAAAATGTCTCGATAAATCTTCGCAGGAATGTAGGTATTGCATATTCGTTTCCAGGTAGAAATCTTTATGATTTTCATGCGTATGCCCTTTGGACTGACTAATTCACCAGCTACTTGTCGACGTGTCTTTAGGTGTTGAGAGAACCTATGTCATGGCGTGTTTAGTGGACATTATTATAATTTCAAAGACCTTTAGAGAATATTTGAGAATGTTGGTAGTTGTGTCTGAGTCAAAATGACAGTTTTGTGAGCCTGAACTAAAATATCTTGGTTCCATGTAGATATAAAAGGTTCGAGACCAGATCCTGACAATTTTTTTCCATCCCAAAATATTACTAGGTTCATTGGAACCGCCTCTTGGTATAGACGCTTCGTACCTAAGAGCCAGGCTGACAGTTGGATCAGAATAATCAGAAATTATCGATAACCTGAATCTTCAAACGCATTTTCTGAAGCTGATAATAAAGATTTCAGTAAATTGCTACCATTTACTAACAATTAACAATTTTGTTTCTTTTGGCTTGGTAATACATTTCTTTAACTTTTGCTTGATTGCGATTTTTGGTAATACATTGCAGATAAACATTTCAAATTACCAAATTTCTATTTGCATAAGCATATTATTAGTTCGAAAAAAGTCTTATTAAACATTATCACTCTTTCACTCTAATACACGAAGAATCTGTATCCGAGCCGGTACTTAAAAAGCTTCTCGTTGGTCGTTTTGTATCCTCCACTGTCCCTATATAATAATAAAAGTGGCTTGACCCCGAACCGAGTGAGGTTACCACTATTCACACAGGTGTTCATTTTGAAAGCGAAGATTTTCAAGATAGTAATTACAGTTTATATTACTTTTGCTTATAGTGCTAAGATTTTTTTAAATTACTTTGTATTTCTTTACTAGTTTTATAAAGAATTTTTTTATATAAATATAATGATTATTTAGTTGATAAAACATATAGAAATTGAAAAAGTTTTCTATTGATGATAATAATTGGCCATTTGGATCTTCATCAATCAATAATAGCAATTATTGAGATTAATTGAGGTTTCATTTTGGAGCCGACAAATAGGGGCTCTAGCCAATTAATGTCGATATAGAGCCACATGTGACACCAAATTTGGAATTATTACAGCAAGAGTGTTGTTTAAGTTTGAAAAGCTGCAAAGAGCTTAATAGAATAATTGGAGAATAATAGGTAGAACATTTAGGATATTGACGGCATTGTAAGCCTATAAGTATTTAGATTATTTTACTCATGCTTACCAGGTGAAAATTAAAGACAAAACTCAAATCTATTGAAACAAAATCAAACTTCCATGGTATAATGACCCCATTATGCCACACTTAAAAACACTAAAACCTTAAAACCAAAAATAAATCAATGATTTATTGTCCATAATTGCAGTCGAAGACACCTTAACACACTCGAATGACATTTTCGTCTATAAAAGTGACAAAATTTTAGTGCGGTTTTAAAAGCGCAAGATGGAAAGTGTAAATAAAATAAAATGTATGACCTCGTTCAATCCAGAGATTTCAAAATAATCGTGATTGTGTTTATGTATTTGCTTTTGATAAAATGGGTAACATAATTACCCAAAGCAGGTAAATAATAAAATTTGTGATTCATTGCATTGCAGGTGATAAAGTGAGTAATTAAATTAAACTTTCCATGTATGTATGTAGATACATTAACTTATTTCCGCTTTTACATAGTTTTCCAGAAAATGGATATATTCCATTGTGGCTGTAAGGGTTTTTAACTGGAACTTAACGAAAGTAAGATTTAAGATTTTCTATATCTTACATAGGTATTTCTGAAGTTTATTTTTGTTAAACTGTGTAAACGTAGTCATCCATCTCAAGGTGATCGTGAACCATTTGGTGGTAAAAGTCGAATAAATGGTTATCGATGACAAATATGGGTATCAGCGTCAGAGAAGATAATTTTTTTTTGGTTCTAAGAAAAAGCCGATTCAGCATTTTATTTATTGCAGAAACGTTTTATAAGTCATATCCTTATTTGGTTAATAGTGTTGCAACTTTCTTAAGATACCTACCCCAAAAACTATACGAGAAATTCTTGGGTTATTTATGGGTGTCCAAAAGAAAATTTTACCAATTGCCTTGGAACACATCTTACCAAAAAATAATTGTTGTCCTCTTCTATTCCATACTCCAGAAAGATTTCCAACAATTAGAAGTTCTTGAACATCTGAAATCAAAACAATAATCATTATCAATAATTCGATTGATAACCTTTTTAATTTAGGCAATAAAATAAATAACTATGTCATCTCAATTGCATTTTCTAAGAACCATTCATACAAGTTTTAATCAAAAATCAGAGATTCCAACTAACATTCCGTCACATCCAGTAACCTAAATTTCACAGATGAGTTGTCGAGAAGAATTGATGGCATGTTTTTACCATACCTAATGAGTGTTTTTTCTTATCTTGAAAATTATAAGTTGATGGTTGCGTCAGGCAAATGTAATAATTATAATTGAAGAATAAAAAAATACACAATTATTTGGTTTAAATCTAAAACAGGAAATATCAAGTTACTTATTTTCAACAAAAACCTTACATACCCAAACTCAGAGTTTGTTTTGGTTCTCATAAGAACCACAAGTAGAACATGCATTTTGCAAGCAATGCGGAACAAATTCCGCTATGTTGACATATATAACATGTTGATAAAATGTTATAATAATTATCGGCTCTTGTATGCAAAATTTCTGGAAGTTAAATCAGAGGACACCTTTAAGTTCCCCGTTTTATTTTTTTTCTCTCAAATTAACAATTCAACAAGGTAGTTCTTCGATAAGAATGTTGTAATAATAGTTAAGTTACTTTCACAAAACACACTTGTAATTGACGATAATATGCACTTTGCAAGATTCATTATATTTGCAAAATGTCTACGGATGTGTGTGTGTGGTGCTACTTCCTTTGCATGTTCGACGGCGGTAGTTGCATAATGGCATTATTATTTTTGTAGCTTTTGAAATTTTTAATCTGTAGGAAGAATAATATGGAAAACTGGGTTAATTCTAAAATCATTTATCGATACGTTAATCAGCACTAAATCTCGTTAAGAAGTTTAATTGCAAGAATTGGAAAGCAAGGCCGTGTTCCTGCAAAAAAAACGCATTTGGTTTTGCGGAATTGTTGCGTTATAATATAATGCCGTATTTAATTGGAATTATTTATTTAAACGGACATGGAAAACACGAGCCGTTATATTGTTTATTTGCATAGCTATTTCTTGCGCAATCGTTTTTTATGTCTCTATATTCTTATCACGTAAGATTGTTAATGAAATTGGTGAAAATATACCTGAAAATTAGGGTGTAAATTAGTCGAAAAGAGACTTTAACATCATTTCAAAATGACAATTTCAAAGAGAAAATCTCCTTTTTGATGCCTAATGGGTTTTTTTTTCAAATCGTTCGCTACAAACAGCCTACTAGATTTTCTCAAACTGTCAAAGTTGAGGTGCTTTCATTTTGTTGCCCGAGGCCTTATTGAAAAGTGTGGAGTGAATTTACTCTAATAGACTCTAGTTTTGTTACACTTAAAATCACCACATAAGAGAGGGTGCAACTTAACGAACACACTATAACTGACTTAGGACCAAATTATGGACCAACTGGTAAGTGTCTGGTTGTTACCTAGCAGGTACTTTCTATTATCTAGAGCATAGAAAGTACCTGCTATTTTTCTTTTCGATATACAACTTTTTTTTTTGTCTCAATTATTTGTTTATTAGGCAATTCAAACCACGTGACACTCAAGATGGCGTGGCGGCCACACATGGGCCAAAAAACATAAAAAAATATCTATTTTCTGCCCGATTTAATAGTTTAGGTACCTAGCCAATAAATATCGTATTAAATAATCAAAATCAAAGTTACAAGTAAAAATCTAAGCAAAATAATTTATAATACACATAAAAACATATTCAAAACAAGCTTGCTTGGCCGCCACGCCATATTGAATTTTCCTTTTTGACAGATGGATTAAATTGCCTAATTCTAGGCTCTTGAGCTCCTCTCCATTTTCTTTTTTTTCTCAATTCCAGGCTCTCAAGCTGAAAAATTCAAGAATTCATAAGCGGTCTCTGTCTCTGATGGTTCAAGAAGCGCTACAAATGGCCTACTAGATTTTTTCAAACTGTCAAAGTTGAGGTGCTGTCATTTTGCTACGAGAGACTTATGGCAGTTTGCACCGATCATTTTAAGCGAGGTTTAACGATAAACAACGTTTAAAGTGACGTTATTACATGTAAAAATGTCACTTTAAACGTTGATTATCGTTAAACTCCCTTAAAATTGTCGGTGCAAACGACCATTAATTGAATAGTGTAGAGTGAATTTACTCCGATTGCTCTGGTTTTGTAGCACTTGAAAGCACCACATAAGAGAGAATGCAACACTATAATTGACTAACTACTCAAAATGTCAAAGTTAAGGTGTTTTCTTTTAGATGTAGAACTTTATCTCTTTTGTCTCAATTATTTGTATATTCCAGGCTCTTGAGCTCCTCCCTGTTTTCTTTAGTTTTTCAATTCAAGAGCCGGAAATAAGAAAACTATAAATATTGTCTCGACTTTTGTCTATTCCAGGCTCTCAAGCTGAAAAATTCAAGAATTCATAAGCTGTCTCTGTCCCTAATGGTTCAAAGAGAGCGCTACAAATCGCCTTCTAGATTTGTTAAAACTGTCAAAGTTGAGGTGCTTTCATTTTGCTGTCCGAGACTTATTTGAAAAGTTCGGAGTGAATTTACTCTAAATGAGTCTATTTTTGTTTCACTATAAAATAAACCACATGAGAGAGTGTACAATTCAACAAAAACGTTAAATTGACTAACTACTTAAAATGTCAAAGTTAAGGTGTTTTCTTTTCGATATAGAACTTTATCTTTTTTGTCCCAATACTCCCAATTATTTGTTTATTCCAGACTCTTGAGCCCCTCTCTGTTCTCTTTAGTTTTTCAATTCAAGAGCTGGGAATAAAAAAACTATTAATTTTTGTCTCAACTTTTGTCTATTCTAGGCTCTTAAGCTGAAAAATTCAAGAATTCATAAGCTGTCTCTGTCCCTGATGGTTCCAAAAAGCTCTAAACAAATGGCCTACTAAATTTTTTCAAACTGTCAAAGTTGATGAGTTGCTTTCATTTTGCTGCCCCGGACTTATTTGAAAAGTGTGGAGTGAATTTACTCCGATTGACTCTAGTTTTGTTGCACTTGAAATCACCACATAAGAGAGGGTGCAACTTAACGAAAACGCTATAACTGACTAACTATTAAGGTGTTTTCTTCTCGATGTAAAACTTTATCTTTTTTGTCTCAATTATTTTTTTATTCCAGGCTCTTGAGCCCCTGCTTATTTTCATTAGTTTTTCAATTCAAGAGCAAAGAATAATAAAACTATTAATTTTGTCTCGACTTTTGTCTATTCCAGGCTCTAAAGCTGAAAAATTCAAGAATTCATAAGCTGTCTCTGTCCCTGATAATTCCAAGAAAGCGCTACAAATGGCCTACTAGATTTTTTTAAACTGTCAAAGTTGAGGTGCTTTCATTTTGCTGCCCGAGACTTATCTGAAAAATGTGGAGTGAATTTACTCTAAACGACTCTATTTTTGTTGCACTATAAAATAACCACATGAGAGAGGGTGCAACTTAACAAAAACGCTATAGTTGACTAACTACTTAAAATGTCAAAGTTAAGGTGTTTTCTTTTCGATCTAGAACTTCATCTCAATTATTTGTTTATTCCAGGCTCTCGGAGCCCCTCCCGATTTTCTTCAGTTTTTCAATTCAAGAGCCAGAAATAAGAAAACTATTAATTTTGTCTCGAATTTTGTCTATTCCAGGGTCTCAAGCTAAAAAATTCAAGAATTCATAAGTTGTCTCTGTCCTTGATGGTTCAAAGAAAGCGCTAAATAGCCTACTAGATATTTTCAAACTGTCAAAGATGAGGTGTGCTTCCATTTTGCTGCCCGAGACTTATTTGAAAAGCGTGGAGTGAATTTACTCTAAGGGCGGGTATTATAAAACTACTTTGAGAGTTAACTTAAAGTTAACTTCTTGAATTACATGTAATTCAAAAAGTTAACTTTAAGTTAACTGTCAGAGCAGCTTTATAATACCCACCCTAAATGACTCTATTTTTGTTGCACTATAAAATAATCACATGAGGGATGGTGCAACTTAACGAAAACGCTATATAATTGACATGACTACTTAAAATGTTAAAGTTCAGGGGTTGTCTTTCGATGTAGAACCTAATAATTTTTTGCATTCCAGGCTCTTGAGCTCTTTCCTTCTTTCTTCGGTTTTTCAATTCAAGAGCCGGGAATAAGCAAACTGTTAATTTTGTCTCGACTTCTGTCTATTCCAAGCTCTTAAGCTGAAAAATTCAAAAATTCATAAGCTCTTTCTGTCCCTGATGGTTCAAAGAAAGCGCTACAAATGGCCTACTAGATTTTTTCAAACTGTCAGAGATGAGGTGCTTTCATTTTGCTGCCCGAGACTTATTTGAAAAGTGTGGAGTAAATTTACTCTAACTGGCTCTATTTTTGTTGCACTTTGCACTATAAAATACCCACATGAGAGAAGGTGCAACTTAACGAAAACGCTATAATTGCCTAACTACTTGAAATGTCAAAGTAAAGGTGTTTTCTTTTCGATGTAGAACTTTATCTTTTTTGTCTCAATTATTTGTTTATTCTAGGCTCTTGGAGCTCCTCCCTGTTTTCTTTAGTTTTTCAATTCAAGAGCCGAGAATAAAAAAACTATTAATTTTGTCTCGACTTTTGTCTATTCCAGCTGTCCCTTTCCTTGATGGTTCAAAGAAAACGCTACAAATGGCCTACTCGATTTTTTTAAATTGTTAAAGTTGTGGTGCTTTCATTTTGCTGCCTGAGACTTAATTGTACTCCAATCACCTAGCCTGACTTTTACCTGCACAAAAATTCAATATATTCCAATTAACTTACATAACTAGCCGCATATATTAAGTAACAGCTACCTGCAAAAAAAAATACCCCAACCAATGACCTTTGCATATAAAATATTATACAAGGAAAAGAATGGTTATAACTGCCAAGGCAAAGTCTCCGACAAGTGAATTTGAATTTATTATAGTCTAGTTTTTAATCCTTGTCCTTGCGTAAGCCATTAAAATTCCAACGATTTTGCATATATTTATTATAATATTTTCACCTGTTAACAAAGGAAATTTAAACTCACTTGACACGAATCCCATCTTAAACTATCAAATAATAGAGGGTTTCTATAATTAACTTATTATGAATGTAAGCATTCATTGTTTGCGTTAAATTAAACGTAACTGGAAAGAAGGACGTCCCACTGATGGATTATGAAGCTCAGGGTTTTATGTTTGGCTTATTTGTTTGAATAATTTATTTTGTGGCGCCCTTTGGAAATCAGTCAAATTAAGAAGTTAATTATTGAGGTCCATCATTTAGATTTTTCTTATTCGTGTCGCAAACAATAGGATAACAAATAATTCTCAAATGTGTTACGACCGTTACAGCAGCCTGATTTGTATTGATTCTACTGCTTAAAAAAACAACAGCTTTACACCGTGACTGGAGCTCAAGACATTCATATACATATCAAATTCGTGACCTGACTACCGGAATAAGTTACAGTTAGATTCTCTTTACTCTGAAGTAAATTGATCATGACTAAAAATGTACATTTTCTTTGGTTCGTCAAACCACTTTCTTATAATTTCCACTTGACTCTTCATGAAAACCAGATGGCATTTCTATGAAAGAAAATCGCCGATAGATAAATTATAAAATTTATCTTCCGAAGAGGAAGAAAAAGAAACCGCGTAAGAGGCCAAGGCCTCATAAGGTTTGAAAGTTGCCAGAGGGGCGTTTTGATAGTAGACTGACAACTTTCTCCTAAGATTTTTCAATGAACCAGGCTAAAACATATATTTAAACTTAGTTAATGAAATTAAAATAACGTTTTTCTTAATGAAATAATTGAGCGAAATGAATATAATGTCCTCACCAGCAACCAATCGGTTGGTAGATTATTTATTAATTGATCACGAGTTTACTTGATATACTTAATAGTTTTTAGACTAGAAATTCCCATTGAATGGAAAAAAAATATATAGAATTGAAAAGTCCCTCATTACTATCGCAATAGTAATGTTCTTAGTTGCTGTTGCTGCTATATTCACTATTCAAATATAATAAAATCATGTAAATATTATATTTGACCGGTACTAGGTGTAAAGTGAAATGATGGCCAAAAAAATACAAATTCTGCTTTCTACTTTCATTTATTAATATTTTATTATGATTATGATATACATTTCTAGTAATAAGTACCAGTAAAAAATGAATTAGCTTGTAAAAAAAGCTTTAACAAGTTTTATTATTTACTTTAAGTTAAAAATATCACGATTAACTTACTTATTAGTTAAAGGAAGTATGCCTATTTCAATTAAATTTGTAGTATCAGTCTTTTCAAATACTTGTAAACATTTGTTGTACCTAAAAGTACCTTGAAAATTATCGAAAATCTACGCCCCTGTTGAAGTCGTACCAAAATCCATCGGCAGCCTTCTTTTTCCAAAAAGAACTATTTGCATTTCAGTGTTATTTTAAGAACTCGACAGACCAGTCTACATTTTCTCGAGTTTAAATTTAAACACCAGAGAGCGGAAGTGACTTTTTGACTTTTTCTTTCATTGGCTTGAATTACTTTAAATTTAGACTGACACCTACAAAAAGAAATGTCGCACTTAAGTTTGATGGACAACCCCAGATTTAAAGGCGACGATTGGTGTGAATTTATGATGCGTCTATTTTTACTCTGAAGAATTATGTATTGCATATTTGTATATTTATCAAGAGGTATTTCCTGTTACAATCCTACACACTGGCGCCTATAAGCTTACAAAATGTATAAGTAATTTATGAGACATGCAAAACTTCACTTACAATGCAATTAAACGACATTCTTATATAACTAAAAATAATTTATATGCTTCTATGGTACAAAGACCTTTATATAACTGTGGCATTATTAATTAGATTTTAATTGAAACATTTTTTTATACTTTCACACACCCTTAATAAAGTTGCACTTTCACATAATAATTAATAAATCGGTTTTTTAATTGCCCAAAATAAAAAAGCTAATTAGAAGACAACATAACTGTTTAATCACTTTTACACACCTTATACTTAAGTATCGATAATGCGCCAAAAGTGGTCTCATTAGCTTCAATCATCCTTTCTACATAAATTAGCAATTTAACTTAAGTGTCTGTTAGATACTAAATTAATGCATAACAATAGAATCATTCATTCAAGTTGCACATACAAGCTGATTCATGTATAACATTCTGTCGAGAAATGTTAACAGAATCATTAATGAAGTTAGGAATTATGATATAAAAATAAGGCTCGCTAAAATCCAAGTAGGTGTGGGTTACATGTAAATAATATTAAAACGGTATCTTTTGGCATCTCGTAAAATTAATTATTTATACAAGCTAAATAGTTAATAACCCACTCAAATGACTCAACTTGTAAGCATCTAAAATTCAATAGCTTTATTGAGATTTTTATGGATAATTAATTAGTTTTGGTACACCTACACTTTGTTGTAAGATATGATTGTGAATTTTCTACGTGCCAAACATGTAAGTTTGGACTTTACGCACAATGTGCGTAATGATAAAGTATGTCGTACAAACACAGACCAATCAGAAAAACCACACTTAGGGCGGGTATTATAAAACTATTTCCACAAATACTAAAAAGTTAACTTCTAGAATTACTGTGGGAAGTATTCCAGTCCATAGTGTTATAATACCCGCCCTTAACAGTTAATTATTCGAGTTCACGGTAGGCCATATTCAAAAGAAAACATATTCGAGGTAACGTCATGGTGGGGTCTTCTAAAAACTTCATTAAGCTTTCAACTAATTTACCATCATATTAAAATTCTTAATTAATAGAAGAGAGATACGGTACAAAGAGATGCAACTGCACAGGAAAGACCTGCGCATTGAAAAGATAAAACGCCAATTTATACTTTACGCTAAGCTGCGTTCATTTTTAATGTCTGATCAATCTTTCCGATCTCAATCGTTCGTTTATTGCATCTCGATCAATATCTATAGTCTGTTCATAAGGTTTATAGATTTTTTCGAGTGCGTGATCTGAGATTTTGAAGCTGATTGGCTTTCGCTCAGACCAGTCGGACGTAAATCTGTTTGCTCGTTTGCTCGGAGTATTTACGACGAGAGAGATTAATCTGCGATTGTAAGGTTATGCCGTAGTCTCAAAGCACCGGTAAAAAGCCAACGAAATAATACACACAAATATCAAGACCCCCGCTATACCAAAGCACCAGTAATGACGTAGCAGCATGTCGTTTCTCGCCTTGAAGTAGGGTGCTTGCACTACAGGTTATGAGTCCGCAAGCTTCTGCTTTATGCATACTTAGTTTTACTACATTAATTCACCTTCTAAAACAACTCTTTTTTTTTCCTTTATGTTAATCGTTAATCAAAATTTCATAATATTTTTCATCATGAATTTAAATTCTATCCTTGAATGATGTCTGCAATGCTGCAACACCAATCCAATATGGCCGCAATTATCAAAAACGAGACCAATGAACGAGACCGAATCCTATTAGTGACAGTAGTGTGTATTATGCTTGGTAAAAAGCGAGGTTAAAAGTTTTTATACTCGGCCCACAGTGTCAATATTGCACTGGAAATTCCCTAGCAGCAAAGCCATACACGGAGCAACAACAACAACAGTGTCAAGGGTGTAAAAAGTATCGAAACTTTGAAACATTTTGAACTCACCTCTTATGAACGTAACCACAATATTTGACCCAATGATTTGACCTGATCGGCCATATTAGATCTGTTTCCATCTACCTCAATAGAAATCAGCCAAAATAGTCAGAGAACAAGTTGTTGGCGATTTGGACCAATAAAAAACGCTCTGACTCTGACTGGTTTGTGATTTTTGTGATCACGTGACCAAAAATTTGTTGCGTCAGTACTATATTGGTGTGTCACTATTTCCGACGTCAAAACTAAGTCGTCAGCTGTTTGCATTAGCGGTCATAATTTAGAATTTAAATTTAGGAAGAAAATTATTATTTAATTTTGATCAACATAATAGGAAGATGAGGCCTGTGTAGAACAAATCTGAAGACCCTCACCACGCCAAATCACCAGTGGTGACGTAGACAGCATGTCGTTTCTCGCCTTGATGTGGGCTGTTTGCACGACAGCACAGGTTATGATTCCGCGGGCTTTGCTTTATGCATACTTGGTTTTACTACATTAATTACCATTCTCAAACAACTCCTCTTTAGATTTCGTTTGCATCTTTTTCTTGGCCTATTGTGTTAATCAA
The DNA here is from genome assembly GCA_917834065.1 of Ceutorhynchus assimilis. NCBI lineage: Eukaryota > Metazoa > Arthropoda > Insecta > Coleoptera > Curculionidae > Ceutorhynchus > Ceutorhynchus assimilis. The sequence continues at coordinate 48,287,891 of OU892279.1, read as the reverse complement.
AATTAAATGAAATTTTTCATCCTAAATTTAAATTCTAAACTAGAACCGCTGGAGCAAACATCTGACGACTTAGTTAATGACGTCGGAAATGGTGATACACCAATATGGCCGCGATTACCAAAACCGAGGCCGATAAGCAATCCTTAGTAGTGTGTATTATTATTGACTACATGATATTCTATCCTCATAAGGCCTGTATGGGACAAATCTGAAACCTTCCACCACGCCAAATCACTATTTGTGACGTAGACCGTATGTCCTTTCTCGCCTTGACGTAGGCTGTTTGCACCACAGGTTAAGGTTCTGCGGCTTTTACTTACATTAATACATTAATCAACATTTCAAAACAATTCTTTTTCAGATCTCGTTTTTATCTTCCTCTTTGCCTATTATGTTAATCAAAATTAAATAATATTTTTCATCATGAATTTAAATAATTCTACACTAAGACCGCTAGTGCAAACAACTGACGTCGGAAATGGTGACACACCAATATGGCGGTGATCACCAAAAACGAGGAGGATAAGCAATCCTTAGAGTGTGTATTCTCCTCATGGATGATACACACTACTACTACAGGAAAGCCTATCCTCATAAGGCCTGCGTGGAAAATAAACTGAATCCGGAGAAATCATACATTCGGATCATTAAATTCCGGTACAATTCTTTGTTTGTGGTCTTTTAAAATAGAATCGATTCTGAACAAGTTCTATCGGTTCCATGGATACAACAAGATCCAGATGGTAAAATAAAATCCTGAACCGATTTTCAATTCATGCGCTCTACAACAATCATGGATCAAGTTCAAACTGGTTCGGCCTGTGATTCGCGAACAAAGCAAATAAAATTTGTTGAATGAATAATAGCGACGTTGCCAGTTTTACTTCACGGTTGTAGTATATAAGCTTTGTTCGCGTAAGTCATTCCGAAACAGTTTGGAACTAATTCGGGATTCTCGTGGAGCGCATGCCTGATTAGGAACTAACAGCGCATGTCTTGAACTTATGATTCTTATCAATGATTTAGAACATGTAGAATTTGTTCAGAATGGATCTGAAACCTAATTGAACCGCAAAAATTAAGATTTCAACTAAAAATCCAAGAATTGGAATATGTATGTAATAAACGAAGTTAATAACATCACTCTGTAAAAAAACAGGAAGTAGTTTTTGACGACTTTGACAAATGACAACCAACTAAATTTGGCGGCAGTTTCAACTTTTAAACCGGTCTCGAATAAGAAACGACTATATGTATCTCTCCGTCACTGTATCAAAATGCAGAGTCCATTCTAAATTTGCTTTGTTGTACTCATATTGTGGTTCGTTCACCCATGGACCCTACATAAGTATCGAAATGCCCGATGTTAAATTATGGCCTGCTGTTTATTTTAGACGAGAATCTCGGAAAAATGCGTTTTATTTTATATGAACCCCGACTCTATTATTAGAAAGGCGAAACTTTGATGCAATGTCAAATTGGAATTATTGAACTTTACGTAGTAAATCTACTCGGTATCGATTTTTCAGTAATTAACAACGAGGAGCATTAAAATTAACGACTTGGTCGTAAATTTTTGTTGCAAATATTTGCCCAAGAAAAGAAAAATACTAATGGCGAAAATGTTCAAAAGAAAACAATTTACCTACTTCTCTTAATTAAGCACTTAAATTATTATTGAGTATTTTTATAGATTAATAAACAGTTATGACTTGTTTGTTTATAATATTGTAAGTAGTTAAAGCATAGAGAAAAACTCGTAAACTTTTTATGTTGGGCATTGAATTTTTATAGAAGAGAAATTTTTATGAGTGCCACACCCGATAAGTAGCCATATAAGAAGGAAGAAATACCTAACTTAATGAAAGTTGGTCGATAAATATTAATTATGAGTTCGTTGTTGTAGATACAGGGTGTCCCACAAGAAACAATATCGAAAGAAAATAATTGGCAACATTGATGTGTACAATCCAACTAGGACCGGAAGCAGATGGCGCCACACACATTAACAATTTCTAAACTATTGATTATGTTAATTCTATTTATTTTATTTTCAATTATTTAAACAATTAATAGCGATTGTTGCATTTCCTTGTAAAATGAGGAATTGCATGTATGGCAACCATCTAAATGTCCATAAAAATTATTTACCATAAAAAAAACCCAACGATTTCTTCTCGTTTCATTTATTTGCGCCAGTTTGTCTTTTCTAATCTTCTATTTCCGTGTATTTACGATTTCTCCCTGAGGTTTATACGTTTCCATTATTTATTTCCATCATCAGAGTTTCAATGAAATGCTGATTTTTTTTTACAAATTGTTGTCACACTTACATAGGTATATGAAAAATGTGCCCCCATTTTGTAATAAATTGTTGCTTATGCTACTATACCATAAATAACAAGTCATTACCGGCTTTAATGGACTTGCACATTTGCCTCAAACAATAGGTTAATTGTCCAACTTGAGACTTAATAAAAGGCTCAATTTTCTGAACCAGTGACTTTTGGGCTCAGTTATACAGAGCCACACCTCGGTAATTGATAAATATTTCTTTTGTAAACACATAGGTATCCAAACAGAGTTCCTGTGTCTGGCATGTTCTAATAAACACCCTGTGTGCTGCCTATATAAATACAGGGTGTGTCAAATTTGAAATCAAGCATATATGAAATGCCAAAAATCTCAAATCGCTGATGAGGTTTCACAGGTTTTCGAAAGTTTGTATTAGAAATAAGAATTCTAGGCTCTTTATCTTAGCACTTTTTATTAGGAGCATGCGCAGTATTGAAACGACAGTCCTATAACTTGTGTCTATTAAAAGTAAAGTCAACTTTGCGCTTGTTATTTCTTTAAGGCCTGGTTTATTCACCTTCTGATAAACTGTCGGGTGGACGCATTTTAAATCCTATATCGGTCAGCCCGATAGGGCCTAGTTTGGTATATTTGTCTTGTAGACAGTTACCAGGAAGTTCATCGGGAGATGAATAAACCGGGCCTAAATCGGGAATTGGATGAGTAAATTTCAAACTCACTCCGTTTACAAGTTAATATCGTACTTACTTCAATAGCCTATTAATGAGTGAATTACACGCTCTAGAGTTTTGAAAGTTATGAGTAAAACTCACTCAAATTCTTTATTACTAGTTTCCAAGTCTGTATCGTACTTTAACAGCTTAATTCATGGGTGTATAACTTTTTTCAACCTTGTATAACAAAAGAGTTAAAACCATAGACATGTTAAAACATACATTCAAATACATTAATTAACACGTACATTACCAATTATATGTGTATTTCCTCTTTTTGCATCATATTTAACCGCATAGTAGGTTACTACCTATGTTGTACATACTCTTTTAATGGATTTAATTAATCAGTAGCTTAAAACGAACATGGGAGAGAGATAAATACCGAAGGTAATAAAAATGTAAGCAGCATAACACAGTTAGTTATGGTCATTAAATTTTGTTTTTTTTTCTAAATTAATTATCTCCATTGATTGGGGTCTTACATTTGAATTAGGCAAGAAACTAGGTAAGGCGTAACGCTACTTGTATAGACCCAGAAATCTTTACAATAATTTTTTTCCTATACTTATTTGGATCTAGAACAAAGTTAAAGTCTGAAAAATGATTCCGAAAACATTTACGCAACTCTTTGTAGACTTGTTTTATTTTCTCATTTACCAGATTTGTATAAAAACGTTTCGATTTTTTCAAACCATCATCAGTTTTGATGTTTTTTTTTGATATGTCTCAATAATTAATACCTAAGTAGGCTGAGTACTTACCAATCTAGCAAAATCTGAAACAAAATTCCACCAAATAAAAATAAATTCAATATAATCCAGCATATAAATCAAAATTCACTTAATCCCGCAAATGTTCCGGACTATTTCGTGTTTAAGAAAACAGATGCCGTACTACACACGACCGGCCGGTACGCGGTTTGTGTTTTGTCTGAGAGCAACATTTAAAAAAAAGAAGGCCTTTTACCTACCTCCCGACCCACGATTGCTATCCTACTTCCACTCGTACTTTGCTCAAACATTTCATTTCTCTCACTGCACCGAGCGTGTCTCACTTTTGCTTGTGTAGAATCGTTTTCCGTTGTGGTACTAGCGACAGAACAAAAGGACAAAAAGAAGGACACACCGATCAGTAGGTACCTGTGCTGTGATACGAAAAAATCTCAGTACTTGGGGCTATTGAAGCCGGCACGTACTCAATTCGAAACATAACATACAAAAGGGAATACAAACAAACAATGGGAAACTCTAGAAATTCATCATTCAAAATATTTTTAAAACTCCTGTAGAATCCCTGGAGCGAATTATGAAATCTTCCAGAAAAAGCAAACAAAAAATTGGTCAAGACAAAATGAATAAAATAAATCAGATAATAATCGACTTCCAAATTAGCAATAATATAATAAAACAATACAGTCCATTTCCATTGTGTCGACTGCGGTTGACTGATTGCCACTTAAGGCACATCAACCCATACAACATTGCGGCCCATTTGAAAAAGGGACGACGTCATTTCCCTTGTGACGTGAAAGGGCACGACCGGTCTGCTGTTCCGGTATTATATTTCGAATTGAAAAACAATGTTTGACGGTAATGGAGAGGACTATTTATGGACACTCGGCTTGTTTTTTTGAGTACGTTGTTGATTTTGATGGACACAAAGGGCAGAGGAGGAGGAAGAAAAATAGAAGCAATTTGTGATAGAATGCAAAGAAAATAAATGATTTTGATAAATAAAACTAATAGCTTTGAGTCTTGACAAGGGTTTTAAAAACCTTTTGTATTTTGAAAAAGAAATCAAAATAGGTTTGTTTTGAGGTCCGTTACCACTCATGAAAGTTTATTATTAAATTTATGAGACACCCTGTATATAAGGTACTGTCTGGTCTGGTAATGGTTAACTTGATAACGCATTTGGGGTACCCTATGGAGATTTGTATTACGTTGAGGCATCCCAGATGACGTCATAAAGTTATCAGGCAACCTCTTGATAAGGTACCATCATTTTCGTACGTTGAGTGAGGTTAGGCAACCAGACATACATTTGTACATGATAATTTGACCATGGAAGAACTCTCTCAACGATTTTCTAATATCTTAATGGCAACGTTCATAGATGGCGCCAGCGTTTGGAGAAAATTATAATATTATTTTAATTAATATGCTATTTTTTTTATTCCAGAGTTTCTTCTAGAATTTCCCCTATTTCTGTTATGTTTTATTGCTTTCTCTAGATTTTTCTTATTCCAGACATTGAAACGTTACATTACATGTCAAAGATGTCAAATAAATGTCAGATTGCCCTACTGTATGCAAGGGGTTCGTTCGGAAAATAGCCCCGAAAAATTAATGATGGACATTTTGACAGTTGTCGCGTGTTTTAATGATAAAGGCCAGACGCCATATTGCAATGTTACATTATATGTCAAATGAGTGTTAGATTGCACTATTCTATGAAAGGGATGCGTTCGGAAAATAACCAAAAAATTTAAAATGGAAATTTTGACAGTTGTCACGTGTTTGGATTATATAGAAACAATTTGAAGTCACGTGTGAAAAATATTTGTCACAAAAGGAACAAGAATAGAAGTAATCACAAAACATTAGTTTTGTTCATTGTTAAATTTTCATTATTTTTCTTATCCCAGACTTTTGAATTACTCTTATTTGTCCATTATTAGGGAACCCGAACCATGCGCCTTGCCAACCAGACACCATATTGAAATGTTACATTACATGTCAAATGAGTGTCAGATTGCCCTAATGCATGCAAGGGGTACGTTTGGAAAATAGCTCCATAAAATCAATGATGGACATTTTGACAGTTGTCCCGTGTTTGGATTACATAGAAACAGTTGAAGTCACGTACGAAAAATATTTGTCACAAAGGGACAAGGATAGAAGTAATCACAAAACATTAATTTTGTTCATTATTGTATTTCCATTATTTTTCTTATTTTAGGTTCTTGAATTACTCTTATTTCTCTATTATAGGGAATCCGAACCATGCGCTTTGCCAATCAGACGCTATATTGAAGTGTTACATTAGGTACATGTCAAATGAGTGTCAGATTGCCCTATTGTATGCAAGGGGTGCGTTCGGAAAATAGCTCAGAAAAATTAAAGATGGAAATTTTGACAATTGTCACGTGTTTGGATTATATAGAAATAATTTGAAGTCACGTACGAAAAAGGTTTGTAACAAAAGGACAGATAAAAATAATCACATAATATTAGTTTTTTCATTATTGAATTTTCAATATTTTTCCTATACCAGGCTCTTGAATCACTCTTATTTCTTTTTAGGGAGCCCGAACTATGCGCTTTGCCATCAAGACGCCATATTGAATTGTCACATTATATATATATATATTTTTTTTTTATGTCAAATGAGTGTCAAATTGCACTATTTTATGCAAGTGGTGCATTCGGAAAATAGTTCTATAAAATTAATGATGGACATTTTGACAGTTGTCACGTGTTTGAATTGTATAGAAACAATTTGAAGTCACGTGCGGAAAATGTTTGTCACAAAGGGACAAGGAAAGAAGTAATCACAAAACATTAGTTTTGTTCATTGTTGAATTTTAATTTTTTTTTTTTATTTCAGGCTCTTGAATTACTCTTATTTCTCCATTAGGGAACTCGAACCATGCGCTTTGTCAACCAATCGCCATATTGAAATGTTACATTACATGTCAAATATGTCAAATGAGTGTCAGATTGCCCTATTGTATGCAAGGGGTGCGTTTGGGAAATAGCTCAGAAAAATTAAAGATGGAAATTTTGACAGTTGTCACGTGTTTGGATTATATAGAAACAATGTGAAGTCACATGTGAAAAATGTTTGTCACAAAGGGACAAGGATAGAAGAGATAAAAGTAATAACGAAACATTAGTTTCGTTTATTGTTGAATTTTCATTATTTTTCTTATTACAGGCTCTTGAGTTTCTCTTCTTTATTAGGTAATCTGAACAAACAACCTTGATCCGAACCATGTGTCTTTGCCAATCAAACGCCAATTTTTTTGAAATGTTACATTACATAGGTCAAATATGTCAAATGAATGCGAAATTGCCTTACAAGGGATAAGGTTGTTTAAAAGAGGAAGGTTGCCTGACAACTTTTATGACGTCATCTGTATGCCTTAACATAATACAAATCGAACCTTGATACAAATATCCATAAAAACCACCTGATAACGTCATCTGTTTGCATTTACCAGACAACCTTTCACAAGAAATTAAAATTTTGCCAATGATATCAACAACGTCGCAAAGGTTTGTTCTAGGGGAAATCTCGATTGAATCCCAATCGCTCTTTACCTCTCTCTCTCTTTCATACTACTTACTGTTTTTCTCTCTCGGTGGGCTGAACTCGACGCCTCGAGCCGACTCTATCTGACCGAATGAGCGTTAACAGTTCGAGCGTGACGGCTCAGTCTGATTCACTACCCAGGAATGTTTTTGTGGTAAATGCGCCTAAAGAAGTTTTTAACAGTTAGCTCGTGTTACTTGTTTGAATTATAAGCAATTAAGTCACGTGTGAAAAAAAAATCTGTCAAAAAAAGAACAAGGATAGAGGTAATCACAAAACGTTAGTTTTGTTCATTGTTGAATTTTCATTAAAGTCTGTTTTTTTTTTAAGATAAAAGTCAAAATGACATTATGTTGGCAATACAATGTAAAATTGTCAATGCTTTCAAATTTTTTATTTAGAAAAGGTTTGTGTTGCCAACATAGTTACTAAATTTTTGACCTGGGGAATTATCTTTAAAAAAATAACAGACTTTATTTTTTTTTATTCCAGGCTTGAATTTCTCTTATTTCTCCATTAAGGAATTCATTTAATATGTTTCTGTCATTGGTCTTTACCAACCAGACGCCATATTGAATTTTTCCGGAATTTTTTATTTATGTCAAATGAATTTCGGAAAATAGGTCCGAAAAAATAAAAACTCACAGTGTATGCTTGACCATTGCCGCCATATTGAATCATTGCATTTGTGGTTTGGATCAAGGTTGTTTAAAACAGGTACAGGGTGATCTATTATAAATGGCACCCCCTCCTAACTTTTTCATTTGACGTTTTTGACAAAAGTGTCAAATACAAAAGTTTCAGGAAATTGTCAAAAGTTTTCAATTAAGTCAGTTTCAAACATACAGGATGCGTCAAAAAAGTGTAGCGGAGCGAAGTTATATTTTTTTAAATGGAACACCATATACATATATTGTGCGCTTATTTGATAGTTCCTTTCAACCTGATTTCAACGATATATGGTTTAATATGTCTATCTTTAGTTATAGGGAAAACCATGAAAACCCCTTTCGAGGTCCCATATTGAAGAAAAAAAAAATTACACCATTTAAGCTTTGTGTTCTATTTAAAAAAATACAACTTCGCTCTGCTACACTTTTTTGACGCACCCTGTATGCTCGAAACTGACTTATGGCGTTTCCGATTGGTAGATTCAGTGCGCACCGAGTGTATTTGCATCCTTTTAATCGACCTGTAGAAGAAAAAGACAGAAATAGAAAAAATTGCACTAGTTCCTTACTAGATCTACCAATCGGAAACGCCATTAGTTAAAAACTTTTGACAATTTCTTAAAACTTTTATATCTGACACCTCTGTCAAAAACGTCAAACAAAAAAGTTAGGAGCGGGGGTGACATTTATAATAGATCACCCTGTACACTTGGCCAAACGTAAAACTGGTACAGGGCAATATATCGTCGCCTTCCTTGCAAAGGGGCTTATCTCATTTTTTGATTTTTCAGGAGAGAAAAAAGTACAAATATTTTTTAAGAATATTTTCGTGCCAAATCTGAGATAGGCCTAATACTAAAAAAGGCGTATCTTCGAGATTACCTATATTTGAGATACGCCTTCAGGGTAGCTGCAGGTAACTGTTTTGATGCCTCCCAAGGGCTTAACACAATTTAGCAATTTTTTGAGATAAGCCCGTTTGTAAGGAAGGCGATGATATATTTTTCAAATTTGCCAAGTGTGAATCAGGCTTAACAACAAAAAGTTTTTTCCTTAGATTAGGGAGTCATACAGTTTTTTTCAACGTCAAAGCCGAACAAAAGTAAATGCAACATGTTTTTATGTTATGATTGGTTTAAATATGACACTGACTTGACTCTTTTTGTCATGTTGAGGTGATAAACGAGGTCGATTTACACAATACAACACAATTAGCCTATCCAAAACACGTGACTTTGACAAGCAAACAAAGGGTTTGTGTCAAGAATCGTAAACTCTACAGGATTGCTCAATCGGCTAAATTTTTCACAATTGCTGTGACGTCACGCGCATGCCGGATTTTCAAGATGGCCGCTGATACGAATGATGTTTAGTTTGTGCTGACAACTATTTTATCGTAAATTCGGATTTATCTAGTGTTATAAGTGTAAATTTAAAGTTTCATTTAATGTGTGTAAGCATAAAAGACTCGTGGCTGAAAATACTCGCGAAAACCCCAAGCATTTTCTGGTTTTATAATACTGGATTTGTTGTATCAGGACATCGCTCTTTTATTTGTGTGTATTGCTAGTTAGTATTTCCTAGTCAAGCATTTGTTTTGCTTTTTTTTTATAAATCAAATATCTACTTAGTTGTAAGTTTCCTTTGCATGTAATTAGGTACCTACTAATAAAAATTAGGGTTTGTGAAGAGTGAATAAATAAATATGTAAATAAATTCCTTTACTGGCGCGTTTACTATGAAAACGCATGGAAAATATGGGAAACTTGCAATGTTTTTCTGGAATATGATTATGAGAATCTAAATTAGGTATCACTATTTGGCTTTGTGAAATAAGCTCACTTTGAATGTCCATATTAAATCGTTCTAGTACCTATTAAATTAATGAATAATAATTGAGAAGTACCTAGGTAGGGTCAGTAAAAAATAAAGCACACTATTGCAACCCCGTTTCGCTTATATTTTGATATTGAAATGCAAAAATTAAACCGGCTCGGCACTCCACATTTGGTTTTCTACTGTTTCTCAACTGTAGTCAATTGTGCCCGTTTTGTGCTCAATTGTGCCAGTATTTATGCGAATTGTGCTCATTTTCATACACAAAAAACCATTGAAACGAATCCGGGGGCCAGCTTGACTCCAGCCCTTCGTTTTTTTGACTTTTTGGCAATATGTTTGGCTAATTGATAAACAAAAGCAAACAAACTCGTCTTTCTAATTAGCAATTAGCCAACCACTCAAGCCTCAAGGACACAAGCTTTTGAAGTCTGCTAATTTTAAAATCAATAAATTAATTACAAAATACAGTTTTCAAAAGAAATAACCTCAAAATAACAATTTTTCACGTTTGAAAATGCAAGGATAGTGCACTGTCATAAAAAACACAAACCGATCAAGGACTGCGTGACGTCATTCGCATACCGCCATCTTCGACGTTTTTATGAACGTTTGTCTTATGGGATTGAGCAATCCTGTAGAGTTTACGATTCTTGGGTTTGTGTGCCTCTTGGCGGACATTTTTATTTAAGTTTACCAGCATCTTGAAATTGTCAGCCTATCCAAAACAGGTGACTTTGACAAGCAAACAACGGGTTTGTGTCGATTCTTGGGTTTGTGTGCCTCTTGGCGGACATTTTAATTTAAGTTTGACAGCATCTTGGATAGTCTAATAGGAAAATGCGTACCAGTTTTATGATTGGCCAAGTGTAGGTTGCGACCAAGGTTCCTTGAGTTGCGACAACTTTTATGACGTCATCTGTATGCCTAAACATAATGCAAATCTCCATAAGAACTACTTGATGACGTCATCTGTTTGTTATTAGAAATTAACATTTTACCAATGATATCGGCCGAAATTTGTTCTGAATTGAATCCTAATCGCGCTATCTCTCCTTCTTTTGTAACGGATGGAGATCTTATTCCTATCGTTATGGCACTTGCTGTCTTCTTCTCTCTTTTCGAAATCAATAGAGAGGGGACGTCAATAGAGATTGCGAAAATGTCTCTATTCCTTACAGAATTTCACAGGGTCCTTATTTTTGGAAGAGTGTTCAGTCTTTCTCAATGATATGCAAATTATAATATAGTAACAGAACACTCGATATGAGACAGAACACTCGTTCTCCTGAATCCTTATTCTTGAAACAAGGAAGCAACGTTCTCAGGAGGGCTGAGAATGTTGCTCCACTGTTTCAAGAGGGACCAGGTAACCCTGCTCTCCTGTTTCAAGAATAAGGACCAATTGACGCATGGGTCAATTGATAATCTCGTTAGAAGGACAAGGATAAAAACAAATTCAAACGCCTAAAATAGACAAAAGTTCAATGGAAATAAATAAGAATAAATGTAAGGAGAAACAGGCAAAACAGTTTTCTCCTTCGAAAATCTTGAATTTAAAATTAGAGAGTGTGATATAATGTGAAATTTTCCTATTTTTTTTTTTTGTAATCCTGAATCCTGCCTCAATTTTTCTAATTTTTCCAATTTTAAGCTCTCAAATCTTCTTTTAGATAACGCGAAATTCCCGGTTAGTGGATCTACGAACTTAAATTAGTTTTCTACAAGCACTTTAAAAGTGAAAAAAATTGAAATCCTTGAAATGCTCCAGAGACTTCTACCAATCAAATTTAAGAAGACTCCATCGACAAAGCACGAACCATAGGCACGAATAGCTGTTCCGGTGGCCGCTGGCTTATGCCTCATTCTCACTTGCGCGAAATTCGCTCTTTTTGCGCGACATTCGCTCTTTTTTTGACATTGCTTCGACAATTTGACGTTTTATGCGTGTATTAAACGTCAAATTGTCGAAGCAATGTCAAAAAAGAGCGAATTTCGCGCAAGTGAGAATGAGGCATTAGAGTTTTGATTGCGATGTTGCCAGTTGTGACTAAATGTAGTGCGCCGTGCGAAAAAAAAACTTAATTCAACTATTTTTTTTCTGGCAGCATGTTTATATTAAATATACATATTACAAATTTCAAGTGCTGAGAATGCAACACTGTGAAAATTCAAGTTGTGACGTACTGTGGATAAATTCCATGTTTTTAGGTCTGTTTCTGCAGAAATCACAAACCAGTCAGAGCGAATTTCATTGGTTGAAAACAGTCAGAAAACTAGTTTCAACCAACGAAATTCAGTCTGACTGGTTTGTGATTTCTGCAGAAACAGACCTATATTTAGAGAGTTTTTGTTTTTTATTTTATTTTTTCAACAAGGACTCCATTATTCAAAAGTAAGGATGCAGAAAATTCTATTTATCCAATCATTATACCAATTTCATATACGCACTCTGTATATGTACAGGTGACGCAGCTCTTGCAAAATAATGGTAAAGATGGAAAAGCTGAAACGGACGTCGGTTCAGTGCGTCGCGACGCCTCTTTCGAGCAACGTCACGCAGGTTTATCGACGGAAACAATACAGTGAGGGAGTTCGTTTTTGCACCGCCGATTGTACTATTAATTTCTCAACAGGTTTGTTTATTTTTGGATTTTTGTCACATAATTATAATTGATTTGTTTTTCAACTTATATATTTTCATTTTCCTTGAGAATTATTTTTAATAATTTATTAACAAACACTATTTTTATTTTGAACAAAATCTCTATGTTGGGTAAATATTCCTTGTTTTAACTTTGCGTAATATTTCCATTATTCCATTGAAAAAATTTAATATATTTTTTCTACAAACGTGTTAAAAATACAATTTTTAACACCCCCTCGAAGCATTAAAAATGTTATTTTATTGCACTAGTGTTAAAAGTCTTTAAGGCACTAGTGTTAAAAATGAAACATCAAAATTTGAAAGCAAACCTCAAAAAAAGTTTGTATTTTTAATTATTTACATTAATATTAATGGTAAAATTTGAACAACTGAGGAAGCTCCATCGGCCGCTTCCTCTATATTTTTCAAGGGATTGATGCAACCCTCTTTTTCTTGTGTATTTTGTTGCATTTTTAGCAAAAAGCATTCCTGACCACGACAGACTTTCAAGAAACTGACAAGACATTTCATTACCTGTAAAACAAGGTGCTGGTTGTTTGAATTTTTTGACAAATATCAAATTCAATAATTTTACGTAGGAAAGATGCTTCCAATTAATTATTCATTTAAAGATCCAATTTGTCACTGGTTATTGCTTGTTATTGCCGTTTGTAGAAAAAATATTGTATGATATTTGTGTTAAAAGTATTTTTAAGGCACTTATGTGAATTGCAGAATTCGCTTCGCTCATTCTGCAAACTTTCACATGCGTGCCTTAAAAATGTACTTTTAACACTTATATCATAAATAACTATTTTTTTATCAACACGCATGGTTTCGTACCTACATAAACTTTTATAGTAAAACAACATAAATCACTTACCTACCTCATAATAAATTGTCATGGGAATATTTTACCATTAACAACATTTCCCTTGCATAGTAAGCACTTCGTTGGCGGCCAATGGCTATATAACGTAAAAGACAAAAATTTTCCTGTTTTTTTTTTTATAGATTTTTTTGACTTTTTCTTTTATGCTTCTTTTCCAACTTTTTCTCGAAACTTTCAAGAGAAAAACAAAACTTAAAATGTTTAAATTTTGTGCCGTGTTTCAATTTTGAAGTTGTTCAATTCAATATGTCTTCGTCTTCTGTGCTTTTTTTGAAATCCAGGGTTACGAACTCAGATGAAAGGCTCACGAGCGGAAAGCCACTGAATAGCCTTGAACTGATCCCCAAATATTATTATTACACAAAATTAAAATGTGAAAGTTTTTAAAGAAAAATTTTAGCCACCTGTACTTAACGAAAGTTTCTCAGATAGGTGATGTTTTCATACATTTTTCACCTTATATTTATTTTAGGGCCAATAATTTATCCAGGATGAATAATTAAATAGCTATTCTACCTTTGAGGGAAATTTCACGCACCGTATATTTTATTCATATACTTAACCGACAGTTGTTCAAGCCAAGCTCCGCTTGATTGATACTGATGGCCAAACTAATCTAAGGATATCAGTTCAACTAGACCTGAAAGGGCTAATAATTTATCAGTTTCTTATGAAAAATTTATCAAAAAGTTTCCAGTTTTAAATAAACAATTAGTAATAAATTATTCATTATTATAGCAGACAAAAAAAAAACAATACCTAATTCCTGAATTGTATAATATAGCAGAAATGAACCCCTAGGCAAAATAAACGATGTTATCCTAATTAAAATATTTCATTCAATATCACCCTGACCGCACAACCAGAACGCGGTATTGTTTGCCTTTCGGAGCTAATAAATCCAGTAAAAAGCCTTTTATTCAAATTCGAACATCATTTTGGAGTAAAATTACCTCGAATCGTTTGCCATTCGGGTACCTATTGATATAGGTCTGGATAATGCGGAAGCTGTTAAATTTAGATTCAATTTCCGCATTTATTGTGTTCTTATTTTGTTCCACTAGTTCATAAGCCTTTGAAAATCAATAATAGCAGCTCAGGTAATTAACATTTTCTGAGGTTTCCGGAAGTAACTTTATCACTGGTAATTACTTTGTAATAAGAGGAAATGATTAATTTTTGATGTTATATTAACGTTTTATGTTCAAATTCCTATTTATAGCATGATTAAACTCCAGTATTTTCAATTCCAAAACCCTCTGAAATTTTGGCAACCAAAATTGTTGGCAAAAGCTTAAGAAGAATATTCGATTTGATTAATCGCAAATAATTGTAACTTTGTTTGTCAGATCCTAGAATTATTAAAACGAGGAAGCTGCCAAAATAAGGTCGTAAAAATCAATTTAATTTAGTTTAAAACGAATTGTCTAATTTCACGGGATTGACGTTCAAAGAACTGGGATATCGGCCAAAGAATTAATAGATAGAAAACTCATTTCAGATAATTCGTTATGGTATTAAACCTGACAGGAATAGAATTCTAATTATTTTCAAGTTGTAAATTTAAATTTAGACAATCGTCATCCTTCAAGTGAAAGGGGAGCCTTGCTGTACTGTTACTGTTAAATATCGATTCCAATTCCAACAACATTAATTCCATTTACAATTATTCAAATTTCCTCTCAACTATCAGTCACGACATTACTTCTCCCACCTGGCCAACAATGGTACCCCAAACATATAAAACTACAAAAATGAAAGTAACTTATCAATGTCTAAAACAACTATTCACTTTCAAAGTTCTAGCAAAACGCAACAACACAGACACAATACACCACACTCCTCCCCCTGGATATTTTTTACGTAGCATACTCTTCTAGGTATTTTTGGGGCCGCCTGATTCTCATAGACGGCGTCGTATGAACAATTGGCACCCTCACATCAGAGATTTCTGGATCCATCTGTGGTAAAGTCTCTGTAGTTAACTCTCCTGAGAACTTGCCATTACTAAAAAAGTCTGATTCCAACGCGTCCGAAACTCGGGAACGGATTTGGTCAGAATGTCTTCGCATGATTTTTCCTTCAGGTGTTTAGACCTTGTAGCTCAGCGGACCTGTAGTTTCGATAATCTTTGATGGCAACCATTTCTGACCCGCTGCAAATGAAAGTAACTTATCAATGTCTAAAACAACTATTCACTTTCAAAGTTCTAGCAAAACGCAACAACACAGACATAATACACCACACTCCTCCCCCTGGATATTTTTTACGTAGCATACTCTTCTAGGTATTTTTGGGGCCGCCTGATTCTCATAGACGGTGGCGTATGAACAATTGGCACCCTCACATCAGTACCAGTCATTTTCGTAATTGCAATTTTACCATTTTGCACCATCCTTTCTGCCTGACCATTACTACTGGAATGGTAAGGTGCTACTAGAGCTTGTCTAATTTTATTTTTTTACGGAATTCTTGAGATTCTACAGAAGTAAGCGCTGTTCCATTATCCGAAAAAACGACATTCGGTATGCCATATGTGGCAAAACATTCCCGCAGCACTGTAATCATCGATGCACTAGAGGTACTAGGTACTAGCCTTACTTCCAACCACTTTGAAAAGGCATCGAATACAATTAAGAAAATATTTCCGTTCATTGGGCAAAATCAAGATAGTAGATAGTCAAAGCGGGTTCTAGCATCAAAATCCGACCATAACCTCAATCTTGCATTCTTGACACGAAGATGCGTCGGCGCCATCTTGTCATCTGTTAAACGTCATGGCACCATCTGTCGAGAGTACGGTGAATTCTTGCAATTGATCGACAAGGGCTCGAAATTACAATTTCATAAAGGCGCCGCCGATCTAGAGATTTTCCCACGGTATCGAAAAATTTATCAGGCTCAGGTGCCCCCGTTACTACTAACCTGTCTCGGAAAGCTGCCTGTGTAGACAGACCTGTCTCGAAAAGCTGTCTTTATAGACAGCCTTGTCCTATAAAAAAGCTGTCTGTGTGGACAGACCTGTCTCGAAAAGCTGTCTGTGTAGACAGACCTGTCTCGAAAAGCTGTATCGAACCTGTCTCTGGACCTGTATAGCTGTCTATGGTCTATTTTTTCCCAAGATAGATTTTGACATTGTCAACATTGAAACATAAACAAAAATAATGCCGCTTATTGATCGTAAGATGCCATTTGCACGGCATGCATTGTAAAACTGATGTCAACCTGCAGGGACAAATCATTTTGTGACCTTTCAGGGCCAAGAGCTATTGTTTGTGTTTCAAAGTTGACAATGTCAAAATCTATCTTGGGAAAAAATAGACCAAAGACAGCTCCAGAGACAGGTTCGATACAGCTTTTCGAGACAGGCCTGTCTACAGTTTTTTCGATACCGTGAGAAAATCTCTAGATCGGCGGCGCCTTTGATCTGAAATTTCGTTGATTTGACCTTGTCCAACCCCAAATTTTTCGACGTCATGATGTTATCGGTGGCGCTATCTATTTAAGGCCTGGTCCAAGTAACTTCGTATAGACTATAAAATGCTCTAAATATACAGGTCCAGAGACAATTAAGTGTGTAGACAGCTATACAGGTCCAGAGACAGGTCCGATACAGCTTTTCGAGACAGGTCTGTCTACACAGACAGCTTTTCGAGACAGGTCTGTCCACACAGACAGCTTTTTTATAGGACAAGGCTGTCTATAAAGACAGCTTTTCGAGACAGGTCTGTCTACACAGGCAGCTTTCCGAGACAGGTTAGTAGTAACGGGGGCACCTGAGCCTGAGCCTGATAAATTTTTCGATACCGTGGGAAAATCTCTAGATCGGCGGCGCCTTTATGAAATTGTAATTTCGAGCCCTTGTCGATCAATTGCAAGAATTCACCGCACTCTCGACAGATGGTGCCATGACGTTCAACAGATGACAAGATGGCGCCGACGCATCTTCGTGTCAAGAATGCAAGATTGAGGTTATGGTCGGATTTTGATGCTAGAACCCGCTTTGACTGTCTACTTTCGGTATGCCACTGCCATTGTGATTCTTTCCTCAGAAGGCCATGCAATGGGTTTGCTATAGTTGCTTTGTCTTTAAGGAAAACATAATAAAAATTCAAAAGTCCAAGGAAAGCCTGTAGCTGAGTCTTATTCTCAGGCGCTGGAGCATTAACTATCGCCTGGATTTTCTCTTTAGTGGTCTGAATACCATCTTCACTTATTCGATATCCTAGAAAATCTATTGACTTGGTATTAAACGCACATTTATCTTTGCGTAAATTAAGTCCATCTTCCATTAAACGTGAAAGCACTGCGCGCACTTTACTGTCTAAATCGCATGCGCATTTGTTCATATCGAACATAAATGAATACTTCAGGGTATTCCTGGACATAGTTGGAGAAAGAATAAATTTGACTTACCCCTATGATGGATAAACTCAAACCTTCAAACCAATTTCGGCCAAGCAAACTTGCTCGGTTTTCCTGGGTAATTATGAGAGGTAGCCAGGCTTCCTGCCCTCCTAGTTTAACAGTTACTAAACACTCACCTCTCGTAGGAATTACTTCACCTTGATAGTCCCGTAGAATAATATTGGTGGATTTTATCAACGGAGGATTGTCGCCCAAAATTCTTTTGGAAGCTTCTAATCTGACCACAGAGTACCCGGCTCCCGAATCTACTTCCATACAAATTTTAGTCCCATTTACCGTAACTTCGGCTAAGTACTTGCCCGAAAAATTGTCACAATTCACATTATTTAATGTAAACCCATAGTCCGCACCGTTAGAGTCAATGTTCTGAAGATTTTCCGAATCATTTTCCTGGCCCGAATTATTAAAGTCTTGTTAGTGTACGCTCCGTTTCTGTCTGTTTGTGTCCCTCTTCTTAACGAAACAAGCTACCAATGTGCCCTATTTTCTGACAGTAGTTACACTCCAAATTTTTATGCACACAGGAAATGGCCAAAAGTGACGAAAACTATTCAGTTTCACAGTTCTACTAGCAAAACGCAGCAACACAGACACAATACACCACACTTTTTGAAAAAAAAAACAGTGACAAAATAATATCTAATAAATACAACTTTACTCTATTATACATATCGATTCAGGCAAAGAGTTTTATACAATGTAATGGTGCAACTACAATGAAAAATAATTTCGTACTCGTTACATTCTATGGTGAAACTTGTATATAATCTGAACAATTACTGCAAACAATTCCTCGGCTTCATTTCATTTAAGTAGCAATCACTTACAAAAGAAAAACCGCCTCAGGCTTTTTTTCTTACTTAAATAAAATTCAAATTAAGGCCAATTTAATAGGATCCTCATCCTGATGGATGCCGTGGCTTTCTTTTTATTTTTATGATGATGCGGCACTCAAGAAAATGACGTATTCGTTTTACGTTTCAAAGAATTGCATAGATAAAGATATACTACAATATTAGGGTTCTAATTCACCCCTTGTTTATAAAAATTTCAAGGCCTTAAGCGGAACTCTCTCGCGTATGGTTGAATTCTAATTCTGTTATATTATCCATGCACGAGCATAATCCTTTTATCATTTACACTTTCAGCTATTCGCAACCTAATTTCAAATTGGGTTTTCAAAATTTCATTTTTGTTCCACGAATTTTACCTTTAGCCATCATAGAATATTTGGGATTAAATTAAAAAACCTACTAGAATTAATTACGTTTTTCCATTTTTGTAATCCTTTTACACGGGTATTAATTAAATATGGCTGTTTTTTTCAATTTGGTGAATGAATTTCGGAAATTCATACACATATTCTCATAAAATCACATTGAAATTGATATTCTCGTCAGATTGAGCTAGCCATTAAATTAGCTAAATGAATTCGGTCTGTATAAACAGGGATATTAGCGAAAACCTGCACAGTCCCCGAACTTAGACTCGCTTTCGTGTAGTAAAAGTTATCTCTCTCTTCGTTCTAAGTGTTCTATCCGCATACGAACAGCTCCGGTGTCTTTTTTGAGAACTGTTTTTTCGTGGAAAATTTGTCAGTATTTACAAGTTCACGACAGAGTAATTTGAAGGAAACGAACATGAACCAGATAACCAGAGTACAATAACAAGAACCCAATGCAAGTGTAATGAATCAAAATTCTATCGAAGAGAAGTTGAGTGAAGGTTGAAATTTGGGGATTTCATGAAGCTTTAGAAAATTCAATCCGTAGGTCACAATCACAGGAAATTTTTCGAAAGTCCTCAGAAAGAGAGTAATTTTGAAACTTTTCAACTCTTTACAAAGATTCTGTATAAAGCTCAAATTTAGGAAATTTATTGGTTTATAGATTTTTCAAAAGTTTACTTAAACGCCTAAAACTTTGTAGATTGAAAATAAAATGCAGCTTAAATGTTATCTCACATTAATAATAATGTAGTTTTTAAAGAACCGTGTGCCTTCTTATTTTATTACACAATTTGATTGTATTTTTTCCAATATTCATCTTACTACAAAATAATCACATTACAGTTACACTCTATTGGGTCCTTTTCCAACTTGAAAGTTATTAATGAACTAATTTTCCTTTTAGCTGTAGCTCATTATTTATTTACCCTTTCTAACGCTCTCTTTTCCTAAAATTTCTCTTAATTCAAAAACTTTTCAAGTCGGCACGTATTTTTACTTGTTTTTCTTTTCTGAAAGCAGATACGGCGTGTAAAAGACACGGAGGAAGTTTTCCTTTTAATAAAAGCATTTTTTCGTTTTGCTTAATACGAAAACACCGGAGTCCGGAGCTCCTTTTACAACGTACACTTTACATTAGATTGCTAGGAGTTTTTATTTTTGCAAGGGAATTTAATTATTATTTTATTTTTAATAAATTCATCAAGTAGATGTTAGGTTGTTATTGGTATTAGCTGATCCGATTGACCCGTTCATCAGCTGATGTAATTTGTCTTTTTTCAATCGTGTTTATTGAAGAAAGATGAAAAGCAAATAGGCTGTGATCGGGTAAATCGGATCAGGCCTACTATGACTCTCTCTGAGACAATTTTACATCGTCTGTCATTTGTCAACACAAGTGGCGACATCCATCAACAAACAGCGGTGTCACTTATAATAATGTACTTACTGAAAGTATTATTTCTAGAAACACTCTCCCTTAATGATTTTTTTCTTTTATGCCCAAAGATATCAAAATAAAAAATTCAATATACAGGGTGTTTCACGAACAGAGGCGTTTTAGGGTGTTTTGAAGTCGATTTTTGTATTCAAGGTTATTTCGCTAGGGTGCACCTCCCTGGGAGGGATGACTTTCACCCCGGTTTTTCAGATAGGGAAGATGGTTCGAGTGGTACCTTGTTTCAAAGGTATTTTGATTCTCGTCACAACTGGGTATTTTTTTTTAAATCAGATGATAAGTTCTCAAGATATTCACTGTTAAAGGTGCCATGGGCTAAATAAGAAATAATCTTCTCAAATTAACACTTTCCTAACTTTCCTCTCGGAGACGTCAATTTTCATTTTGAATATCTTGAGAACAAATTATTCGATTATCAAAAAAAATACGCGATTGTGACGAGAATCAAAATACCTTTAAAATAAGGTACCACTCGACCCATCTTCCCATCTAGAAAAGAGGGGTGAAAATCACCCCATTCAGGGGGTGCACCCTAGCGAAATACAAATGGGCGGGTCAAAAAGTTTCCCCCTTGAATACAAAAATGACGTGTTCGAGCGTTTTTCTTAAATCGACCTTAAAATACCCTAAAACGCCTCTGGTTCGATGTTCGTGAAACACGCTGTATAATGATTACTTCCGAGGTTCCTAAAGTTAATAGGTTGTCTGATAATGGGAAACAGATGGCGTCATCTAGGGTACCTTATGGAGATTTACATTATGTTCAGGCACCCCAGATGACGTCATAAAAGTTATCAGGCAACCTACTTCTTTCAAAAAACCTTGAATTCCATCATAATTTTTTTGTATTTTGTCTCCTGTTTCTTGTATCTGTCACTTGTCTCTTTAGCCTGACGGACTATTAATAGTCATCTGTCATTCCTCCATATGTAGCGCCATCTTATATCACAAATTGAGGTGCATTCGTTTTGTTGCAGAATGATACACTTTGATGTAATTATTGATGAGCTTCATGATTAGTATTGTTATTTAATTATTGATTTCATGATTTACTGCTCCGCCCCTGGCTGACAACTGACATGATCTATGACAGAGCATTTAACAATTTGACAAATGAAAATGAAGCAGTTTTGCCAACTCAAACATGCAGAACATTATAACCTCAGTGACATATTAGGTCTGTTCCACTGTTCACAAACCAGTCACAGCGAATTTCATTGGTTGAAAACTCTCAGAAAACTAGTTTCAACCAATAGGTCTGTTTCTGCAGAAATCACAAACCAGTCAGAGCGAACTTCATTGGTTGAAAACAGTCAGCAAACTAGTTTCAATCAATGAAATTCACTCTGACTGGTTTGTGATTTCTGCAGAAACAGATCTATTCACTCTGACTGGTTTGTGATATCTGCAGAAACAGACCTAATAAAATTCACTCTGACTGGTTTGTGATTTCTGCAGAAACAGACCTATAAACACAGATAGACATTAAAACAAAATTTTGTGCCGCCAGCTTCTAAAACAGCGATCCACCTCCGGTGTATCCCCTCCAAATAGGTTGCCTAATTGTGTATAAGACTACTGACAACGCCGGTTTTGTGAAACGGGCGGAACACACGCTGCAATCCATTGGCATGTCAACGCGCCTATCGAACTTATATCATATGAGTTAGAGGCAGATAGATAGATAGATAAACGAGTTGCATCCGTGCGTATTTTTTCATTATTTTGGTCAAGTGGGGAAGGCGGGTCTTGTTTACACCTCCGATTCATCCCCACCATGACCCCCCGCGAATAGCTCACCTCTCCTGGGTCCTTATTCTTGGAACAGAAAAGCAGCGTTCTCAGGTGAATGAGTGTTCCATCTTTGTTATTTATATCAACAGTTCCATATCATTGAGAAAGACGGAACACTCGTTTTCCTGAGAACGCTGTTTCAAGAATAAGGACCCTGGCCCAGGTGAGTAATGATAACGAGCATGCAGAAAAACAGTTTTTATTTTTTTTAAGCGAAAACCGTGCATCGGATTGAAAAAAAAAACAGTGCTTGAAGATGATAAGGATTTCAAAAATAATTTTTGTTTTGAGAGGAATCAGTAGCGTACCATCAATGTCTGCCAATATAGGCATGTCAAATTCCAAAAAACACTCTATAAATAATAGGCCTGGAACTTTATTCTCGAAACCGAGGAACAGTGTTCTCATGAGAACGATTACTCTGTCATTGTCAGTGTTATGGAAATATGAATGCGGACGACGAAGACAGAACCTTCGTTCTCATGACACGCTGCTCCCCTGTTCTGGGCTGGGATTCTGTAACGAATAGATATTTTCGCTATCTCTATTGACATCCCCTCTCTATTGATTTCGAAAAGAGAGAAGAAGACAGCAAGTGCCTTAGCGATATCAATAACGATCTCTATCCGTAACAGAATTCCACCTCTGTTCGCACAGTAATCACAAAACAGTCAGAGCGAATTTCATTGATTGAAAACACTCAGAAACACTCAGAAAACTAGTTTCAACCAATTAAATTCGCTGTGACTGGTATATGATTTCTGTGCGAACAGACCTAATAACTATTGTGATGTGACGAAAATAAGCCACAACATTTAAAGAGCAAAGACAATCGATTCCCGTCCAAAATAATCTGCATTCAAAACAAGGTTTCTTTTTTATGTTTAAATTATCTAAATTTTCTGCTTCTTCAGTGTGAAACCTTTACGCAAAATTCAAATACAAACTTTCCCTCTAGGAAGGAGCTAAATTAACATATCAAAGGCAAGGCCTTATGGAAATCGGTCAGCAGTTCTCTATATAACTTAAATGCGACCTTAGGGCGAGAGATGTAATACTAATCAAGCTTCAAAGATAACTTGAAATTGCATATTATATTAAATGAAATCTGGTTTTTTTCTGTTTTAATTCAATTTTCATAAACCAATTTTCTTGGCTATAGAATCAATGTCGTATTACTACACCACTATATTAGGTTTACATTCTATCCATATACTGGAGTTTACAAACAACATTATCCTATTTTGGATGAGGTCTATTCAATTTTGGACTTCGGTGAACGATGCCTTCCCGTTTGTTTCCATAAAAGCCCTCGAGAGTTTCCTGTATATAATGTCAACGCAAATTGATACGGATTTATGATGGGGAAATGTATGATACGGATATTAAATTAATGGATTGGGAATAATATAGCATGATGTGCTTACACCAAAATGTACTTAGAATAATTGAGACTTGATTTTAATTGATACGTATTGCTTTCTCTTAAAGCAAATAGAAATATTTATGTGTTCAGTGACCGATAAAAATACATACTTTGAAATTCCAAAGTTGTATTATTTGCTCGTTCTCGTCTCTAACGATGTTTGCATGCTTGCTCCAGGTCTCAGTGAACGAAAAATCTTTATATATTCGGTTTCCAGGTGAAGTTTCGCCTGTGCCGAATTTATTATTTAATAAAGCTTCGCTGTGGAGGAACTGGATGAGAATTTATAACTTGCAAAGCTATATCCGATGGTATAGAGCGGAATTTTATTTACCTTCTCTACACGTGAATTTTATATTAAGAAAACGGTATTTTCGTAATGTCATCGCCCTCGAGGAGCGATAGAAACTGTCGAAATAATTTGAAGTTCAGTTGTATGAACCGAAATTGGTTTGGCTTGCCAGTTTATGACGTAGACTTCTTTAGCGACCAATAAACACAATAGCCCAGGGACATTATTCTCGAAACCGAGGAACAGCGTTCTCATGAGAACGATTAACGATTGCTCTGATATTGTCAGTGTTATGGAAATATGAATACGGACGACGAAGACAGAACCATATCGTTCTCATGATAACGCTGCTCCCCTGTTCCGAGAATAAAGTCCCTGATCCCTGATCTCATCTTTAATGTTCTCCTTGTCTGCCTCTGTAGAGTAACACCATTCGCCACAAATTGCCAGCGCCCCTCTCACAAATAAAGGTGGATGTACATGGCGCGTTCGAAGAGGGAAATTTACTCTGAGTCACCCTGTATTTATCAGCAGACATCAGAATATGCGACGTTGCCAAACAGTGATTTTTTAAAACTAAAATGCCGTTAGCGCATAGATCATTTTTTGATCACTACCAAAACTTAATTTGCAGCATTATTGCTTGTTGGAGCGATGACGTCATATCCGACGGGTGTCTGGGCATTTGAAATGCTGCTTCCAAAGTAGGAATTTATATTTTTAAAAAAAAATAACGGAAGCTCGAATATTTCCCAAAATAGGGTTAGTAAACTTAAATTGTGTTCTAGAAATTGGAAAAAAATCCCCATCCACAAGGCAACTAAGCACTAGCTGACGTCACACACAAACTCACATTCGACTTTCGGTGGGGCGACAAACAAAGCGATTGAAGGTCTATTTTTACACGCAGGCGATAGCTATTACGTCAAAAATCATATAACGAAATAACGTCACTTTTGATAAGGGGACCTAAATGTCCTTGTGAGGTTATATGTGTGACGTCAGCTAAAGTCTGTTTTTTTTTTTAAAGATAATTCCCCAAGTCAAAAATTTAGTAACTATGTTGGCAACACAAGCCTTTTCTACATAAGAAATTTGAAAGCATTGACAATTTTACATTGTATTGCCAACATAATGTCATTTTGACTTTTATCTTTAAAAAAAAAACAGATTTTAGTGCCTAACTTTGTTGACAGTTGATGCTTTAAACGTCTACTTTACTGTAGAAAAATCAAATCGAAATTGCCACTAGATGGCGGGACAAACTTCCTCATTCACTCCATATAAAAATGTATTATCTATGGCATTGAATCAGATATCCTCACTCAAATTGCCTATTTCTGTTACGGTTAAACTATCTCTATCCTGTCACTCTATGCTGTGCCTTATCCCTCTCTGAAATGTACAATCCTCCGGAAATGGCTTTCCTATTGTGTGTCCGCATCAGGATTTTCATTACTTCCGGTGGTGGATTTTATCCGAGATCGTTTTTTTTTTAGACGTTTGGACGAGTTTTACTTTTCATTTTGAGGCCGTTTCCTGGAGGAAAAAAATTTTTTCTCAATGATATTCAAGGGATTTTTTTTTCGAGAGTTTTTGAAGGAAAACCTTAATGTTATTTCGGTTGTCGAAGTCAAACTTGGGAAAATTTGATTTTGAAATTTTTATGGAAATGAAGCGAACAGCAATCTTTATAGAAAGCGTTCTAGAACTAGTTGGGACTCTGTAACGGATAGAGATCGTTATCCCTATCGCTATGGCACTTGCTGTATTCTTCTCTTTTTTCGAAATTAATAGAGAGGGGACGTCAATAGAGTCGAGATACAGAAAATATCTCTATTCGTTACAGATTCCCACTTTGGATTTTTTTGCAAGAAATATTTTAATATCTACTCCCCTAACTCCCTCCTTATCAAATTTTCGGCCTGCGACTCCTGCGCGTGACGTCACTATCGGCAGGTTATAGTGATTACCTCACCCGCAGACCTCGATGGAATGCTCGCGATTCAGGCTGTGCTAGTGAGTTAATTTTTTCGTCGATTTTGAATGTAGAAGTAGAAGGTGATTTTCGGTTTGTTCTCGCAGAAGAAATCAAGTGCTCTCGATCCTCGAGTATCCTAGAATTTGATGGCGAGGGAGTCAGAGGAGTATGACACAACTGACACATCACATAATCAAGTATGCTTGATTATCCTCGCGAAAAATTGCCCAATATCCTATTTACAATCCGATGTACAAAGGTAAAGGTAAAATTTATCACCTTTCAATGCTATTTGATAGGAAAAGGTGATAAATTTACCTTTACCTTTGGACTACGAATTGTAAATAGGATATTAGGCAATTTTTCGCGAGGATAATGAAGCATACTTGATTATGTGATGTGTCAATTGTGTCATACTCCCCTAACTCCCCCGCCATCAAATTCTAGGATACTCGAGGATCGAGAGCACTTGATTTCTTCTGCGAGAACAAACCGAAAATCACCTTCTACTTCTACATTCAAAATCGACGAAAAAATTAACTCACTAGCACAGCCTGAATCGCGAGCATTTCATCGAGGTCTGCGGGTGACGTCATCACTATAACCTGCCGATAGTGACGTCACTCGCAGAAGTCGCAGGCCGAAAATTTTATAAGGAGGGAGTTAGGGGAGTATGACACAATTGACACATCACATAACCCAGCATAATCAGAATTATGCTTGATTATCCTCGCCAAAAATGCCCATTATGGGCCTGTTCGGAATCGCACAGTTTATCAATCAACAAACGGCCAAACCCAAACAGGCCCTAAGTAGGTGATGCATTTCTTATTGGGCAATTCGAATCGGCTGATAATTCAAGATGGCAATGTGGGCATGACAAACTTGACGACCGTGAAGGTGCCTCTTCATTCAAGTCCATTTGATTGTCATTTGAATGGGAATTGAATGTAAACGTGCCTTTACAGTTGTTAGGTGTATTTCCCATGGCGCCATATTGCTAAGGATTTCTTATCGGCCTCGTTTTTGGTTGGTTATCATAGGCAAAGAGGAAGATATGAAAACGAGATACAAAAGTCGTTTTAAAATGTCATTATTGTAGTAAAACCAAGTATGCACAAAGCAAAAGTCCGCGGAATCCTAACCTGTAATGCAAACAGCCTACGTCAAGGCGAGAAACGACATGTGTCACAAATGGTGATTTGGCGTGGTGGGAGGCTTCAGATTTGTTCGGCACAGGGGCCTTATTCTGCAAGGAACGAACCGTTCGATTCGGTAGAATTTCTTCGATTGTGACGTCATTTTCGGTTTGGTAGCGCGAAAACCAAACCAAAAATGACGTCACAATCGAAGAAATTCTACCGAATCGAACGGTTCGTTCTTACAGAATAAGGCCCCAGGCCTTGTATCCTTGAGTCAAATCGCCATACTGAGTGAAGATGGCGTCAGTAGTACTTAGAGTTGAGGTTATGTTGATAACAGAAGATAGTAGGCAATCCAACGACTTGTCAAAAATGGCGCCTAATTTAGGGCAATGAACTACTACACGTAAGAGGAATGGACCCAACAACAGCTGATTTCATTGTCCATTTTTGAAGCAATTTATGGAAGTGAGAACGCTAATAAAAAGGGTTGTTTGCTGTGTTGCAGGCGTACATGTCTACGAGCAATGGGGAATAATTAATCCACCTAGCCTTGTCTAAGAATGCGTAAGACAAAGACAACCACCCCTTTCACTCAATTAAAAATTTGCCTTAGGCATGATAGATGCTGGTGCTATTCCATTTACGTAGTATACATTTATTTCACTGGTTTGAGGTTGTTTGAAAGAGGTAGGTTGCCAACAACATTGGGTTGCGTGATAACTTTTATGACGTCATCTGGGATGCCCAAACATAATGCTAATCTTCATCAAGGCTGATACACACTACTACTACAGGATGGCCTTTCCTCATAAGGCCTGTGTGTAACAAATCCCCCCCACGCCAAACAATCAGTTGTGACGTAAGCAGCATGGTGTTTTTCGCCTTGACGTAGGCTATTTAAACAGCAGACGACTTAGATATGACGTCAGCAATGGTTGAAAACCAATATGGCGGCGATTATCAAAATCGAGGCCGATAAGCACTTCTTAGGGTGTGTATTCTCCTTGAGTCTTTATAAGGTCCTCCCGATGACGTTATCTGCTTACCAATACCAGACATCCTATCAACTTTAGGAACCTTGGCCTGGTTGACAGTGTTGGCAGTGTTGGCACACAAAAAACGGAATTATAAATACACTGTGCGAGTTCGGACATAACGTATACTGAGACAGATTTTTTTACACGTGACTTCAAACTAATGAGATGACACTATCAAAAATTTTCATCTCTTGGAGCCATTTTTTGAACTCATACAATGGCAATTTGACACTTATCTGACATCTTTGACTTGTACCTACCATAGAATAACTTGCACCGACAGTTCATTGGTACCGACTCGTATTCTAACCTCATAAAAAAATCAAAATGCCAGCTGGTTGGCAGATTATGTGTATTCGAACTACAGAAATTTCTAACTAAGCACAGTTGAGAAAACTAGAAAACTCTTATCTTTTTGATGTGAAACTTCTTAAGCAGCGGTCTGATATTGCGACGAGAATGGAGAGTGATTCATGAGTGGCAAATTTCGTTACGAGAGAGAGAAAAAAAAATATAACGTAGAGAGTCGGAGAAAGACAGCTAATGACAATAGCTTTATTTTGAGCTGTTTTCTTGCGGTGGAAATAATTTGATCCGGTTCAATTAGGTTCGAACCTGTACATTCTTGCGTTGAACCAGTGACGTCACATTGAACCTGGTTCAAAAAAGTTCGAACCGGACCCATGGCTTGTTCTTCGTTGACATAGGAGTATTTCAAACCTTCCATTTTCTTGCGTTCACAAGTGTTGACGTCATCAACAAATTGGTTTAAACCGTAATTCGAACCATTCGCCCCGCGAGAAAACACCTTTGGTTTCACGCAGAACTATACCATTTCCAAGTCTAAGCGGCAGTGAATGACAATAAATAACCCAAAATGTAAACAAACACCAGCCTTCCTATTGGTGGATACGCCCTACCAGGACCAGTGCGCATGCACGCAGGACATTTGATTGGTTGTAATGAAAATTACCAGTTAATGTCATTACTGCCGCTTGGATTTGGTTTAACCATAGTTCGGAATTATTATGCACATGCGCATGTTATTAAATGCGTTTTTCTTTATTCAGAATCCCAATCGAACTGTGTTGACTGCGTATTGGTTCATTTAGAACTACATAAGAACAATTTTGGGTTTGTTCTAGAACTTCTCTCAGTTCTTGCTTTGAAAGAGGAACTGTTTTGTAATTTTGTGATTGATAAGCGCCTTGTTTTGGTCTTTCCGGTTCCAAATCGGTTCAGAATTAGTTATATGCCCGTATTACATCTGTGTATTTTTCCGTGTATTTATTAATGTAGTTCAGGCAGGGTGCCAACATTATTTTGAATCGAATTTTCGCGACGAAATACTTTCATGATTTCATGAACACAAACGCTTTCACGAGAAACCCATGACGTCATATTGAATGTAATTCAACGGAAGCATGGATGCAGCTACAGCGTTCAAACTCATGACGTCACAGATGATTCGTCCTTGGATGAACTAAAGTCTGTTTTTTTTTTAAAGATAAAAGTCAAAATGACATTATGTTGGCAATACAATGTAAAATTGTCAATGCTTTCGAATTTTTATGTAGAAAAGGCTTGTGTTGCCAACATAGTTACTAAATTTTTGACTTGGGGAATTATCTTTAAAAAAAAACAGACTTTACTTACATTCGTCGCGAAAATTCGGTTTTGTTTTTCATAATGCTGGTTTATGTTGCGTTTGAAGTTTTTGGGCTGTCACCTTGAACTACATGAATAAATACACGGAAAAATACACAGATGTAATACGAGCATTAGAACATTCCTCCATTATTTTTTGTGCGCAAGCGGTTCTGCGCAATCCCAGAACCGTTCCAAATTTCGAACCAAAACAGAGCTAATGACAGCCGGTCATTGCAACCGACGAACGATTGACACAAACCAAGGATTATGAGCAGAGAGGATTGCCTATTATTGTCAAACGCCGATACCCTTGTGACGTCACTACAGATGCGCGTCTCCCTTTTATGTGGTACTTCGTCTTTACCCCGACTCATACGCTACCCAAGTCTGAAAGTTGAGTTTCACTTCTTAACACATGTACGATGCTACACATGATTTTTTTCTTTATAATGGATTTCCATATCATCATAAATACTATTATTGATTATTAATGTAAATGGGAAGTTCTTTTGGTCAGCCAGAATCCAGCCAAATATGTAGAGAATAAATTTACCCAGAAACTTTTAATAGGGCTGTTCAACAAAATAGAAATTCCCATGGTAACTTCCTGAAGACTAGAAACGTTTCCTGCTTTTTTTTTGTAGGAAATAACTGGACGAGAAGCGGAAATGGACAATACCGAAAGTTGATGTAGGACAGAAAGTGTATGAATGTGCATAACTTTGTGTCCAGCTTTAATGAAACTTTACCCCAATGTTAACTCCATAATTGTGTTAAATACTTTGGGAAATTGAGGCACTTTGAAATTCAAAATAAGGTCCTTGTCGATTGATGATGAGCATCCAACTGAGCGTTACAAAATGAAGTTTTCCAAAATAGAACAAAAACATAGGTGTATCGAAATATTTCCTTACGGTTCCAGAAAAACAAAAAGATTCGGATGAATTAGAATTAGGCACCATTCTAAATATAAACAACACGAAACAATTATTGCGAATCAAAATGCGAAAAACTCAAAAATAAAATGGGGCCGGCTATTTTTGAAAACGCGAACCAATTTTTTGAACAAAAAACACAACAAACGTTTGATAATTTTAGAAAACTCTGTGGTCTGTTGATACGGAAAATTGTTTCCTTTCCACTTTGTACACATATTTTTTGGTGGTAAAAGTTGGTTTTCCTGTTCCTTTTTGTCATAGTAATAAAGTAAAATGATGGAGCTCTCACAAGGGACTTTCACCCTTAAAACCGCACGCACAACATTGAATAAACAAGGTGGAACAATTTTCGTTTTTAATCCTCTTTTAATAAACCTTTTGACAATATGTATTCTCATTCAAATTATTAAGCCAAAAAATTCTCCCTTTCTTTTCGTGTTGTGTCGCTTTTGTTTGCCCTACTTAAAAGCCCTTTAAATGCGATTCTCAAACAATGATACCTAATTAGTTTAAGTTTTACCATTAACTGAAAACTTATTAACTCAAGATTAATGGGTCTCGCAAGATGAATAATTGATAAAAAAAAATTATAAGATTAGAAACAATAAGGAAAGTTTCAGGCATCGATAGTTTAAATGATTGTAATCAAGTGCAACATGTCAAAATAATTAACATTTTCCCCAAAAAAAAATTAATGAGACGCCTTCTCAATATAAGAAGAAACAGGAGCTAAATTAAATCCAATACTGCCGGTAATAAATTAACTTTACACCCTACAATTAAAGCCAAAGATAGACGACAATTCCGGGTAACGAGAACGTTGTTATCCGTTTCTCTTCTTCCCGTTCTACTTGGGGTTTTACTTCCATCAAGTTTTCGATTTTCCAATTGTAGGTATAATTGGGTTGGTTAAAATGCAATCCAATTTTCTTTTTGGTAAAATTCTATTTTTCAATACAATAATTGTCTTTTGAAAAAGTTGAGTTGTTAGATTGTGATTTTGTCATCCTGTATGACATTGTTTTTGCTTAAAAATTTCATGTTAACAACCCTCAGCCCTAAGGGTACATAGTTGGTAAGCTCAAAAATAAATATTCGAATTTTAAATAAAATGAGGACAAAACAGGGTGTTTTCTAATAATCGAATGTCAATATTTAAGCAATTTTTGGTTCGATTCCGAAAGTTTTCTTCTCATAATGGACCTTTAGCAAGAAAGAAAGTGGAATTTATTTTGTAATTAGAACTTTAGGCCTTTGGTCTGACAAATAAGAGAAAAGCCAGCGGACCTAATTCGTTTTATTTCAAATTTAGAAAATTAAATTATTGTCTGGCCTTTGTCATGAGACCTCAGACGAAACCATCTCATAGATTGAATTGAAATAACCTAATTTCACAAAAGGAAAATGGGAATTTTTCCAATTTGTTTCGTTTTAAATATTTAGTGAGAGACTGAGGCAAAGAAAGAATTGAATTTTTCCAAGGATACCGCAAAAAAAGTGACCATTTGGGAAATGTAAAGAGAAAATCCTGGAAAGGGCAAAACATTGAACTCAAATAGCATCTTGAAAAAGATTATACAATAAAAATAATTTTGTTCTTTTCCAGGATACCAACCAGGATCAACTCGGCAATCGGTAGAAATTGGTTTTAAGTTTTAATCGCCCGTCAGCGGCATACATACACGACCAGAAAGGAAATAGAATACAATTTTATCAACGATGTAATGACGTGGGACTCCGAATCGGGCTTATCTTCCAGTGCACGTCTATTACTGGTAAAAACGCAGTCGAAAATGAGTGTGCGATTTTTATTTTTGTGAATTTTCAAGAAGGTAAGAAATCTATTTAATCAATTGAAACCGGGAGTTTGGCAACATTGTATTAATGAAAATCGAGTGACGTGGCAGCATGGACCACCCTGTATTTATTCTTGTCATTTCAGCACCGCTAGTAAGCAAGGATGATACACACTTCTAGAGTGTGTATGTATTCTCTTTGGCTAGTAAGTAGGGTAAAGATCATTGGTAAAGATCTTCCTCAATGGTGAAGATACTTACTCCAGGGCTGACATTAATGACAAGTGACATTAGCGTCAATAACGTCTCTCGGTGACACTCTCATCACAATTCAAAAACTGTGTTGCCATATTATCGTTGTCATATCACGATGTTGCCATATTTAACAAAAAACTCTTAGATTTCCAGAATGCCTAATCATGTGCAATACATCAGTTGTCCGACGAGGACAATGAGCGTTTCTCCGACTTCAACTCCAGAAGAATTAGGCAGGAGGGCCCTGATCCAGAGAAACGACCTTTTGCTGCACGAAGCCGTGATCAAAAACGACACGGAAGGCGTCAGGAGGATTTTAAAGGAACCGGTCGATGTCAATTCTAGAAATAATGTAAGTCGATATTTTAATCGCCAAACTACTTAAAAGTTGAATCTTTGTCGTTCGGCAAAAAGTTTTGAAACTTTTACGAACTTCTTGTTTTTATCGCTGAAAAACACTTGGGAAATCACGATAAGGGAGGAAACTTATTTTGGAATTACGTGCAAGGTGCTCGGGAAACTAAATGAGGAAAAGTTTGAGATTAATGGAATAATGAAAATCAAAATCCAACCATAGTGCTGATTTTATTATACTTCCATGAAATTTTAATAAAGCTGCAATGGGATTTCTGCAATTCCCAATTAATTATCTATCATTTGGATAAAATTTTCTACGAATTGAATAAGCCACATCCAAATTGAAACTTCCAACACAGATAGGGTATCATTTAATTATATTTTCTTCGCAATTTGCAAAGAATAATCCTAAAATGGAAAACAATTAAGCCTCTAAAATATAGAGACATATCTCGCTATCTCGCGCCCGCTTTAATTCAATTAATGTTTAATCAAATAACTGTTTGTTTGCATTTAATTAATGATTGCTTGTTTGTCTTTTATTTCGCTAAGTATGGCAGAGCGCCAATCCACTGGGCCTCGGCCAGAGGTAATATCGATATTATGGAACTGCTGTTGAACGCCCATTGCGATGTCGAAGCCAGGGACAAGGTAAGAACTAATTGTAGCTGTAGAATAATCGAGTATTAATAAGTGAGGTTATCCTTTGACAAAGAGTGCAAACATACTTATAATCAATTTTCGGATTTTCAATGGTATTTGGCAACCTCGACTTCAGATTTTTGCATTTCTTTCGTCATTAACCGAATTTTTGCGACGAATGTAGTCCATCCAAGGATGAATCATAGTTCATCTTGTGACGTCATGAGTTTGAACGCTGGCTTGAAGTTGCGTCCATGCTTCCAGCGAATTACGTTTAATATGACGTCATGAGTGTCTCGCGAATGCGCTTGTATTCATGAAATCATGAAAGTAGCACGTCGCGAAAATTCGGTTTATGTGTTAGCTGAAGTTCTTTTTCTTCAAGTTTTATAATTTGGCAACAGCGCACTTATATTTTTGATCATTAAATTGTCAGTAATATGTAATTTGAAAACCGTTATCAAAAGAAATTTTAGATTATTGAAAAACTTTGCTGCGATTTTGGATTTGGAAAGGTATTTGACAACAATGCCCAAATTTTAATTTATTTTACGAAACTTTTTCTATCGAAATTTTTTCGAAAATATTTAAATTTGACAGGAAGTTTTCTTAAAAATAAACAAATTTCAACTTTATGCTTTTTGTTGCCATCTTGCAGAGGTAATAACTGTCACAAAAAAAGCAGTTTTGACTGTTATGAGAATTAGGCAATCCACACGTGACCACGTGATTCAATATGGTCGTTCAAGTCAAATATTATGGTGACGTTCATAAAAAAAAAACATTTGTGTTCTGGCCCTTGTTATTGTAGAATTGTAGATGCCAAACATGACAACAATGTCAATCCTAATGTCAAACCTAAACGTGTGACAAAATAAGTAATTTTTGATTGATTTTTATTTTGTAAACAACACGGTGTTTGACCTGAATTTTCATATTGAATTTCGTTTGACAGGTCAATGGAATGCCTAATTGAGAAAAATATTTGACATCCGTCAGTTTAACAAGTCGGTATTAAAAATGTGGCAACGCAGCATAAAATACAGGATTGTCGTTATGTATGGAAACGGCCTAAGATTTCAGAACGCGCTTAAAAAAAATGTACAATATTTCCTACTTGGGTCCCTTATTTTCGAAACCAGGAACCAGCGGTCAAATGAGAAAATATTTCCTGTCTTTATCTGTTCTTTTCGTATTTGCATAGCACTGACAAAGATAGAGCAATCTATTTCATAGGAACACTATTTCCCCGCTTTCAAAAATAGACGTTCGGATGTCTATTCTCGAAACTGGGGAACTGTTTTCTCAAGAGAGCGATTGCTCTGTCTTTGTCAGTGTTATAGAAATATAAATATGGGTGACGAAGACAGAACCTCCGTTCTCAGGATTTCAGGAGAACGCTGCTCCCCTGTTTCTGTTATAAGAATAAGGGCCCTGGGAGTTTTTGGGAATCCCCGTTTCAATGGTGATATTTGCAATGTTGCCAAGTTTACCGTTTCTTAGATGCCGTATCGTTTGTTACTCAATTTTTTTAAATGAAAGTCTCTGTTTACTTCTAAGGCGGGTTTATTAACCTATTGATAAACTGTAAGGATAACAGCACAGTCTGTAATTCCTGGTCGGCCATCTATCCGCCGATCAGTACAATTATAGAACGGTAAATTTATTAGGTTGAATTTATAGTAACTCCTTGAGGTTTTCTCAGATCTTGGGGAAGCCTTGAAGTTTAGAATTGACATGATTAACCTGTCAGATAGTAGCAAGCGTCCATCCTAAACTCACGACCTCCAATGCACTATATTTTCTACAATACAATATTTCCTAACTGGGGGTTTTTGGGAATGCCCGATTCAATGATGATATTTGCGATATTGCCAAGCTAACCGTTTATTGTTATTGTAATTAATTCAGCGTCCCAACATTACCACCTCTGAATGCCAAACCTCCGTTTAAGTTGGTTTTTGAAATATGGCAACATAGCTTTTTTGTTGATATATATAAACACCGTCTCGTATTTCAGAACAAGTTTTAGAGAAATGTTCAAATTCAAGATTTATACAGAGTGTCCTACCGGGAACCGAATCGATCTACCTATATATGAAAAACTGTATGCAGACAATTTTTGAAAATTTGACAGTATACTAATGTCAATGGGGGCAATCCGACTAAAATATTTTCAAGATGTTGGCACTTCCGCTTATACCGGAAGTAGACGTCAACTTGCCCATTTTAAATTAAACACCCTGTATGTGATTGCATATTTGAATTCTACATAAAATTCTGTGCAGATTTCACGGAGTTCAACTATTTTGGAAATATTGACAGTTGAAAATTGACTTTTTGCAACTTTGACAAGCTGTAAAACCTAAACGGTTGATTTTAGAGGAAAACCGATTTTACATTCCTGTCTTAAATTTTTATAAACCATCATTTGACACTATCTTTGAATTTAATCCATGATTAAAAATTCCAGTTGAATTTAATCTCCAGTTAAATTCAAAGTTAGTGTCAAATGATAGTTTATGGAAATCTAAGATAGGAATGGGAAATCGGTTTTCCTCTAAGATTAACCGTTTAGGTTTTACAGCTGTTAAAGTTGCAAAAAGTCGATTTTCAACTGTCAATATTTCCAAAACAGTTGAACTTAGGAATAGGGTATATTACAGTGACTCTATTACCCACAGTGGCGACAATTGCTGTCCTTTTTTTGATTGGTTCTAAAATCCTATACATATATATTGAAAACGCGGCCATCTTGTTCCCATCTATTGCTTATTTCAAATAAAGAGGTTGGGAACAAAATGAAGGGCGGAACCTCTATTGTCGCCACTGTATGTAAAGGTTTGTTTAGCCACTGTAGGGTATATCACATGAAACCTGCTCAGAATTTTAAGTGAAATCCAAATACGCAATCACATAGAGGGTGTCTCATTCAAAATGAGCAAGTTGACGTCTACTTCCGGTATAACCGGAAAAGCCACCATCTTGAAAATATTTTAGCCGGGTTGCCCAGCCCCCATTGACATTAGTACCTATACTGTCACATTTTCAAAAATTTTCTGTATACAGTTTTTCGTATGCACATCGATTTGGTTCCCGGTGGGACACCCTGTAGAAGGGCTGGCTGGCCCAGTTAGAAAATATATACCTACATTTTTCTATAGCCTGTTCTGAAAAACGCGTCAAATGGAAGTTTAGCATTAAGGGGTTTTATGCCCATTTCCACCAACTTTCATAGAGTTTGTCTATGATTGCCTAAATTTGAAAAATGGTTTCCACCAGTCACAATTTTAAAATTCCTAGCTAAGCACTGGCAACAACGCAAAACTTGGGGATTTTCATCAATTTTATCGACTTCCTTTAGTAGACCTAACCTCAATTTGAGCATTTGTCATGTTTAATGTTATTGTTTTAGATCTGGTTTCTCACCCGCAAAAATTTCTAAAAAATTATAGTGATATAAGTAAAAGTAACACACACGGCGTCTTAAAAACGGTGAACTTGGCAATATTGCCAAAATTCTACCATTTGAATCGGGTATTCCCAAAAACCCCTAGGTAGGAAATATTGTAGATAACGACAACCCTGTATAATATGTTATATACACGGTTGACATTATTGACAACGCAACGTCTTACGTGCGGAGATTCCCAGTGTCATAACTGCCATAGAAAGAGATGGCAATTTGATAGGCAAAGGTTTTTTCTGTGGAATAAGGATAGAGAAAAAACGTACTTCAGCAGATTTCTCTTCCACCGGCCCGAGGACCCAAAAAACGCTTCCTTGAGAGAGACGAATGCTGTTGGCAACAATTTCTCGTTACAACGTTGCCAAATGATCAAAGTTACATGATAAAAATGCACGATGCATGACTATCCAGAATCATGCACGGTGCATAAATATTCTATGGAATGGCAACACCGGCTAGTCTTTTTTGACTTCGCCGTATTGAAGGTGGAACAAAAAAAAAAAACGTTTTCGTTCTATTTTTAACTTTTACTTTATCTAGACATTTCATTCTATCCCGTAAGATATTTGCCAACCCTGTATTCATGAAGTATAATTCGCGCCATTTCGATCTGTAGTTGGTGCAACTGGCAACATTGCAGCTTGAAATTAATGACAGCTGTCTAAATTTTAACCTCATGAAACATATGATAATGCATAACAAAAAACATTTTTTTTTTTTTTTTTTGATGGAGGCCCGAGTGTTTTGGGGCGATTTTGCGACACTTCTCTGCACTTAAAGCACAACAAATTCAGCAAAGAAGGGGGCCCCAGAACGGCGTCATTTTGACAGTTTGTACCAACTGTCAGAAAAACAAGGCCTACTATGAAACTTCAATTTTTTGACTTGTGTCATACGTAATTACTAATTAGTGTTGCCACGTTGGTTTTTTTTTCCAAAACCCAGGATTATCGATTCGATGAAAATAATGCAAATTAAATGAAAATTATTGACTGGACTTGACACTTGCCTTTTAATAAAACCAAGGTTGCCAAATTTTTTTAACAAATATCATAGCTAGCTTTGATAATGGAGATATAGGTAATTCATTTCAGAAGTTTATCTACAAGCGTTTGGTTATGACATTTTTACATAACCATTTTTCTAGTATGTATTTGAGTTAGGTCATGAGACTCATAACACAACTAGTGATGTTATGGACTAGGTTATGAATTCATCACACGACGAGTGGTGTTATGGACTAGGTTATGAATCTATTTTTGGTGATTTGACAAATGTCAAAGTTAAACCTGTAAAGGTGAAATGAAGGTAGACAACTGCTAATAAACGAATAGTACATTAAAATACAAGTTTCATAAGACGTCATTTTTCGCGAGTTTTCTAAAGGGCGACTGCGATAAAATGTCTTATGAAACGAATATTTTATACTATTTTTTCTTTTTTGGTATTGTTCAATTAAAAAAAACAAGTTTTTCTTGGAAATTTTATTCTCATATTTCCTGATTTCATATGTTTAGGTTGGTAACACTGCATGCCAAATATAGAAATCTGCTATTATAAAATCGCGAATGACAGTTCGATGGCCATCAGTCAGCCAGTGTAACCAACCTCCGATAAGTAAAAAAGGAGTGTCACAAAGAGCTTCTTTTCGAAACTACTTTTAGTGTCGAAAAGACTTCGATATGACACCAAAATAGAAAATAGTACATTAAAATACAAGTTTCATAAAATATCTTATAAAACGAATATTTTATACTATTTTTTCTATTTTGGTATTGTTCAATTAAAAAAAACAAATTTTTCTTGGAAATTTTATTCTCATATTTCCTGATTTCATATGTTTAGGTTGGTAACACTGCATGCCAAATATAGAAATCTTCTATTATAAAATCGCGAATGACAGTTCGATGGCCATCAGTCAGCCAGTGTAACCAACCCCCGATAAGTAAAAAAGGAGTGTCACAAAGAGCTTCTTTTTGAAACTACTTTTAGTGTCGAAAAGATTTCGATATGACACCAAAATAGAAAAAATAATTTGAAAAACATTTTTATTTTTCGCTTTATAAATAAAACGTTGTACATCACACGTGCGTTTAAACATGACTACAAAATTCGTGTGATTAGAACGACTCGGTCTACGACCTCGTCGTTCTAATCTTTCACACTCGTTATTGTAATCATGTTCATAAACGCACTTGTAATGTAAATACCTATTATCTCACTAGCCAGGTCAGGAATAGATAAAAAGGCGATATTGCCAAATATGTCTACAATTTCTCTAAATTTAAACACATTTATTTTGTTTAAATAAAAGATTTTGGTTATGGTCGATAGAGCATAAAGGTCAACAAAAAGACATAATGAATATAGATAAAACTATTGTAGCTGCACTTATTATCAGCCAAGTTACGCCGTTTTATTAAAACCCAAAAGCATGTTATTAACTAAATTGGCTTTTTATGTTTTTGTTTATTCACCTTCTGATAAACTGTCAGGTAATGCAATCTGACGGATGAACACGCAATCTATAATTCTATTGGTTGGCCATGCAGTTAACCGCAGACCGATAGGATTAGAGATTTTAAAATTTGCAGACAGTTTGAAGATGAATAAACTAGGTCTAGAAAAGTATCTATTCAATGGTAGAGAAAGTAACAATCAAAAGTTAAAAGATAACCTCAGGCGTAGTTTTTGAACCTAACATTTTTGTGCTACTAACATTTTTTTCTAGTACGGCATGCAACCCTTGCACATGGCAGCGTGGCACGGACATCCAGAAGCCGTCAAATTATTAATAAACGTCGGAGCTTCAACTAATGCCGTTACGAAGGTGAATATTGTAACTTTTTAATTATCCTAAAAACATGCGGTTAATTAATTAAATTTTTATGAGAAAATCAATTTTCATTTAAGTAACTAATAAATAACTATTAAAAAATAATTAAGTAAATGGATCGTGAAAAATTTAATAATAATATATTCGTCGTACACTTAGATGTTATGAACTTTTTGATGGAGTTTTTTCAATATTAATTTTGTAATAACACGTAAAGTGGGATGTTGTATGCGAGTGGCTCATAAATATTTGATGAATCAGTTTATCTATATTATCTAACGTTTTATTCCATAATGCGCATCACTAATCCAGGCCCAATACACGCTACTAATATGCGCAGCCCGAAATAACCGAACCGACGTCATCGACTTCCTTTTGGACACTTTAGAAGACGTCCAAATTGACGCCGTAGACGGCGAACAGCAAACCGCCCTTTCGCATGCCGCAGCTAACGGGCACGTTGCTATCGTTAAACGATTAATCGAAATGGGTGCCGGATTAGACAAGAAAAACAAGGTACAACTTGTCTGTATTCATGTATCTTATTTGTGTCTATGTGTCTTTTAAATTGATTGCAATGATTGTTTCAGGAAAGTAAGTCGGCGTTGCACGAAGCTTGTCAGGGCGGACACGCTGAAGTAGCTCAGCTACTGTTGGCTCGCGAAGCTGACATGGAAGCACGTGACAGTCAAGACAATACGCCGCTGCATTTGGCTGCGCAGCACCAGCAAAACAGGTTGGTGCAAATTTTGTTGGAAAACGGTGCTGATCCAGACAGCGAGAATCAAGTAAGGATTAGATCCTGCTATTTCTAAGAAATATAATTATTATTTGATGGTTACAGGTATGTATTAAAATGTCCATTTTTTTTTCAGAAAGGTAACACAGCTCTTCACATAGCGGCCAGCTTAGGCAGCAAAGGTATCCTAGATTGTCTCTTGCAACACGGAGCTTCGCTATCGGTGCAAAATCAGGTAAGGCGATAAGGCGGGAGGTAAAAATAAGCCTACTTGAGTATAGCCAAGTGGATTTTGAAAACCCCTCAAGCTCGAATCGACTTCGATTTCGAGAAGTTATCTGTTGACCGGGTTTTGAAGCGGACAATACATGATTATGTGTAACGATCGATTTTTCGCATTCAGAATTTGGATAACTTATATGTATAAAAGATAAGAGTCGTTGACTTATTTTGGATATGCTAATGAGATTTTTATTATTGTACTAAGTGATGTTATAAGTTCTTCAATTAATAAATCATTTCTGTTTGAAATATGAGAAGGAAAAATTCAATTTTACTTCGATTTTCTGTCTCAAAAACGAGTACATTGATAAATTATGTAGTTTAACGCTAAGATGTAGGGTAGAGAAACAAAGGACGATATGCTAGAAAGTTAATCAAAGAAAATATGTTTCAACAACCCATAATGGAAAACTGAATCCTCGTATGCCACCGTTTTTAGTATGAAAATCTCCCCGTAGTAAAACAATTTTATTTGCCCAATATAATCAGGAATGGAGTGCCGTTATTCGGCTTTCAAAAATCGTAAAAATACCCGATTTTTATAGGGATCTCTTTTTCAGAGCCGATAAATTTGAAACGATTTTTCCCCGGATTATATACGAGCCCTATTCTATTTGCTTAATGGATAACTAAATACTAATAGGTTTTTTTTCAAATTATTTTTAGTGTGGTAATACGGCCCTGCACATGGCCTGCCAATCCAACGCACTCGATACAGTAGAAATATTAATTAACAAAGGAGCTAATCTTAATTGTTTAAATAAGGTAAGTGAATTTACATAAATTACAGTGTTAGTTGACAGTTTGAACGATGAGTCACAGTTGACAGATAAAAAATACATATTGAACGTCATTTGTCAACCAATCAGTCTTTGATGACGTTAAATGCATAGTTTATCTACCAAGATTGCTCACTTGTCAAACACTTGAAAACGTCCCTTGTCATTGTCAAATGGAAATTTTGCATTTGCCTCTTCCTGTTACACGTTCCAACAGATAAAGGCTATTTATTTCTTTGAATATAAAACTACAGGAAGGAGCATAACTTCGAATCTGCGCGACCAAAATATGTGGAGGTTGCATATGGCCGACTAGTATTTCCGGTTTGGCAGTAGCGTATATTTATTTAAATATGATTGTCAATATTATGACTCACTCTTTTCTCACTAATTCCAGTACTTATCATCACTTAAAACCGCTAAAATCCATTAAACATCCACTTAAATGAGGACACGGGAACCACCAAAACAAATGATGAGTCCAAACTTGGAGGCTCAAAATGGCGGCTTCCGTCGCTTTTTTGTTTGCAGTGACAGATAGACAACGCTCCTTCCTGTAGTTTTATATTCAAAGATTTATTTAGGTCAAGAAAATAATTCTACTTTACAGTGCACACAATATGTACAGTGACAGTTGACATTTAAAGCACTGTTTATCTATCAATTGTCAGAGAAGTGAGTAATAGGCTCGAAAGTGCAATCAGACTAGTGATCACGTTTTTGATTGGAAAAATAAGGCAAAACCTGGATTTTTCTATCTGTTTCTTTAAGTCTGAGAGAGAAAGATGGAAATATATTCAGTGCGCATTGGATCTTTCAATCAGATACGCTATAAGCGGCCTTTACGGTCTTTACGGAAACGCTGATCCGATTAACCCGATCACAGGCTGATGAACACGATTGAAAAACGACAAATTACATCAGCTAGGGATCGGATTAATCGGATCAGCGTTTCCGTAAAGGTCTAAGATGTATCTATTTGAACTAGTAATATTTGATATCTTTGTTTGCATCAAAATTAATTTGCTGGAAAGAGACAGAAGACATTATCTGTATTGGATAGCATCTCCTCGATACAATTTTGTTATCTTTTTCTATCTTAGCAAAATCAATAAAGTGGGAATAATCAGGAATCCATGTATTAATGAATCGTTTGAGAAACGTCCTAAAAACGTATCCGGACGAACGTCCGAACGGATTAACAAAAATTGAACTAACGTCAGAATTTTTCAATGATCGTTGATCGATAAGTCACTGTTGACTGATGAATAATAAATTGTCAACCAATAAGTCTTTGATGACATTAAATGCATAGTTCATCTGTCAAGATTACTCAGACGCTTGAAAACTTCCATTGTTATTGTCAAATGAGAATTTTAAATTTTTATGCAAAAATTTATATCGATTCGATATTTCGATATTTTGTAATTTTGATATCAAGAACTTACAATTTTTGTAAGTTCGATATTTTGTATTTTCTATTTCTATAATAAACTTTCCAGTCTTTCCATAGCCATTCCATGGCCGAGCAGCACCAAAATTC
Organism: Ceutorhynchus assimilis; assembly: GCA_917834065.1. NCBI lineage: Eukaryota > Metazoa > Arthropoda > Insecta > Coleoptera > Curculionidae > Ceutorhynchus > Ceutorhynchus assimilis. Next base: position 48,244,423 of record OU892279.1, on the reverse strand, counting down.
GGCGTTAAAGAGTTAAAGACTCTAAAGGCGATTTCGATTTTATTCTACTTTTGCACTCAGTGCACACTGTTTTTGACAGTTGACATTCAAAGGTTTATCTTTTAACTGTCAAAAAAAAGGGCGCACTAGGCACGCTACGCACTCAAAAGTACAATCAGAATCGAGATATCACACTATTGGCGCTTTCAGATTGGAAGAATTAAGCAAAGAAAATGTTTTTCTATCTGTTTCTTTAACAATCTGAAAGAAAGAGATATAAATACACTCAGTGCGCATAAGATGTGTCCATTTCAATTAAAAATGCTTGACATCTCTGTCTCCGTCAATAAATTTGCTAGAAAGAAACAGGTTACGTTATCTGTATTGGATAGCATCTCCTCGATACAATCTTGTTATCTTTTTCTATCTTATAAAATCAATAGACAGGGAAATCGAGAACCTAGATAGCACAGAAACGTTTGAAAAAGGTGTTAAAAACATATCCGATCGGACGACAGAACGTTTTAAGGATTAACAAAAACCGAATTTTCGCGACGAATGTAGTTCATCCAAGAACGAACATGGTTCGTCTGGTGACGTCATGAGTTTGAACGCTAGCTAGAAGCTGTGTACATGCTTCCGACGAACTACGTTCAATATGACGTCATGAGTTTCTCGCGAAAGCGTTTGTGTCACAATTGAACGAGTTAATAGTTTAGGCATACATATTCAACAAATATTTTCATTAAATAATCAAAATCAAAGTTGCAAGCAAAACTCTAAGCAAAATAATTTAAAATATCTACGCATAAAAACATATTCAAAACAAACTTGCTTGGCCGCCACGCCATATTGAATTTTCCTATTTGACAGATGGATTGGATCGCCTAATAGTTTATCTGTCAAGATAACTGTCCCCGGATTCTATTTTACGAGTCGAGTCGGATTATTTCGATATCGAATACGACAGCTCCGGACGTACCGTGTATTACGTATTGAAATATCGTAAAATAGAATCGCTATTTTGACAATTCGATACGAATTACGACTCGACTCGTCAAATAGAATCCGGCAGATTTCTATCGCTTGAAAACTTCCCTTGTCATTGTCAAATGAAAATTTTGAACTTTGGTGCGAAAACCAATATCGATAGTTTGCGGTTTCGAAATTTTAAACTTGACATCAAGAGCTTACGATATTTTGTGTTTTTCAATCTTGTTTCATTTGATAGTCCTTACTTTCAATAATCCACTTTCCAGTCTTTCCATAGCCATATGGATGGCCGGACAGCAAATTGGGCGTCAAAGATTTCAAAGGCGATTCGATTCTACTTTTGCCCTCAGTGCACACTTTTTTTGACAGTTGACATTTGTAGCATTGTTTATCTATTAACTATCAAAAAAAAGTTCGCACTAAGCTCAAAAGTGCGATCAAAAATGTATTTCTATCTGTTTCTTTAACTATCTGAGAGAAAGAAATAGAAAAAGACTCAATGCGCATCAAATCTTCCAAATGGGTACGCCATAAGATATGTCCGTTTCAACTAGTAGGTAATGTTTCCGTCACAATAAATGTGTTAGCAAGAGACAGGAACCATTATCTGAATTGGATCGCTATTGTTATCTTTTTCTCTCTTAAAGAAATCAATAGAGAAGGGAATTGGGAACTCATATTATCGTCTTAAAAACGTATTCGACCGAAGAACGTTTTAAAAACGTCATTTGAAGTAACTTAGAACGTCCACTGAACATTTTTCTCTAGTGCAAATGTCACAACTTCAAGCGTCATAAAGACGTCCTCATCATACCTTTTTAAAAAAACACTCTGACATGCACACTTTTTTACAAAAGACTGGTAAAGTTTTGATTAAAATCCCTTGTTCTATTCTTATTAATTCTTACAGATTACACATTATACAACATAATTGAAAATTTGTCATTATTCTAAGTGTGAAAATGCTAAAAACAGGGCAAAGAAATTACATTTTATTCCGTTTCCATTGTATTTTCCCGTTAACGTCCGTCGTGGGACTCGTTTAAAAGCGGCACAATTTTTCATGGAGTCCTATCGTTAAAACGGACTTTTTAACACGTTTTTTTTTCAACTCAAGAGCCTCTAGATGTGGAAAAAATTGTGCCACTTCACCATGCCCTAACGATGAAATACTGGGCATTAATTTTCTCACCTAGAATTATAAGGAGTTGAAGTAGTAAACGTACTCAATTAAGTTTAATTGAATGTCATACAGGCTTTACGGACCGTATTAACCCGATCACCAGCTGTCTTTCTTAAATGAAGACGATTAAAAAAAGACAGCTGGTGATCGGGTTAATCCGATCATCGTTTCCGTAGAGACAAATACAGCTAGATATGCTTACACATTGCAATAAACTGATTTTTTTTATTTTATAAATGGACAAAAAAGTGTCGACCTTCATTGTGTTCAATATTGAACCAGAAAAAATGACCTTATAGATATAAATTTTTTGTCAGAAGGGACAATGACAAAATGTCTATCGAATGGAAAAAAAGTTCCACAACAGAATTGGATTTGTGAAAAAAAGAAGAATAATGGGGTGGACATGTTTCCTGCTGCTTCGAAAAATAAAGTTTTGTTATCAAAACTTAATGTACATAATTTTTTACAGAAGTTTCGAGATGTTTGATTAAAGTTTTTCGATTAGCAAGCAATCAGTTGTAGTTTGTTCATTGGGGTATTTGTACTTGCAGACCCTTGAATCAATGCTTATGCACTGGATTCTTGTGAATGTGGACTTTGAAATATACACCGGGATTTACGTAGCCCTTGTGTTAGAAGTTGTCCGGTTTGCCGGTGCATTAGTAGAAATACCATCTAATCCACCTGCAAGCTAATGCACGGGCAACGTAAAGCACCCTGTATATTCCAACGAGTATCGGACCTGGGACCATATGCTCCAAAACCCGAGCGTATTTCAACTGGGCCTCTGCAAGTAATCGTAGAAATTGAAGGAATAACACTTACCTACCTTACCTCTAAAGACTCATTTGGCGAATGCTCCTTAGAATCTAAAATATTCCTACGACTAGACTCTTTATAAAAAGATGTATACATTTTTGATGCTCCGTTAATTGAATAAATAAGAAGTTTTTTTTATTTTATCATGTCTCCAGCGGCCAGTTTGGGAACTCGAAAACTATTTTTCAAGGAATATAATTGTTCTCCCTGATGACTAATCGTCTCTGAGGCATAGTGTGTTCCATTTAACATTGAAAATATGTTCCTTTTATTCACTCGAGCATTTATTCCGCATCGCTTTTTATTTATTAATCCAGTAGTCGGAAACAGCACAAAAAGTTAATTTGCATTAAAATACTACGAGCGTAGGGCGACGTGGTAATAAGTCATCCAGGGCGGTTTTCCAGATTCACCGCGACGAGCATAAATATTATCTCTCCTATTTTGAAATTGCGAATCGTGTGCCAGAGAAATAAGGCATCCAGCATAGAATAAATTATGTTTTTAGATTTCAGAAAGCGATAATTTTCAGGGCAAACTATGCCTAAGGGCCTCGCTTGTTACCTTGATTTACAAGGATCTGGTGAGATTCTTGTCTAAAGGTTGTTTGAGAGAGGTAGGTTGCCTGATAACTGTTATGACGTCATCTGGCGAGCCACAACATAATGCAAATCTCCATAAGGCACCCTAGATGACGTCATCAAGTTACACGTTACCAGACAACCTATTAGCTTTAAGAATCTTGGATCTGGTCTATTAATTTAATCTCATACCTACTGTAGAATTTTTAAAGTGATTTTTAACAATATGACAACATTTTAAACACAATATTGCCGCACTTAAAAATTTTCAAATCAAAATCGTTTAAAACAAATCTCTGTATCCTATTTTAGAGGCTGCAGACGCCCATTCACATAGCGGCTGAAATGGGGCACACGGAAGTATGCAAACTGCTTCTGGCCGCAGGGGCGGACATCGAACAAAGGGAACAGGGCGGCCGGACGCCCCTTTACGTCGCCGCCCGCGGCAGTTTCACCGCCATCGTCGACATGATCATCAAAACGGCCCGCTTGGATTATCCAGCGCACGTAAGAATTTTTACACAACTTGGCAATAGTTTATTTATATTAAACGTCAAATAATTTCCGATGCACGTCATCACACTACTACATTACTCGTCGGCCTCGATTTTTGAAATCAAGGTCATATGGTGTTGTACCGACATTGACGTCATCAATGGTGTCATTAGCTGTTTGCGCCAGTAGTACTAAAAACAAATATGCATAAAGCAAAAGCCAGCGGAGCATAGCCTGTGGTGCAGAAACGACACGTCATCACTGGTACTTTGACGTTGTCAGAGGCTTGAGATTTGACCTACCTCTACACAGGCCTTATAAGGATAGCCTATCCTGTGTAGTGTGTAATATGCTTTGCACGTCATAACCTTTGAGTGACGTAGAACGGGGACAGCGTTGCCAGATTCTATATGAAGGAAGTAAAACAAATGTTGCAATTTTCTCAGTTCACCGGTAACTTGAATTAAAATAAAGAAAACTTTGAACACCGTGAAGTAAAACCCAACAATCAAACAAAATGTAAACTTTTGCGTTTTTCAAAAGATAACTACGAAAAAAGTCGAGACCGCATGGCGCAGGCGTTGTTACAAAGTGACGTGATGGATACCTACCACTCGAATTTGAGCGGTATGTTGCGGTTTGTTAAACCGGAGCCACGTGAAAAGGGTTAATGTAGCCAACATGGAGATTGATGACGTGCATCAAAAATTGTCATTTTCAGTTGTACCAATAATTTGCATTGTTGCCAAACATATTGAATTTTAAAATTATTTCAGGATGAGAGCCCCGAAAACAAAAAAGACAGTTCCGGTTTGAGACCGAAACTGAGCCGCAGGTGGCGCTCGGCGTCCAAAGACGAAACCAAAGCGAAAGAATACGAAAGATTGAAAGAAATTTTGTATAAATTGGCCTTCAAGCATTTGAGCCACGGCGAATGGAAAAAGCTCGCTTACCATTGGGCGTTCACGGAAGACCAAATTAAAGCTATAGAACACCAGTATAATGGTATAAAATGGCAACGTTGTATTTTGTTTTATACCAATTGGTTGATTTCAGGTCCGTCCAGTTACAAGGAGCACGGATTTCGTATGATGTTGATATGGGCGCACGGGCTGACGTCCGAAATTAATCCCATGAAGGAACTCTATGAAAGTTTAGTGGCTATTGGGAAGAGACCTTTAGCAGGTAATCGATTTTGAATAGCGCGATTCATACTATACGTACCGGCACCGTACCGTCAACGGCAAGTCAAAAAATCTTACATTGAAAGCAATGGTCGTCAAGATTTCTTAAGGATAATATTTGACGTGTTGTTGACGGTTCGTATAGTGTGGATCGCGCCTAACGCAAACTTCACCTGTTAAATTTTGTGAAGTGATGTCGCGTGACGAGACGAGAATATTTACGCTCTTTTGTCTCGTCTCGAAAGTGCAAACAATGTTACTCTCGTCTGAATGAGATCCTCAAGAAGAAAAAGGAATTTTCTCGTCTCGTTTCGGACGTCCTCGAATTTTCAAATGACTGTTTTTTATTTCTGTTCTAGATACGCTGAGAAGAAAAGTCGATCAAGAAAACGAAGCGCGGCGTAGGGGCCAAAACGATCAGAGGTGCAGCAAATGCTCTATATGCTAAAAATAAACATTATTGTAAATAGGCCCTTATATTTTAATTTAGAATATCATATCATAATAGATTTATATTATATTCAGTAGTATCTTGATCAAACCTTAGGTAGTGCCTTTTCCTCCATAAAAAGTCGCATATCAACAACTACCTGAAAAATATTCATCGGACCAAAAAAAAAAATGTTATTTCATATCATCATTGTAGCTTTTAAGACAAAATTACTCTTTCCTCCAAAGCATTTCGGCTAATGGCGTTACTTGTCAATATACAGATCGGACCAACCAACTAGACACATAATACGAATTAGCTTGTACCTGGTAATAGCGAATCGTGGCAGTGATATGGGTAATATGGGTATCAGTCAACTGGTCCCAGCCTATGTGTTTAGTAGCCTGGTCCTGTCTGTACGTATGGAATAGAAGCATGTATAAATTAGAAGATGTTTATCGGCAACTGAAGAAGAAGAAAGCAAAAAGATGTGTCACAGTAGTTTAAAGTCTTATTATTTGGACCAAAACGTGCCATTTTCCTCTGTTCATGTTAATATTATCTCAACTTTAAAGTTATATAAATGTAAAATATATATACTTCTTCAAATTAATTCTCCCTGTATGCCATCCAAATCTAGATTTATAAAATAATGTTATAGATTTCTTTATTATCTAAGAGAGTTTATTGCAACGGAAAAATATTACTATTAAAATTAAATAACAAATTTCCTATCTATTTAGGTATAACGTTCGTGTGTTTTTATGTATTTACGATTATATTTTTCCCAGAAATAGTAATAATCAATTAATTGAAATTTGAATTAAATATATATAAAGTTGTTTCATTTAGACTAAAGTGCAGTTATTTTTTGAATTCCCCTTCCAAACCAAGGATAAACACTACTACTTCAGGATGACCTATCTTCATAAGGCCTGTGTGTAACAAATTCCCCCCCTCCAAATTACCAGTTGTGACGTAGGCAGCATATTATTTCTCGCATTGACGTAGGCCGTTTAAACAGCTGACGACTTAGTTATGACGTCGGAAGTGGTAACACATTAATATGGCGGCGATGACCAAAAACGAGGACGATAAGCAATCCTTGCAGGTGTGTATCATACTTGCTTCCAAACATAGTAGGTCTGTTTCTGCAGAAATCACAAACCAGTCAGAGTGAATTTCATTGGTTGAAACTAGTTTTTTGACCGTTTCTGACTGTTTTCATGAAATGAAATTCGCTCTCAGTGGTTTGTGATTTCTGCAGAAACAGACCTAAGTACTAGTTTTGCAGTTTCACGCAAGAAACTTTATGCGCGTCCGTAAAAAATCAATAAGATTCTGCCATACCGTGAAGCAATAAAGATTTAAATCCACAAAACTGGTAATAGGTGGCGTTTGTTGAATCCCTTGTTCAATTTTATAAGATTTCACAGAATGGATTATTCACCTTGCGTTCGGTATTTTGTTCAAAGAGCAGAGCGTGCTAAGTGAAGCCGTAATCACGTGATCAGCGAGAGCACAGAGCAGTTAAAGGTTGTAACAGAGTGCTCGAAATTTTAATAATAAAATGCGAATGCGAATGAGCCGGCACCGAGCTCACTTTTTAAATAAACGAACCATAAATTAAAAGCTCGGAGAACTCAGTACAAAATACCGAACGCACGGTATGTTTCAAGCCGCAACAATTTTTAAACTGATGGGTTATCTCGTGTTTTAATGAGAACTCGCCCTGAGAGTTGAAAACAAAGAAATTACACACTACACAGGATAACCCAACCTCATAAGGCTTGCTTGTGTGTGTATTAGATCAAATCTCAAGCCCCACCATGCCATAGTACCACTGATGACGTAGACAGTATGTCGTTTCTCGCGTTAACGGAGGGTGTTTGCACCACAGACTGATTCCGCTGGTTTTTACTCTATGTATACTTGGTTTTAGTACAATAATTAACATTCTAGAACAACCTATTTTTAGATCTTATTTGCATGTTCTTCTTTGCCTAATAATATGTTAATCAAAATTAAATAATTTTTTTTATCATAAATGTATGTTGATCGACTAAACTACGACCGCTGGCGCAAACAGCTAACAGCCCTGTTGATGACGTCGGCAATAGTGCAAAACACCATGACCTTTATTCCAAAAATTCAGCAATCCTGTGATAATATGTAATAACCTTGAGTTGAAAATATCTTACTTAAAGTCACTGTAACTTAAGGGGGCGTGCTCTACCTCCCACCTCTATACAAAATTACCCCCACCACAAAAGTTATGGTTGTCATCCGTCATTCGCGATATCTGTCCACTGTCACTCGCATCATTCGCGCCATCTATCGTTCATCATCTATGCAGCATGTATTAGGGTCGGTTTCTCAATAGCGAGTCAACTTCGGGTTGGTTTCAACAACTCCTGGGTAAACGTGTCCAATTGCAATGTTTACCCTCTGGAGTTATGCTTAACCCGGAGATGACTTGCTATTGAGAAACTGGCCCTTAGTAAGTACTAAGTAGTAGGGTAGTAGTTTTCCAACAACCTATAATAGGGTACCTACTTGCACAGTTTGGATTTTACTTTTTCTCGTATCCGTGGGCCGAAAGTTAATGAAATTTTTAAAATTTATTGTATTTTTTGACGTTTACTTTCGGCCCACGGGTCGAAAGTAAATTTTCGACCCGTGGGCCGAAAGTAAATGAAATTGTTAATTATTGTATTTTTTAGTTTTAATTCAAATGAAAATTTCAAAATTCGAATGATTGTAAATAAAATAGTATACATACCTCCGTGAAAAGTTTCATTACTGTCTCGAGGTTTCAGTTAGACCTCGGCTGAAACTCTCGACAGTAATGAAAAACTTTCCACCTCGGTATGTAATATACTATTGTTAACAGGTTCTCAAAACATTAAAATCAACACGCAGATTTTGCACAGTCACAACTCACACGTCCTGTATCACGCAATCTTTGTAAAACGGGCACAATGTTCTTTCATCAGGTGGGTGCTTTTCTTTTGGGAAATCTCTTCCTAGTTTCCTTGTAAATTCTGGCGGCTAAATGAGCATTTTACAACGTTTCTGCCCAAACAAGTATCTGCCTATTCGATGTTTCTAAACATTTTATTTTCAAAATGAATTTGAATTACGCGCGTTTCCCAACTAGACAAAACAAATCAAGAATCAATAATTTATTCAGCTCCACCAAGATTCAACCTTCAACCACCTATTCTTTATTGTGCTGTGTTGCCAGATGTTTAGATACCCTTTTACAAGTGAAATTTGTATGTTGTTTTTTCAATTTTTTGTTATTGTTGTTGACTAAAAATGCATAATTACTTAATAATTGGATGAACTAAATTTTTCTACATCTCATAATGATTAAAATTTTCTTTACCTTTGGAATATTCGTTAAAAAATATCGAAACTTCAAAGGCCTTTTTCTCAAAAATGGTTGAGTTTGGACCCCATGTTGTATAAACTTTTTTTGTTCAAAATGGGCCATATTTTCACGTGTTAAAATTTTTGTAGTCAAACCTGATACACCCTGTATGAATTCAATTGTTAATATTCAAATTTCAAAAAGTCTGGAAAACGAATTTTATTATTTATTTATAAAATCGAATATCCTATGGTAAATTTTAATATAATTTCGATAGTTCTTGGCGTAGGCTTATGGTAAATCTTCAAATTAACGGAATTAGGTACACTGTCAATCACCGACCGACGCGAACTAAATTTCGAAAACAGTCCCTTAATCCCGTTAAAATCCGGCCGCGTCAGCGTGCGAGAGCAGAAAAATAAATTTTAATTACATCTCCTTTAAATCCCGGAGACACGACAAGAATGGATTTGAATTCGGTAGAGGAATCAATTCGTAGAAGGTTTAAAAATGGAAAGATCGACCTTGTAGCTGGAAAAGTTGCATTTTAATCGAAAAAATTACGGACAACATTTATAAAATACTATAGACGAAGTTTCTATGCGAAGTTTGAGAGATTATTATTCATCATCATCTTGCCTTCCTACCTATATCTTTTTCATAAAGTTGTAACACTAAAATGTGTAACATCCTGAAGATTTGCTTTTTAAACTATTCAGTAATATTCAGCTTTAAATGCTCGACATGAGAGGGAAAGACCACCACATGAGAATATTGTAGTGCAGAAGTAAGGAACATTTCAAGTGAGAAGAGGAAAATCTGTGAAAATTTGGAAAAATTCATCCAAGGTATAACATGATTATTCGAAAGATTCCTATATGTTCGATTGACATTTTTATCATTTACCCGAAATCCGCCTGCATGCATACAATTAAAAGCCCTCTGAAAACCAATAAAATACCGTTACGATTAAATGGGAAAACAACAATCGGAGTAGCGCCTCCCAGTTCAGTCAGTTTTCAGCATCTCGTTTTTCCCGCTTTCCATTAACATCAAAGACACTCGCGACGGTGGAACTAAAAAGTGTGCAACAAAATGATTATGTTTAAATTTTACTCAATATTTTGGCTCTTTGGTTCGTTGACAGCAAAAGAAATTGTAGTTAGAATAGAAGGTGGGCCTCTTGTAGCTGAACTGTTAGCAATGGAAACTGGACACCATCTCAAAGGACCGGTGAGAATAATTGTAATTTTATACGTCGATGGTTTCTTGGAAAATTTACCTATTTGTCTTGATCTGGCAACATTTTTTTTCTATTATAAAAGGTCCATCGATATATGAATTTTGATAAACTTGCACACACGCTTTGTTGATTCTTATTTTATTATTTTTTTGTTTAATTTTGAAAAAAAATATTTGAAACTCATGAAACTGCTATTATCATTCCTGGGTAACAACTTTTAGTTAGGATTTTTGTTTTAAGAATTTCAAATATTTTTTAAAGAAAAGCTATTGCAATAAACCGTATCATTGAAACATTCCTGGAACAGAAAAATACAAATTCCTAAACAAATTAATTTCGTCCTGTTCATTAAAATTGGTTGATAGGTAGGTAGGAGAAAAACGCTTGTAATATTGAGCATATGGCCTAATATTTGCCTCCAATAAACAGCCGCCTTATCTTCTAATGAATCAATAGATAATTTATTGGTAGCATTTTACTGGGTTGACATTATTTAGTTATCATGACGTCAATGGTTGGTAAACTTATTGCCTCCTGGAAACATGGCTACTAGTGACAGATTATGACGTCATGTACCTACAATTAGTTATAAGAAACAAAAATAAAATCTCTTCCTGAAATATAAATAAATTCATAATAAAAGCACAATTTGGCAACGTTGAGTTTTCAAACCAACCATGATGACTTTGAATGAATTTTTCAATTTCTACTGGAGTCAAGGTTCCTAAAGTTTTATAGGTTGTCTGGTAATGGGTAATTTGATGACGCGTCTGGGGTGCCTTATGGAGATTTGCATTATGTTAAGGCACCCCGGATGACGTCATAAAGTTATCAGTACTGGAGTTTTGTTTTTGAAATTCAAATAAAGCTCAATTTATTTAATGCTGATTCTAACTAAATTTATTATTGGGTTTGTTCCAACCAGCAGTAATTTCCAGTAATATTACTGGCACACATACGCAATTGTGAAATGCTGTTCCAACCAGTTATAATTACTAATTTAGAATTGGCGATAATTGACAGTTCGTCGTTCCAACCGGAGTTACGGATAGTAAAATTACGGTTCAAACGATTCTCGCTTGAAAGGAAGAACTGTTGGTTCTAAAATTAGACGCATGCGTAGTGAGGTAGAAAACGGGTTAGTGGTTGAACAACAACGAACATAAATAATAATACATAACCCAGAACCTCAGTTTTTTGTTTATTTAAATTATTTATTTGAAAATGGCTGCTATAGAAGTTAAGTAATTTTATTTTATTTGTTCTCAGAGTTAGGGCGGGTATTATAAAACTACTTTGAGAGTTAACTTAAAGTTAACTTCTGGCATTACATGTAATTCAAAAAGTTAACTTCAAGTTAACTGTCAAAGCAGTTTTATAATACCCGCCCTTAATAAATCTGATTTTTGTGTTATATTAGGTTTAGAAAAATTCTTTATTGTGGTGGAAGATGATTCACCTGCAAGTATGCAAGTTATGTTGATTTTGTTATTTTCTTCTTGTGTTGTGAGTACTACTATTTCAAAAAACGTTCCAACAAGTTTTTAAGTTATTTAGTATAATTTTACTGTTTTTGATTGCGCAGTCGCATTAGCGCGGTTACGGACGATAATATTACAGTAATATTATTGCAGGTTGGAACAAACCTATTATTAATACAAAGGCCTAAAAAATATGTTCGTTATAAGTGGAGCCACCGGTCAAAATTGGTCCTATTGCAAAACTCATTCTCCTCCGGCACTTTGAAAAACGGTGAAATAGGAAAACGAACCTTTAACCACCTAAAATAGAATATCAATGTATTAAATTGGGTATAATTCAAATCTGGCGCCCTCTGGTGGGTGGCAAGTCTCATTGACAGTTGCATTCAAATGTCATTGTTGTGCACCCAATATGGTCACACAGTGATGTTTACATTGTGAGTTTTACTTACTGCCAATAAAGTGGTTAAAGCCAGCGGCGTGAACTTTCCAATAGACACAAACAGAGGTCGTTGCATTCGGGCCATAGTCATGATCATCGATTTTTTGAATCTCGGACTGGCGCTGAACCAATCAATTTTGTACATTGCGCTGGGTATAGCTTCCCCCTTAAATTAAAAGTTTTAGGGCCGGTTCCTTAATAGCAAGTCACCCCCGGGTTGAGCATAACTCCAGGGTAAACATTGTAACTGGACACGTTTAACCTGGAGTTAAAACCAACGCGGAGATGACTCGCTATTGAGAAACCGGCCCTCACCACCACTTAAAGACAGTTTTGCATAACGCATAAGCATAAGCCCACACCAATCACAGGTTGTATTGAAGGTCACCGGACTGCCAACGGACTTATAATATAACCTGTGATTGGTGTGTAACGGCCTCAATGACGATTTCGATTTGATTGCATTTAATGACAGTTGACAGATAAACAATGCTTTAAACATCTACTGTCAAAAAAAAAGTGCAATCCAAATCCAAGGGGGTTTCTAATGGTCGTTTGTACTGACCATTTTGAGATGGTCGCTGCAAACAGCCATAAGAGATTAACCAATCGGTAGTTTTGACAGATGAGCAACGCATTTTACATCATTCAAAAACAATTGGTTGACAAATAACGTGCACTTCATTGTTTATCTGTCAAGTTTAAAGCACCGTTCAAACGTTTGAAATCCTCTCCAAATACCCATGATTTGTTTTTTGGAAGTGAAACTTACAGCGAGTGTCATTTGATTGCCGAACCAACAGTATAAGGAAAATTGAGCTAAAACAGCACAAAAATATTCCAGTTGGGAGAAGAAATTTGGAGAATTCAGCGGCTCCTGAAAAAGATATTCAAAATTATAATCAACTTTTCAAGCGACGTTGCCATATCACATAACTATTTTCCTGTAACTTTATAGTTTCTCACCTGTGCAGCGACAAAAAGGCACGAAGCAAATATCAATAGCGATGCCACAGTTTGCACAAGAGTGATAAAACTAAAAGTTTCTTCAATGTCCATACGAACGCTAAAAACATTTATTTTAAAACTTCTACAATAGAGTTTATTAACAACTCCACTTACTCAATCAATAAATAAAGATGTTTGGTACAATGAGTAATCTCTTTATATAATTCCTGCTCTAAAATAGGACTATAAGGATCATACAGGCAAACAAAATCCTGTTTCATTTGTAATCTGTGCAAACAGCGCTTGCGTATCGTAGTCAATGCATCACCGACAATTTTAAGTTGAGTGCTCAACAGATGGAGCAAAGTTACAAAAACCATATCCAAAGCTAAAATTAACCATCAAGGACCTTATTCTCGAAACCGAAGAGCAGCGTTCAAATGAGAAATAATTGTCCTGTCTTTGTCTGTTCTATTTGTATTTGCATAACACCGACAAAGATAGAGTAATCGATCTCATGAAAACATTGTTTCCTGCTTTCTTTCAAGAATAGACGTCCAGGCGTAACGATCATTGCGACGTTTGTCAATGTCGACTTGATGCTTTGCGCTGATTGGTTGATTTAGATAAAATCAGCCAATCAGAGCACAGGTTAAATATACTACCCAATAGAATTTTGCACTTTCGATAGAAAGTTCTAGAACAAAAGATTGACTTACAAGCAATATACCAAGCGAAAACGTCTAAGCAAATATGCATGTAAGTTAGCATGTAGTAGCAACCGGTTGTCGTGCTGACGTCAAACGGATAATAAAAGTAATACGGAGTGAAAGATTCGCAAGACGAATTTCCAGTAAAAGTTTCTCCCATGGTGTTTTTTCCTATCATCACAGCCGCACTGATGTGAGCAGAAGCTCCGACGAAAGTGTAGAGTATGAAAATAAAACCGGCTATGAATATTGAGAAGAATTTTTCACGTCGCAGAAGTTGACCTGGCTGAAAATCATCTGAAAAAAATATCGAGATACTGATATCGATAGATTTAATAAATTATTACCGAGTGGTTCATATCGGTACTGTACATCTTGCAATTTCTTCTTGACACTGTCGATTTTGTCTCTCCTATAAATCAAGATCCACAACTTGCCGAGGCCCACCAAATGCGTGAACATCATGCCGATTTGGCTAACCAGCTTTGTGGTGTTGCCCAATGCTTCTCTGAACGCTACAACTTCGAACAGGATGAAAACTAATGCTGTTGTTATTTGTATGATGTTGTAGCACGAGTAGAGGAATCTTATTATCTAGAACAATAACAATAGTATCTGAAATTTATTTGGCTTTAATTAGAGTCTAATTACGTTTAAATCGGATGAAAATTAATGGAGCTGTGAGGCAAAAACTGTCTCAGTGTCATTTTCGGAAAATTTTCAATGATCGATAATTTTAATTTTGAAGCTTCTCAGATGCAAATTGATGGAGCAGAGAGGCAAAATCTATCTCAGTGTAATTTTTGGAAGATTTTGAACATTCGATAAGGGCTGTTCTGTTAGGTAATGCAATTTGACAGATAAAAATGCAATATGTAATCCCATTGGTCGGCCCAGTTATCCGGTGACCAATAGGATTATAGATCAATCAATTTATCTTGCAGATAGTTACCAGCAAGTTTATCTGAAGATGAATAAACCGGTCCTCAGAATGTTGTTTATTTTTGTATCTCTAATGGCTGTTTCGACCAACTATTGCAAGGAATAAGTGGCATTTTGAACCTAATTTTTCCATATTTTCAACTCCTAAAGTGCCCTAAACCCGCATTAATTTTGAAAAAAAAAAATTGACACAATGTTGAAAGAGACGGTATTTATCACCTGACAAAAGATGGATGTGGAACCCTATCGAAAATCTTGGGAAAAAAACTCAATTTGAAGCTTATTTTTTCATATTTTCAACCTCTTCACTGATTGTTATCCTAGTAAGCAACCTAGATTGAAATTTCATCATTTTAATACTAATGAGGTAGCTACCTTATGATTTAAATCTCATGGGCCGAATTTATAGTTGGTCCTTATGAGGATTCCTCAAACGCTAAGGAAGCCTTGAACGTTAAGAATTGACATGACTAACTTGTCAGTTAGTAGCAAGTGTCCATTCTGAGCCGCTTTCGTGCGAAGCTCCTGGAGTGCGTTCAAAGACGGCAATGCTAATGCCAAAACCTGCTTTTCCCCTTCTACCGGCAATGCCAAATCTGGTGTGAATTTGCTGGAACGCCAAATACCGTTTCTCAATTAGGCAATCCAAACCACGTGACATTCAAGATAGCGTGGCGTCCACACATGGACGAAAAAACACAAAAAATATCTAGTTTCTGCCCAACTCAATAGTTTACGTACCTACAAATATTTTATTGAATAATCAAAATCAAAGCTGCAAGCAAAACTCGAAGCAAAATAATTGAAATATGCATGAAAACACATATTCAAAACTAACTTGCTGGCCGCCACGCCATATTGAATTTGGTCTCATCCAATCAAAATTCGTCTAACCATTTCTAGACTCAGTTAAAAGCAACTCCAAAAGTTACTTTACCGCGGCCGATTCTGAACGTGTAAAGCCAACCGTTTTTGGCATGCTGGAGCCGAACTTGAACGCAATATGCCAATTTTGGCTCGGCTTTAGCCGTTTTTGAACGCAGCCCTGGAACACTTCATACTTGTCAGTGACCTGTCATTCTCCATGCGTTTTGCACTCAAACGCTTGATACCGAACGGGTCAAACTGTTGCTGGAGTACTTCTGAGTAACTCGGGAGCGCTCAAAAGGTGGCACCCGAAAGCAGCTCTAAACTCACGACTCGAAGGAAGATTCAAGGAACGACTATAAATTCGGCCCTAAACTTTGACTTAAATTTACATTTAAAAATGTCAGATTAAGCATTGACTATCGTTAAACATGCTGTGGTTAAGCCAATCGTTAAACCTTTCTTAAAATGGTCTTTGCAAACGCTAAACGGCCATTATAATTCCCTTTGATAAGTATTCCTTAAAAGGACAGTCTTCCATGGAGAAATGCCAGTTTAAGAAATACTTAAGTCCTTTTCACGTGGCTCCGGTTTAAACTAACCGGGTTACAAAGCGGTTAGTAGCGGTATGTCAAATGATGACGTCATTGAAAATCCCACTTGAAAGCGAACGGTTACAAAAATGTTATTTTAAATTGGAAAATCGAGCGACCTGTTTCCTAACCCGGTTACATAGTGACGTCATCGATACCACTCGAATTTGAGTGGTATGTTGCGGTTTGTTAAACCGGAGCCACGTGAAAAGGGCGTATACCACATGCTTAAGGGCCGTTTGCACCAATGAACTATAACCAAAAACTGGAATGCGTACACATATTGACGAACATGAAGCCTAGTGCCGCTGCTGCGGAGGGGAAGCCTGTTTCTGTTGCACTCATTATGTTAAATGGCGGAAATTGCTTCCAACACGTATTCCAATTGATGAAACCTGTGAAGGAAAATATGACAAATCTTTCGAAAACGTCATATGTCAGCGAGCAACAGAAAGAAACAACATTCCCCATTATGGCATCTGTCTTTCATGGCTACATTTTTTTGGCAGATATGGCAATGTGTGCGCATTCCAGTTTTTGGCTATAGTTCATTGGTTTGCACCGACCATTTTAATGAAGGCTTAACGATAAGTATTCCTTAAAGTGACATTTTTACATAAAAAAACTGTCATTTTAAGGTATACTTATCGTTAAGCCTCCCTTAAAAAGGTCGATGCAAACGGCCATACATGTACTGGAATGGCGCCCCTGTATGACGTTACATGACGTATACATATACATATCCCCACCAATAAGCATCGTTCACAATGGGTCTGACGCACATATTTGATGTTCTCCTTGTCTAAGCTCTGAAAAGTGACGATGATGAAATTTCTCATTCGTTATTTGCATCTTGTTCGTTTAAGGCCGGAGTCTCATGCATCCGTTTTCTGACGTCCGATGTCCGAAAAACGTTTTATTCTGACATAATCGTATGGAAATATGTCAGAATAGAAAGTTTTTCGGACATCGAACGTCTGAAAACGGCTGTATGAGACTGCGGCTTAACGCTAGTCAACATCAAGGATAATACATACACTACTATAAGGATTGCTTATAGGCCACCTTTTTGGTAGTCGCTGCATTGGTGTTTCACCATTTCCGACGTCATAATTGAGTCATGAGCTGTTTGCACTAGCGGTCGTAGTTTAGAATTTCAATTTATAGAGAAAATTATTATTTAATTTTAATTTACATAATAGGCAAATAGGAAGATGAAAACGAGATCTGAATTGGTATAGAATGTAAATTAATGTAGTAAAACCAAGTATGCATTAAAGCAAAAGCCCGCGAAATCATAACCTGTGGTGCAAACAGCCTACGTCAATGCGAGAAAGGACATGATGCCTACGTCACAACTGGTAATTTGGCTTGGTGGGGGGCATTTTTCAGCAAGTGGCCAGGGTTAGGGGCTATTTTATGAAATAATAAAATAACAAATAACGAAATATTATGACGCGGTTAATTGTCCAATAGCCGTTTGCACCCAAGGTTCCTAGTAAATGTTAATAGGTTGTCTGGTAATGGCAAACAGATGCCGTCATCAGGTGGTTCTTATGGAGGTTTGCATTAAGCGTAGGCTTCCAGATGACGTCATAAAATTTACCAGGCAACCTACCTCTTTTAAACAACTTTGGTTTGCACCTTTTTACATGGAGAAATGTCACTTTAAGAAGGAATACTTATCGCTAGGGCTTTCTTAAAATAAGTCTAAAAAAACTAATATAAAACAGTCAGCTTTCTGCCAAGTTGCCAAGTATACTGCTGCGACGTAGCTGCGATCTCGCAGACTGAACTTGTTTTCTAGTTTGCACAGTGTCCGGACTACCCGCATGCCATTTATAGGAAATTCTATTAAAAGGGATAGTGCGCATTGGGTGAATTCGTGTCTTTTTCTGCTAGCTTGCATAAGAAAGGGATAAAAATACATTTTCTGCACTGGTTCTACCAATAGAATTCGCTATAATTTAAAAGTTCTTGGGGAATCCTAGAGGCTTTGAGGGTGGCACCCGGAACAAAATTTTCGATTACCCCCCAAGATGCATGGGCTAGTTACGTCGCGTCGGTGAAACGCAAGGAACATACACACTACACACCTACAGGATTGCTTATCAGCCTCGTTTTTGGTAATCGCGGCCATATTGGTGTGTTGCCATTTCCGACGTCATCAACTAAGTCGTCAGCTGTTTAGACAGCCTAGGTCAAGGCGAGAAATAACATGCTGCCTACGTAACAAGTGGTAATTTGGCATGGGGGGAAGGGAGGATTTGTTACACACAGGTTTTATGAGGATAGGCCATCGTGTAGAGGTTAAGGCGGTTTTCACCAGCCTGGAATTACATATTATTTATCGGTAAATACCGTGGTTATTCTTTTGGTTGACAATTTTGACAATCAAATGTGACGTCATAGCCCCCCACCGCTCAAGAATCATAACCTAAGGAACTGACCGCTGAAATGATTTGGTTATAGCAGTGTCGGGTAAAGTTTGGTATTCTTATTTGTTTTTCCATTTCAACAATGATTTCTTGTTAAGGTACAAAAAATGGAGCGGAATATCTTGTTAGTCTCGTTTATCGAAGATTTTATTTGGGGATTATCTAAACCTCAATCTAAACATGGTGAGTTGCAGTGAGTGTATACTTTTTCCATTGTGCCAGGCCACAATATAACTGCAAAATCACAAAACACCAATACCAATCCCCAAAATAATAACAATAACATCAAAAAGCTGTAACCAAAAGATCAACCCAAGTTTAAAGCTGGGTTATAGGATTTTTACGCTATATTTAGGATGACGTCACGTTTAGTAAATTTCTGCTGACAACCTAACAAAACTGAAAGTACTTTTTAACGCATTTAAAGTAGGGGAATTTCAGATGTTTTTGGTTGGCAAAGGCGCGCGACGTTGCATGATTTGTATAAACATTTTCATTTTGTTATTTTTAGCTATCGTCAGAATTATTAACATATGATATTCTGGTAAATTATAGGAAAAAAAAAATGGGCATTGACAACATTGTCTGTCTTCGTTCGATGACGTCATCTTAAATACAAGGTGTCCCACAATTAACGTTACAGGCCATAACTTTCTTATTTTCAGAAATAAGAATTTGAAACAAAAAATAGTTATATATGCAACAATTAGTGTGTAGAGTGAACCTTTTTGAAAAAAAGGTGCTTTACGCACGTATTGCATACAAAATTTTTATGTCTATCAACTTAGCGAGACAACTTCGAAAAATCGATTTTCCATTATGCCAAGAATTTGCCGCTTTTTTGCCGCTAATTAAATGTGGAATTAAAAAATTTGCCGCTCTTTTGGTTTTTTCTTAATTACGTGTTTTGCTAACTTGACGTCAAGATAGCGAGACAACATCACTAAATATGTCGGCAGTAAAAAATTAGGTAGGTGAAAATTTGCCGTTTTTTTGCCGCTAATTAGTTGTGAATACCAAAAATTTGCCGGTTCTTTTTTTTTCATAAAAAATCAAGTTTGAAAAAAAAATCATTTGTCTCGCTAACTTGACATCAAGTTAGCGAGACAATATCACTAAAAATGTCGGTAGTGAAAAATTGAATGAATGGAAATTTGCCGTTTTTTTGCCGCTAATTAGTTGTGAAAACCAAAAATTTGCCGCTTTTTTTTTTACAAAAAAATCAAGTTTGAAAAAAAAATCATTTGTCTCGCTAACTTGACGTCAAGTTAGCGAGACAACATCACTAAATATATCAGCAGTAAAAAATTAGGTAGGAGAAAATTTGCCGTTTTTTTGCCGCTAATTAGTTGTGAAAACCAAAAATTTGCCAGTTCTTTTTTTTTTCATAAAAAATAAAGTTTGAAAAAAAAAATCATTTGTCTCGCTAACTTGACATCAAGTTAGCGAGACATTATCACTAAAAATGACGGTAGTGAAAAATTGAATGAATGGAAATTTGCCGTTTTTTTGCCGCTAATTAGTTGTGAAAACCAAAAATTTGCCGGTTCTTTTTTTTTCATAAAAAATCAAGTTTGAAAAAAAAATCATTTGTCTCGCTAACTTGACATCAAGTTAGCGAGACATTATCACTAAAAATGTCGGTAGTGAGAAATTGAATGAATGGAAATTTGCCGTTTTTTTGCCGCTAATTAGTTGTGAAAACCAAAAATTTGCCGCTTTTTTTTTTACAAAAAAATCAAGTTTGAAAAAAAAATCATTTGCTCGCTAACTTGACATCAAGTTAGCGAGCCATTAGCACTAAAAATGTCGGTAGTGAAAAATTGAATGAATGGAAATTTGCCGTTTTTTTGCCGCTAATTAGTTGTGAAAACCAAAAATTTGCCGCTTTTTTTTTACAAAAAAATCAAGTTTGAAAAAAAAATCATTTGTCTCGCTAACTTGACGTCAAGTTAGCGAGACAACATCACTAAATATATCAGCAGTAAAAAATTAGGTAGGAGAAAATTTGCCGTTTTTTTGCCGCTAATTAGTTGTGAAAACCAAAAATTTGCCAGTTCTTTTTTTTTTTCATAAAAAATAAAGTTTGAAAAAAAAATCATTTGTCTCGCTAACTTGACATCAAGTTAGCGAGACATTATCACTAAAAATGACGGTAGTGAAAAATTGAGTGAATGGATATTTGCCGTTTTTTTGCCGCTAATCAGTTGTGAAAACTAAAAATTTGCCGCTACTTTTTTTTTCATAAAAAAATCGTGTTCGAAAATAAAATAATGTTTTGCTAATTTAACGTAAAGTTGGCGAGATCACTAAAAATGTCGGTAGTGATAAATTTAGTGAGTGGAAATTTGCCGCTAATTAGCTCTTTTTCTACAAGAAAATATCGCGTTTGAACCAAATGTCATGTGTTTCGCAAAACAGTATCAATAAAAATGTCGGTAGAAAATTTCATTCATCTGTCAAAACTGGTATTCGAACCATAAACCAGTGTTGTCAAAGCTATCGAAATTTCGGTATTTCTACCGAAATGGCAACGGACCTACCGAAATACCGAATACTCATGAATTTTTACCGATTTTCGACAATAATCACGATTCTACCGATTTTTTTACCGTTTTTCACCAAAAAATTAATTGTATCAGTTTTGTTTTCGCCGATTTTTCTATCGATAACCGCACCCGATGTACTATCAAATTGTTTGTCCGTGTCAGATGTCAAATAGATCCTCCGACGACAAATTTGTTAGCAATGGTTGGTATCAGTGCATTTCTTTCAGGGAATACCCGTGGGTCCTGTGATATCCGAATTTGTTTATAATATCTTGTCATTGCCCCATTTTTCCGCCAATGTTGAGCGCACATTCTTAGGAATAAATCGAATGAAAACAGCACAAGGAAATAAACTTTCCACGGAAACAATCACTGGGCTTTTACATACTTAACGAAATAGAAAACTAAAAGCAAAACACGGCTGGATTTTATTCTTTATGATATATCCATCTGATTATACCCAAGAATAATACATACTACTACTACAGAATAGCCTATCCTCGTAGAACCTGTGTAGAACAAATCTGAAGCCCCCACTACGCCAAATCACCAGTTGTGACGTCGTTTAAGGCCTTGATGTAGGCTGTTTGCATCACAGGTTATGATTCCGCGGTCCTTTGCTTTATGCATTAGGCCGTGATTATGTTAGAGCTATGATAAACGATAAAAGCAACGATACCAATAATACTATAACATTAGTATCGTTGCTTTTATCGTGTATCACAGCTCCAACATAAACACGACCTTAGGCAATCCAATCCTATCTGTCAAAAAGGAATATTCAATATGGCGTGGCGGCCAAACAAGTTTGTTTTGAATACGTTTTTATGCGTATTATAAATTATTTTTTCTACTACCGTGCGTAAAGTACTCACTTTACGCACTATTCAGAAGACGTAAAATTTCACTTCAAGCACTAGTGCGTAAAGTCAAAGGTCAAGGCTATCTTGATGCATTTAGGAAATACGAAGCGATTCTCAATTTTCCGCAATTTTAAAAGACCCTGTTATTTCTTTATAATTCAAGAAAACGAAAATCAATAAAATTTCGAAAAACAGCTTTTCAGAATTCGGCGACATGACCAGATTTTTTTCAAATATCGTTTATTTCCTAAACGCATCAAGATAACTGTGATTTGTTACCGCCATTGTTATTTTCTCGGAAAAGGAGCTCGAGAATGTTCTCCAAGATTTTTGATAACTCGGCTAGTTTTCTATAAACCCAATTAAATTACCGCAATTTGCCCACCCTACATGTCCATCATTTTTTCTTCAGGAGATCTCGTCATCATAGGAGTTGACACAGAACGGAGGGTCGACATCGAATTAATTCCACAACTATTCAAATGTCCGAAAACAGGGGATGATTATCGGATTTTGGGAGTTGTTAACTATAAGGGACTTACAACAATGACTAGGCGATCAACTTCAATTGGTCATTATACTGCGGTAGTCAGAAGAAACAAAAACTGGATTGTTTTCGATGATCAAAGACCTAACGCGATAATGATGAGAAAAGGTGGAACCTTGCTTCCGGAATTATTGGTTTACACGAAGAAAAGATAAACCAACTTTGGATTTATTCTTATTTCTTTTCTTATTTTTTTTTGTATAAACGACACCATGGACACTTTTAGTTTAATTTTATTTATAATTTTATTTTATTTTCTGTATAAATGAGCACACGATATTTCGTTTTTTGATTTTTGAAACCTATAAGGCCTCCAATAGAGTTTTCCCAAGCTAAAGAAAAAAACTGAAAAACTATTCTCAAAAAATTTAGAAACAAATATTTGTTCCAACAAATTTTGAGTTTCACTAATTAAAATATACAGGGTGCATAAAAATTAAGGGTGGGCGATCATTAATAACGGAACCCCTTTTACTCACCTAATTTTATATTGCTCTTCGTTTTTTGTGATGATGTCGGTCTAACTTAACGGCAAGCTTGCGAAACACGAAGTTTTTTTCAGACACGATTTTTTCATGGAGAAAAAGAGCGGCAAATTTTTGGGTTTTCACATTTAACTAGCAACAAAAAGCGGCAAATTTCCACAGTTTTTCTCTACCACTCAATTTTTCTCTACCGACATTTTTAATGATACTGTTTTGCTTACTTGATGTCAAGTTAGCGAAACACATTATATTTTTTCAAACGCGATATTTTCTTCTAGAAAAAGAGCTATTTAGCGGCAAATTTCCACTCACTCAATTTATCACTACCGACATTTTTAGTGATCTCGCTAACTTTACGTTAAATTAGCAAAACTATATTTTATTTTCGAACACGATTTTCTTATGAAAAGAAAGGTAGCGGCAAATCTTTAGTTTTCACATCTAATTAGCGCCAAAAAAACGGCAAATTTTCACTCACTCAACTTATCACTACCGACATTTTTAGTGATATTGTCTCGCTAACTTGACGTCAAGTTAGCGAAACACATTTTTTTTTTTTTTTTCAAACTTGGTTTTTTTGTAAAAAAAAAAGCGGCAAATTTTTGGTTTTCACAACTAATTAGCGGCAAAAAAACGGCAAATTTTCAACTACCTAATTTTTTACTGCTGACATATTTAGTGATGTTGTCTCGCTAACTTGACGTCAAGTTAGCGAAACACATTTTTTTTTTCAAACTTAATTTTTTTGTAAAAAAAAAAGCGGCAAATTTTTGGTTTTCACAACTAATTAGCGGCAAAAAAACGGCAAATTTCCATTCATTCAATTTTTCACTACCGACATTTTTAGTGATAATGTCTAGCTAACTTGATGTCAAGTTAGCGAGACAAATGTTTTTTTTTTTCAAACTTGATTTTTTATGAAAAAAAAAAGAACCGGCAAATTTTTGGTTTTCACAACTAATAAGCGGCAAAAAAACGGCAAATTTTCACCTACCTAATTTTTTACTGCTGACATATTTAGTGATGTTGTCTCGCTAACTTGACGTCAAGTTAGCGAAACACATTTTTTTTTTTTCAAACTTGATTTTTTTGTAAAAAAAAAAGCGGCAAATTTTTGGTTTTCACAACTAATTAGCGGCAAAAAAACGGCAAATTTCCATTCACTCAATTTTTCACTACCGACATTTTTAGTGATAATGTCTCGCTAACTTGATGTCAAGTTAGCGAGACAAATGATTTTTTTTTTCAAACTTGATTTTTTATGAGAAAAAAAAGAACCGGCAAATTTTTGGTTTTCACAACTAATTAGCGGCAAAAAAACGGCAAATTTTCTCCTACCTAATTTTTTACTGCTGATATATTTAGTGATGTTGTCTCGCTAATTTGACGTCAAGTTAGCGAAACACATTTTTTTTTTCAAACTTGATTTTTTTGTAAAAAAAAAAAGCGGCAAATTTTTGGTTTTCACAACTAATTAGCGGCAAAAAAACGGCAAATTTCCATTCATTCAATTTTTCACTACCGACATTTTTAGTGATAATGTCTCGCTAACTTGATGTCAAGTTAGCGAGACAAATGATTTTTTTTTCAAACTTGATTTTTTATGAAAAAAAAAGAACCGGCAAATTTTTGGTTTTCACAACTAATTAGCGGCAAAAAAACGGCAAATTTCCATTCATTCAATTTTTCACTACCGACATTTTTAGTGATAATGTCTCGCTAACTTGATGTCAAGTTAGCGAGACAAATGATTTTTTTTTCAAACTTGATTTTTTATGAAAAAAAAAGAACCGGCAAATTTTTGGTTTTCACAACTAATTAGCGGCAAAAAAACGGCAAATTTTCACCTACCTAATTTTTTACTGCCGACATATTTAGTGATGTTGTCTCGCTATCTTGACGTCAAGTTAGCAAAACACGTAATTAAGAAAAAACCAAAAGAGCGGCAAATTTTTTAATTCCACATTTAATTAGCGGCAAAAAAGCGGCAAATTCTTGGCATAATGGAAAATCGATTTTTCGAAGTTGTCTCGCTAAGTTGATAGACATAAAATTTTTTCTACTACCAATCAAATATGTATGGGAAAATGAATATAGACAAATTCTTTACGTTAGTACGTAAAGTAAAAATACTTTACGCACTAGTGTGCGTAAAGTATTTTCACTTTACGCACTAGTGCGTGAAGTAATTTACCAGAAAAATGGTTATTTGACAGTGTCGACATCTGTCATTGACATTACTTTACACGCACTAGTGTGTGAAGTAAATTACTTAACGCACTAGTGCGTGAAGATAAATTTTACATCTTCTGAATAGTGCGTAAAGTGAGTACTTCACGCACAGTATATTTTTTGTTTTTTGGATTCTACAAATCGTTTTACGTCTCAATGTACCACTTTCAAATCGAGTTTTGTCCAAAAAAAAAAAAATACCAACATAATAACACAAAAATATTTGAACGAAAATTAAGAAAAATGTCGTAGTGTATATCGTTGGATTCGCTTTAAAATACTTCATTTAGTAATGTTATGAAAGTGATATGTTTCTATTCTAGTTTTTGAGCTAGGGCAAAAATACTAAAATAATGAAGTTTACAGCCCTCTATCAGAAAAGTTTACAAAGATAAAATTGAGTTTGTATTTTTCTGAAATTAAGTAAAGTATGTAGAGTCGTTTTAGGATGATCATGGCATTCTAGTTAGAAAATTAAAATTTAATTTAAAAACAAAATTTTAATAAAACCCGGTTCAAAAGTAGTGCACTATGACGTTAAACGATGGGTAGAATCCGAAAAACAAAAAATATACAGGGTGTGCCATTTAAAAATCAAAAGTTCCAGTCATTTCCGGTGGAACCGGAAGTCAGGAAAACTTGTCATAAATGCATAAAAAAAGGCGTTTGGTTAGAATATCAACCCTATCAAGTTTCGTTGATATTCATGCACAAATAAAAAAATGGTAGCCGGAAAGTGATCTCGTGGGCACCCGGTATATCATTGAATTTGCAATTTCATAAAGCTTCTCAAAAATAAAAATAAATAATAGGAGTGCCATTTGAAAAAAACAAGTCAAGGGTTGTAAATAGGGGATGATTTTATCAGGGGAAGATTTTTTTAATATTTTTGGAAAGAGGTTAACTAAGCATTAGTCATTTTTTTTGTTTCAAATTTTTTTCTCTAAAAATAAGAAAGTTATGGTCTGTAACGCTGATTGTGGGACACCCTGTATAACAAAAAAAACATATAAATCGGTTATAAATGGTAAATACCAAAAGCAAATCAGCTGATTTGTGACGTCACAACTTTTCCTACTTTGGTAAAAACCGCAACTGCGGAAATGCATTGATTAAAACCAATTAATAATCATTCCAGGCTGAAAATCGCCTTTAGCGTGTATTATCCTAGGCGATTTGATTTTTTAGCGGAATGATTATCATTTGATTTTAACCAATGCATTTCCGCTAGCGTGGTTTTTATTTTATCAAAGTAGGGGAAGTCGTGACGTCACAGATCAGCTGATTTGCTTTTGGTATTTACCACTTATAGCCGATTATAACCTAGCTTTGGACTTAGGTTAATCTTTTGGTTACAGTTTTTTGATGTTATTGTTATTATTTTGGGGATTGGTATTGGTGTTTTGTGATTTTACAGTTGTGTTGTGGCCTGGCACAATGGAGGAACTATACACTCACTGCAACTCACCATGTTAAGAATTTAGATCATCCCCAAAGAGAATCTCCTTGATTAATTAGAGATTCCCCTCTATTTTTTGTACCTAAACCAGAAACCATTGTTGAAACGCTTTGGGTTATGATTTTTGAGTGGTGGAGGGCTATGACGTCACACCTGACTGTCAAAGTTGTCAACCAAAAGAATAACCACGGTATTTACCTTTACCTTAGACTGTATTTACCGATGAATAATCATTTCAGACTGAAAACCGCCTCAAACATCGATAGTTATCAAGCGATATCACAATGGGCACGTTCTTTTATTCAGCAACGGATCCATCTGCTGCCAGCATTATGAAACAGACATTCCAATTTTCTATGATCTAGACAAAAAGAGGCTGATTACCGATGAATAAAACAAAGCGCCCTATCAATGTTTGAGCACCGATGCCACATCACTATTTTTCTGCAAGCGTCATCCATTGATTTATGAATTCGATTCTTTTCAATCTTGATACGTGGCGCCACCTATCAGCCGAGCGATAAATTACCAAACAGTCAAGATTCAAAGCAAACCGTCCACAAACGCACACATAAAACTTTGACGAAGGTCGAAGCGAAGGCGCAAGGCAAGTTGTCCCTTCAAAGATGACATCATCAATGAAAAGAAATACAATACTAAAATAAATATGAATAATAAAATAAATGGCTCAATAAATTGTCTATTGATATTGAATGTTTCACATGGAAAAATTCCACCTTGAACGTGAAATAATTAGAAATGAAGGTTTTCACAGCCAAAAATACTGGTGTGAATGAACTTCTTTATGGAATGACGCCAATGACCATGCCGCCATTTTGACGTGCTGGCTCGAAATGAGTAAACAGCACGTGGTTTGCCAAAAATATAAATTTGAACTTGGTTTTTTTTTTTAACTGATAAATTTTCACTACTTGAAAAATTTATCTTTTTAATAAAATACCTATACTTACATCGTTTGTACCAAATATGGTAATTATTTTATTTTTGGCGGCAAATTTATTGTACCTGTTTTATATTGTTTAATAAAACACCACATTATACAATGTTTATAGTACAATTTATTTAAAAAATAGTTTTACTTACAGTAGCAAAATAACAGCTACTAAATAAGTACCCACAAAGTGTTGCTTCGTAATCTTTTGTAGTTGTTTTTTCTTTTGGTTTTTTTTTTTAGTTTTTTACTATTTTTTTAGGATTTTTTTTATTAATATTTTATATAAAAAACATCATTGTATACGAAAAAATTTGAGGTAGTTTTTTGTTTTACATAGTTATATGTAAATTTAGTTGTAATAATAAAATAAAGAAAAGAGATTAGAGAGTTTTTCAGAGAGGTTATTTATTTATTTAAGTTATTTATTTTTATAATTATTATGATTAATTAAATATGGAAATAAACGTAGAAATGTTACTTGAACATTTCTCTTTTTCATACTCCTCTTGAATAAGAGGCACAAACATAAATAGCGACTGATGACAAATTTTTAACTTTACAAAAATTAATCGTGAGAAAAAAATAAAAGAGACTGAAAAAAATACAAAAACTGAAATCCTGGTTTCTGGAAGTCCACAATAATATTATTACAATATATAGCATCGAATGCTATGTAATCACTGCACAAAAAAAAAACATTCTCACACATTTTCTCCTTAAAAGTCTACAATTACACTCAGGTTTCAGTAAGGCTGGTGCCTTTGGCCACCTCTGGCACCGCCACCGCGACCACCTCGGCCACCGCCGCCTCCGCCACGTCCACCTCCGTAGCTACCACCGCCGCCGCCTCCAGTTGGTCCATAACCAGATTCCATGCCGTAGCCGCCTCCATAACCTCCACCGTAGTAATCGTAACCTCCTGAGTAACCATTATCGTATCCACCTCCATAGCCGGTGCTGTAGTCGTTCCAGCCACCTTGGCCGCCCCAGCCGCCGCCACCTCCCCAGCTTCCTTGTCCTCCGCGTCCGCCACGAGATTGGCCTCCACGGCCTCCAGCCCCCCAACTACCTCCACCACCACGTCCACCCATCATGTTGTTTGGTTGAGTGGCGGCTTTTTTAACATCCACTTGTTTATCTTTGATGGTTTGCTTGGGTTTCTTGAGCAATTCTTTAACGATGGCGTCGTTTTCGAAGGTGATAAAGCAGAAACCTTTACGTTGATTTTTCGTTTTGTCAAAGGGCATCTCGACTTGGGTGATGGAGCCGAATTGCGAAAAGTATTGTTTGATGTCGTCATCGGTCAATTCGGGCGTGATGCCGCCGACGAAAATTTTGCCGGGCTTGGCTTTGGCCTTTTTGGCGTCGACGGTTTTGCCGTTGATTGTGTGTTCTTTCTGGGTCAAAACTTGATCGACCGTATCGGCCGCGTTGAACAAGACAAAGGCAAACCCTTTCGACTTACCGGTTTGCGGGTTGATTTTGATGGTCACATTTTGTATGGGGCCGAACTGTCCGAAGTAGTCTTGCAATTCTTTTTCGGTCGTTTCGAGGGTGAGCCCGCCGACGAAGAGCTTCTTGTCCTCTTCCTGGCCAGGTTTGATACCTGCCGAGCCATTTTGCGCGGTATCCATCGTGTTTTCGCTGCTTTTTTTCCACTTAAAACACTACAAGAACACGCGGACTTATTAAAGCTTGTTTCCGGCGTCACTGTCAAATCAAAATGGAATGGCGGATCGGCTCGCACTGACGGAGATAGACACTTAACCGGCTTGGGTTGTCTTTCTCTCTTGCACTTTGCGCGGGATTTACAATTTCCACTCTAATAACTTTAATCACTAGCCCTTATTTCACCCTTCATCTAAAAGGATTTGCCCAAAAATGAAATTAATCCGTATTTGAGATATTTTCAGATTGACTTTTCGTTTTATTATGACTGAAAAAGCGAAAAATTTGGGCGAGGTCAAACAGGAAACTGTAATTTACGTACATAGGAGCAGATCGTATATCAACTGAGCGCGCTCGCTTTCCGAATGACGTTTGTCGGAAAGGAGGGAATAATCGATTAGAAGAAGCCACAGGGGCGTATTAGCTGAATTTAAAGTCGGTGAAAAGTTTAAAGTTAATGGATATTCTTAATTAACGGTTTCTAAATTATTATTTTTGTTCAAGGTTTAGAATAATGGTTTAGGGGTCTGGTTTAGGTAGATTTTATATTTTTGTACTTGGAAAAATCAATTCGAATTTGGTTCAGGTAGAACCAATACAATTGAATTTTTAACTGTCCGAAGCTAATTTTCCTACTTGTAATCACTTCATTAGTAATTACCAATGACGATAATCACAGACTAGTTAAATCTATCCGTCATTCATAATTATTATTGAAATTAACGCACGGATTTCCTTAAGTTGAAGTTAGTTCCGTGTGTTACGTTGATTTTCCTAATATTTAAGTGGATGTAAACAATGGTAATACGCCGTCGTAAAGTACCGTTTTATTGAACGGTAAATTCCCCAACTTTTTTCCCATTAAACCATTGCCGTATCTGCTACCGTTCACGAGATTCCCATGATAGACATCCTCAGCTTGGACACCCTGTATATTTCGGCTTCAAATCCCACAATAAATGGCTGTATGCTGTATGGAGTTTCTGGGGTCCCAAATGATCATCTGAAGTTAAAATCTCCACAAAAAAAAAATTGAAATTTTACCATTTTGGAAGGAAGAGTAGGAAAATCCCAAGGATAATACACACTACTAGTCGTTTTTAATCTGACACTTTCCGTATGAGGAGCGAGGGGGTGTTTCATATGGCAAAAACAGGTGTGATGTCAGGTAACCATTGGAGTTCTAATGTAAGGAGCCACCAGCTCACATTCCTTTGGAGTATCAGATTAAATTCGATAGACATTACTACGAGATAGCCTATCCTCATAAGGCTTCAAGGCTTGTGTAGAACAAATCTGAAGCCACTCACCACGCCAAGTCACCAGTGGTGACATAGGCAGCATGTCGTTTTTCTAGCCTTGGCGAAGACTATATTTGCACTACAGGTTATGATTCCATGGGCTACATTAATTAACATACTAAAACAACTCTTTTTTATAGTCTGGCTAGCCAAACGGCGAACTGCAATAGAATTTGCCAAACTTGACGGAAACATAAACAAGTTGATGACATATTTTTTTTTTACAATATGAGCATATTCTATTGATTAGAGCACAGTGGCGTTGGTGAAACTAAAGAATTTTTTTTTCTAATATTTTTATTGGTTTATTTCCTTGGTGTTTTCGGTACCACGGAACCCTTGACATGGTTGTCAACAGGCGGTGTCGATTTAGGATTGCCAAGTTTTTGAAATGGAAACGCGGGAGGTTTAAATTTTTAGGTGCCACGTCCAAATTTTTACGAAACAGTCGTTAAAACACCCTGTGTCAGTCAAATGTACTTTTTGTTAAACAAATTACTTGTCAACTCGTTTTTTCCAATTTTTCCGGAAAAATTACAAGAAGAGTAGGTTTAAATGAAGAGGCTTTGAAGTGCATGCGTAATCGATGAACGATGGTAGATGGCAAGGTTAGGTTGCCTGTTAACTTTTATGAAGTCATCTGGGGTGCTTGTTCTAATGGCCTTAACCTCTTCAACATAATGTAAATCTCCATAAGGCACCATAGATGACGTCATCAAGATACATGTTTCCAAAAATACTTGTCAATTTTGTTAGTGTAAGATGTCCAATTAAATAAGGCGCTTAATTATATCCAAATCCAAGAACATCCAAAAACCCTAAATAAAAGATGCAAATGCCCGTTGAATTATCATTTTTCTTTACTCAAATGCGAAATTGTTGAAAAGCGGGAGTTTAGCGGGAGTTTCTTTAGAAAGCGCGAATTTTTGCTGCGATGTTTTACGGCAGGAGGCCTGACAAAAAAGCGGGAGTCTCCCGCCCATTAGGCAATTCAATCCATCTGTCAGATAGGGAAATTCAATATGGCGTGGCGGCCAAGCAAGTTTGTTTTGAATGTGTTTTTATGCGTATTT
Organism: Ceutorhynchus assimilis; assembly: GCA_917834065.1. Classification (NCBI taxonomy): domain Eukaryota; kingdom Metazoa; phylum Arthropoda; class Insecta; order Coleoptera; family Curculionidae; genus Ceutorhynchus; species Ceutorhynchus assimilis. Next base: position 48,212,584 of record OU892279.1, on the reverse strand, counting down.
CAAATTATTTTGCTTAGAGTTTTGCTTGCAACTTTGATTTGGACTATTTAATAAAATATTTGTTGACTAGGTACCTAAACTAATAAATCGAGCAGAATCTAGATATTTTTTTCTGTTTTTTGGCCCATGTGTGGCCGCCACGCCATCTTGAAAGTCACGTGGTTTGAATTGCCTAATAGAAATCGGAAGGGTTGGCAATCCTATGTTAGTTTAGGTGTCAGTGAATATTCTTAGGTTACGCCCCACTTTTCTTCCTCCTTTCATCTCTATCAAATTACCACTTGCCTATAGATCTCGTTTTCATCTTCCTCTTTGCCTATTATGTTAATGAAAATCAAACAGTTCACGACTTAATTATGACGTCGAAAATGGTGACACACCAGTATAGCGGCAGTTACCAAAAACGCGGCTGATAAGCAATCCTTAGTAGTGTGTATTATCCTTGGGAAGATCCCACCCTTGTGACATAAAATGCCCGCCGAGCCAGGGTTTTTTTAAATCACGAGTTTGTAGGGGCGAGGGTTTTTGTCTAGTAATACGCACGAATAATGATAAAACCGGGCTCGTAATTTAAAATAACCTCGGGCCTTCGGGCTCGTAATTTTAAAACAAATATGGCAACACCGCTCATAACACAACAAACGTCAAAAAACTGACGTAGGTTTTGTCGTTTTTGACAGTTAGCCCCAAAATGACATCTTTTTAATCTTTCGGGGTCCCAATCAATGAACTATAGCTAAAAACTGGAATGCGCACACATTGCTTAGAGCAGGTAAAGCGCTATCCTACGGACATAAGGAGTAGGAACGCGCCATTCTGCTTATGAAACTAAAGTGAAGCCAGGTTTTTGGCAGGTGTTTGGCACCAAAATACAGGTAGAGCATTGAATTGCCATAACCGCCATTTTTTGTGGGCCAAGATACCTGGAAAAAAACGGCTTCATTTTCCAAATCCAGGTTACTACTCCTTTACCTTTACCTGCTCTAATGGCCGTTTCCACCAACTATTTTAGGGAAGCCTTAAGGATAAGTATTCCCTAAACTGACAGTTTTCCATGGAGAAATGTCAGTTTAGGGAATACTTATCGTTAGGGCTTCCCTAAAATAGTTGGTGGAAACGGCCATAAGACACATTGCCATATCTGCCAAAAAAATGAAGCCATGAAAGACAGATGCCACAAGGGGGAATGTTGTTTTATTCTGTTGCTCGCTGACATATGACGTTTTCGAAAGTTTTGTCATATTTCCCTTCACAGGTTTCATCAATTGGAATACGTGTTGGAAGCAATTTTCGCCATTTAACATAATGAGTGCGACAAAAACAGGTATCCCCTGCGCAGCAGCCGCACTAGGCCTCACGTTCGCCATATTGTGTTCGCATTCCAGTTTTTGGTTATAGTTCATTGGTCCCAATCAATGAACTATAACCAAAAACTGGAATGCTAACAAATAAGGACGAACGTGAAGCCTAGTGCGGCTGCTGCGGAGGGGATACCTGTTTTTGTCGCACTCATTATGTTAAATGGCGAAAATTGCTTCCAACACGTATTTCAATTGATGAAACCTGTGAAGGAAAATATGACAAAACTTTCGAAAACGTCATATGTCAGCGAGCAACAGAAAAAGACAACATTCCCCGTTGTGGCATCTGTCTTTCATGGCTTCATTTTTTTGGCAGATATGGCACTGTGTGCGCATTCCAGTTTTTAGCTCTAGTTCATTGGTCCCAATTGACCTTTTGTTTGGACGCGACGCCATATTGCGGTGCGCGAACATAGTTGCCAAAAGAAGAAAACAAAAATTACTAGCGGGCTGTCAACATTAAAAACAAAAGTAACTAAATGATTGAGTCTCGCTATCCTTGTTGTTTGTTCACTTTCTCTCTCTGACTGACGAAAGTAAATAGGTAGATATTCTATTATTTCTATTCTGCCCAATACAAGCTAAAATTGATGGCTTTTCTTTTCAAAAACATTCATAATACTCGGCAAATTCAAATTTTAAATGTAATTTATTCAGTAACTTTTGTTTTTAATCTTGACAGTACATTAGTAATTTTTCTTTTTTACTTTTGGCAACTATGTTCGCACAAAGTAGGCTTTGTAATTATTTTTGACAGTCGATACAAAATGGCGTCTATTTATTTATTTTGGGCGTTTTGGGGCAAGGTTCCTAAAGCTAATAGGCCATCTGGTAATGGGTAACTTGATGAGGCATCTGGGGTGCCTTATGAAGATTTGCAGTATTTTGAGGCACCCCAGATGACGTCATACAGTTACCAGGCAATCTATCTCTCTCAAACAACCTTGGTTTTGGGGCTCCCTTTTTGCGTAACCTCACGAGCCCGTAGGGCGAGAGTTTTCTTAATCACGAGCCCGTAGGGCGAGGGTTTTTTAATTTCGAGCCCGTAGGACGAGTGTTTTAATCACCAGAATAACAGGCTCGTCATTAAAAAAAAAACTCTCGCCCTACGGGCTCGTGCTTAAAAAATTCTCGCCCTACAGGCTCGTAATTCTGAAAATTCCAGCCCTGCAGGCTCGTAATCAAAAAAATTCTACTCTACAGGCTCGTGACGTTACGCAAAAAGGGAGCCCTAAAACCAAGGAGAATACACACTCTAAGGAGTGCTTACCGGCCTCGTTTTTGGTAGTTGCCGCTATATTGGTGTGATACCATTTCCGACGTCATAAAAGGCGTCATTTTATATTGACTGGTGAAAATAATTATTAGGCCTACTTTGAAACGTCAAAGTTTTTGACGTTTGCGCTAGGGTTACTACATTTTGTGCTAGGGTTATTATATTTTTAAGTTTTTTTTTTTCGGAAACTTAGTGCACTTGTGACTTAGATTTAAAATAAATGCGAATTAAAGAAAAATCATTGACAATTTAGCGAAATGGGGGCAAAGATGATAAGGTTAGAAAGACGTCCTTTTGGTGCCAACTGTCAAAGAAAACAAGGCCTACTTTAAAACGACATTTTTTTCGACTTTTGTTGTGTCCTAAACAGTCATAAACAATATGGCATCACTGCACAAAACACAAAAAGGTGTCATTTTGTGTCAACTGTTAAAGAAAACAAAGCCTACTTTGAAACGTAATTTTTATGTCACAATCAGTGTTGCCACCTTGTTTATTTTTCTAAAACCGAAGGCATCAGCCTACTGCAAGGCTCGCAATTAGGCATTATCTATTCCAATATGGCCGTTTAGGTCAGATCAATGAACTATAACCAAAAACTGGAATGCTAACACATAAGGACGAACGTGAAGCCTAGTGCGGCTGCTGCGGAGGGGATACCTGTTTTTGTCGCACCCTATTTGCAGAGAACAGGACCTACTTTGGAAAGTCATTTTGTTTTTTTGACTTATGTCACAATAATTGACGGTTTCGAAAATTCAACTCATTAAGAACGGGTATTATAAAACTATTTTAACAGAATAACTAAAAGTTAAATTCTGGCATGACGTTGACGTTACTTCTGATAGTAACTTTCAGTTATTCTGCTTCAAATCCCACAATAAATCACTGCATGGAGTTTCTAGGGTCCCAATTAATGGTCCAAAGTCAAAATTGCTACACAAAAACAATTGAAATTTGACCATTTTTGAAGGAAGACTCCACCCTTTGGACATGATATTTGGAAAGTTTAAATAAGCATAACTTTTTTTCTATCAAAGATAGGAAGCTGAAATTTTCAGCGATTCTTATGCTAGCAGAGGACTACAAACCCAACACATTTGGACTGAACAGTTCCTGAGAGAAAATCGCGGTCTTGAGCCAATACAAAATCTTAAATTAGGTACTATCAACTTGAGGAATCGAAATTATTGAAAATATTCAAATCAGATCATCAAAGATTAATCTTCAAGAACTTTGCAGTACTCGATATGTATCTCAAAAATTGATAATTTTCTTGGAAAGACCGGGACGAAAAATTGAAAATTAATCACAAGTTCTAAGTTTTTTGATGTCTTTTCTTTTGGATATTATAGGGAAAGAAAAACGGTTGAATATTTAGGTAGCAGGAAAAACTGAAAATTGTGAATATGAGAGTTTTTGTTCTTGAAAAGATTTGAATCTTACTGAAATTTCTCTTGAGAAACCAGGAATAGGACGAGAAAAACAAAAAGGCAAAATATGTTTGTCTTACAGTGAAAAAACAGAGATAAAACCAAATGTTTTTTGAAAAAACTGAAAATAAAACGTAAGGATTTTTTTACCATTTGAGGAAAAGCTTGAGAGGAAGCAGAAAAACTGATAAAAAGCTAAAAAATATAAAATGAAAATATGCAGGATGATTTTCTGTTTCCTGATATTTTTTCTAGTAATTGCCAGTATGGCATTTATCAATACACTTTCGAAATTTAAAACAAGGTAATAAGAGAACCAGCCCAACACACATGCCGCATATGTGTATACGATTTCACTCGATAATGCCCATATGGCACGTGCGAACGAGAGGGTGGGGAAACAATACAGGATTTATTTTTAGAGAGTTGTCGCGTGCCGGGATCGCGGACACAGAAAAATTTCAACTTTCTAGCTTTATGAAAGCCTGATATTGAGCGTCCAAATTCGGAGGTGCGAGAGCGTTGCGGCGCAGCCCGGGGCGTCCCGACGTCACAAAATTACGACGCCCCAAAAAAATTTCAAACAATGAATGGACTTTTATGAAAATTAAGTAAACTGTAAAAGTGATAATAATATATTTTTTTTAAACAATTTAGTGTAACCTAATATATATTTGTTATTCGAGTTTTTCCTGATTTGAGAAATCCCTCCATTTTATCCTGTATTCCTGTTGAAAAGCGTCGGAAAATTCGTCCTACGGACGCCGGACGCCGTCCCGACGCTAGACGTCTTGCAGTCAGACGCTGCAAGTGTACATTTCAACCTACACTCCTGTTTCCTGCTAATAGAAAATAAGAAAATCATTTGGCCATCCAATCCTGGATTCCTAATTTGAAGCGTCGCAACGCCCCAGCGTCGCTCCCGCCCCAAATTTTCCGCAGACAAAATCCGATCGATTTATTTTCGGCACGAGCCACAATTTTCCTGCTTTGTTGCGCTACTCTTTAGGTGTCCTGCGTTCCTGCTCCTATTTGGCGGTTTTCGCGGCGTCCAACTGACCGACGGCGACGCCTCGCGACGCGACGTCGGGAGGCGGCGTCGGCGGCGACCCTCAAGTCGTCGGTCAGATTTGTTGGACTGACCGGACCTGATTTATTGAGGTTGAGGGGGGTGGACATTGTGAGGGATAAATTTGGGGGATTTATATACGAGGGTGAAAAGAAAAGTTCAATGTATGAAATCATAGCTCTATTGGTTGTAGCTCATTTATTTTCAAATTTCCACTATATTTTGCTTCAAAATTTCTATTGTAGCTTAGCAAAGCCTTAAACGGTTATTCTATTCACTGTCAGGGATGTTCCAAGATGCAAAATTGTGCATATTATGCACAATCTGTTCTCAATATGCACCATATGCACAATCTTCATAAAATATGCACAATTTTTACAATCCAGCCAAAACAACTCATAAGTCTGTTCGCACAGAAATCACAAACCAGTCAGAGCGAATTACATTGGTTGAAAACAGTCAGGAAATTAGTTTCAACCAATGAAATTCATTCTGACTGCTTTGCGATTTCTGTGCGAACAAACCACATAATGGCGGCTGTTAGTGAAAAGGTTTATCGCGAGTCGCTAGTAGAGTTAGGTTTATCCTCCTCGAGCGCCAAGATGACAACCAAATGTGACCAGTTTTGTAACTTCAAATGAAAGATCACATGAGCTTCTGTCAACAATGTCATCTCAGGATTAACCTAACTCGCCTACTGTAATTTTTATTTTGTTTCGTCGCCATCTATGAGCATCAATTTTTTGAAAACTTTTAGGACGTTCTACCCCAAGGTTCCGAAAGTTATAGGTTGCTTGGTATTCGGTAACTTGATGACGCATCTGGGGTGCCTCATAGAGATTTGCATAATGATGGTGCATCCATAATGACGTCATAAGGTTATCAGGCAACCTGCTTCTCTCAAATAACCTTGGTTCTATCCCTGCTTTCTCTGAAACCCAAGAATCTTTTTCACGTGGCTCCGGATTAAACTAATCGGTTTACAAAATGCTAAGTAGGGGTATGTCAAATGATGACGTCATTAAAAATGCCACTTGAAATCGAACGGTTAAGAAAAATGTTATTTTAAATTAAGAAATTAAATGGCCTGCCAATATTTATAATAGGTTGATGTACCCTCTAGTAACTGCAATAAATTTCACGTATATTTTGGAAAAAAATTACCCCAATTATTTATTTTATAACTTTAATTGCTTCTATGTTCGTCAATTGATTAGCTGGGTAGAAACTTTAAAATAATATTAACAAAACACACAATTTTTTATTTAGGTTTATACCTGTCACAATTTTCCCGAAATGACATACCGTTTTCTAACACGGTTACAGTGACGAAATGACGTCATTGAAACCACTCAAATTTGAGCGGTATGTTGTGGTTTGTTAACCGGAGCCGGGTGAAAAGAGCTAAAGAGATTAATTTTAATATTTGCGTCATTTACGTCATTTTTAGGCATGTGCATGTGCACAATTTCAAACGAATATGCACAATTTTTCATTGGCTAAATGCACATTTGAAAATTTTCTTGGAACAACCCTGTTCACTGTGGTTTGTCAAAAAGTTTGTGCTGAAAATAACTTACCCAAAGTCTATTTTCATCAATCTCAGCAAAACCAGAAAAAAAATAGAAAAAATTAAGGAACCCATAAAAATTTTCTGGATAATCTTTACGACTAATTTGAAAAATATCATCCATGTCCGCCAAACCCTTTCCTATAACCAGAAAATTCTTGGACATTTTTAACAAACCTCTGAAAAAGAACTCAAGAGCAAGTTAAATATGTATTTGAAAAATAGACATTTTTATCAAATTAGGGCTGAACTGGACTAATCATGTAAATTATTATTTGAAAAATTCAAACCGCCAAATTACAATAACGCAGAGATTGATGTATTTACCTGAATCATTTATTGGACAATTTAGAATCTAAATTTAGGACAGGATTTTATTTTTTTTTCTAAAGGTAAATTATTTACCTTGGGGATATCTTCGTCCAATTTAGCTTGTCCAGAAAGCAACGACATCCTGTTAATTTGATCAAAAAAATCTTGAGGATGACCATCATTTTTTGAAGTAAAAACGCCTTTTAGCATTAAATTGCTTATTTTACCCATCAGTGACGATTCTCTATGGATCACTAAAGACTTTTTCCATTTCTTTTATACCATCAAATAAACTAATATTTGATTTTATAAAGTTTCATTATAGGTTTTTTATGACTTAAGTTTTCATATAGGTCATCAAGATTGTATTTGATAGGTACTAATTGATTCTTTTCAAAGGCAATCAATTTGATTTACAATAAAAGTTTTTCCAATAATGTTTTTAATTCTTTATTTTATTTAGCAATTGTAGATTATAGATTGATTTTGGAGTCGTTACAGCATTGTTCCAGGCGCTCAAGCATTGGTACGTTTCAAGATATTTTGTGCGTGACTCTGCCTCGAGTTGTCTAAGATTTGTAGGCTTCTCCCAAAGGAGGCCAGCTATTCCTGGGAGGTAAAGTGCCTATACCTCTTCAAGTTTTAGCTGTACTCCTTCAAGATATTTTAGCCTTTTGCAGAAAGTGAGCAGGGCATTCACATATTAAATTAATGTTATGTAGTTTTTGTTGATTGTTGGCAAGATCTGCAGTGGTCGTTGTTTGATTTGCCTATTGTTTTAGCTGATATTTCATCAGAAAATGCCCAGTGAGCAGACCAACACTGTTCTAATGTCTTTTCTGCTCATGTCAAGAAGTTGTTCAGATCTCTTTGCTGAGATGGATATGAACTTTTTGCCTACCACTGACACATCAGGGTTATTACTTACTACCTCATAACTTGAAATTGTGGGCGCTTCTCCCATTTCTAAGGAAATTTTAAAGCTTGGTCCAGTTATTTCCAGACCGACTCCTTCCGTTACCTTCAAACCATGTGTGTATCACAAAGATGCGTTGTCTGCTTGCGGTAGCTTTCCGTTCTTCTGGGTAAGTGTCCATTCCAGATCACCAGGCCTAAATCTTTTTGTCTGCAAATGCCTATAATCATCTATTCTTGCCTCTTTTTTCACATATAGGTAAAGAGGAAACATGTTCAGCAGTTCCTCTAAGGCTGCGGTATGGGGGGCAGGTTGATATAGCCCTTACTAATCCTAGACAAATTAGCCTTTGTACTTTACGTAGACTGTTCTGTGCATTAATTTCAAATATGAACTATTTTTGGTCTTATACTCCAAGTTTTTTCCACGAGTTTGCGCCATGTCCAAGTGGCCGCCGTAGCTCGTAATATTCAAGCACTTATCTGACGCGGCTACAACTGCATTTGCAAATTGTATTAAATCAGTCTTTTAATTTAAAAATAATAGGTCGCGATAATCATTCCTATTTTTAAGGGTTACAATAGCTTGATAACTTTGTTAACTACTCTGTCAAGGATTATAGAAAAAAATAGTAATGCGATTGGTTGAATATCTGAAACTCAATGGAATTCTCGTACCGGAACAGTTTGGGTTACCCTTTCGAGTAAGGGTTGCGGTGACGCAATCTTTTCATTCCTTGAGAGGCTATTTCTGGATCTGAATGGTGGACAATGCCCCATTACGGGGCTAGGGGAAGGGAATTGTTTCCCTATAATCCCTATACAGGGTGTCCCACCGTTAACCAAATCGATCTATACATATATGAAAAACTGTATGCAGAAAATTTTTGAAAATTTGATAGTATCCTATTAGCTGCTAAACATACCACATAACCAAAAAATCAAACAGCTGATAGATTGATTTTCTACCCACGTCAAGAGCAGGGTTAACGAGATCACAAACATATGAGAAAACCGAGTCAACAAGATCATTTACCGAATGCGAGTACTCGACTTCGGATCATTTTACGAATGATGAGATTACTAATCCGATCGAACCGATTAATCGGATCACACTATCCGAAAGCGGCTAATGTCAATGGGTGCAACCTGGCTAAAATATTTTCAAGATGGTAGCACTTCCGGTTATACCGGCAGTAGACGTCAACTTTAAATGAGATGTGATTGCATATTTAGATTTTACGTAAAATTCTGAGCAGAATTCAGGTGATATACCCAGAGTTATGGTAGAGTTGTTGGTTAGAATAGAATAAGAGTCCATCCTACGCAACTGGCCGAATTTGAAGGACCGCCATTTTTATCACTTGTCAAATTCGGATTTGGAAAAATAAGTTGAGCAGCTTATAGCTCCAAAAATAAGCAGAAATAACAAAAAGAAATCTTTTAAAACACCACTTCAAAATATCTCAGAAAAAACAGGAAAAATCGCCAACAACAACAATTTGTAACCGATCAAAAATAAGGTTATGTTGTGAAAAATTTGTCAGATTGAAGTTGTCAACGTAAAAACTAATAGCGTTTTCGATTGGTAAATTTAATGCGCATTGAGTGTATTTTCATCCTTTTTCATCAACCTGTAGAAGAAAAAGACAGAAATAAAAAAAACTGCACTAGATCTACCAATCGAAAACGAGATAAGTAAAAACTGTGAAAAGTGATAAAAATGGCGGCCCCCTATGCGTTACCAATAAATCGGATGCGCAGTCGTCTAAGCGCATTTTATTTCCCTCACATATCTCTGGATATACCCTATACCCATCTTCAATTGTTTCGAAAATATTGACAGGTGAAAATTGACTGTTTTCAAATTTGACAGGCTGTAAAACCTAAACGGTTAATTTTAGAGGAAAACCGATCTTACATTCTTGTCTTAGATTTTCATAAATTATCATTTGACATCAACTATGAATTTAACCGGGGATTAAATTTAAACGGAATTTTTAATCATGGATTAAATTCAAAGTTGGTGTCAAATTATAGTTTATAAAAATCTAAGATGAGAATGTGAGATCGGTTTTCCTCTAAAATTAACCGTTTAGTTTTCACAGCCTGTCAAAGTTGAAAAAAAGTCAATTTTCAACTGTCAATATTTCCAAAACAGTTGAAGATAGGTATAGGGTTTATCGTGTGTATCACATGAAATCTGCTTTATCTGCTCAGAATGTTACGTGGAATCCAAATATGCAATCACATAAAGAGTGTCTCTTTTAAAATAAGCAAGTTAACGTCTACTTCTGGTATAACCGGAAGAGCCACCATCTTGAAAATGTTTTAGTCGGGTTGCCCCCATTGACACAAGGTTGTTTGAGAGAGGTAGGTTGCCTGATAAGTTTATGACGTCATCTGGGGTGCCTCAACATAATGCACATCTCCATAAGGTACCCCGAATGCGTCATCAAGTTACCCATAACCAGACAAGCTATTAACTTTAGGCCATTGACATTAGTGTACTGTCAAATTTTCAAAAATTTTCTGCATACAATTTTTCATATATAGATCGATTTGGCTCCCGATGGGACACCCTGTATATCCCTTATTGTCTGTTGACTCAATATTGATTTAAACGTCTGCTTAGGGGTTTTCTCTGATGCTAAGCACATTGCAATGTTACTTAAGTTTAAAATGCATGGGCTCCAAGATGGCCGCTGAAAAAAGAAAAGAAAACGATCGACCATTTCAGACTTTGAACATTGTTTGATCCAGGATTGTAAAGAAGATAAGAAGACAATCATCATAATATTTCTAGCTTATGGCAATATTACAAGAAAGATAAAAAATCAATCATTTAAGTTAAGACATTTTTGAGTGCCGTGGCACAACTTGGTGCAAGTAGGTTTATTCTTATTGCTCACGAGTCATAAAGATGAAATGTACCTACTGATCTTGGTGAAACCTAATCATCATTTGGCCTTGAGAACTGAACATCTTAATCGATTTCTGCTAAAGTAACTTCAGCAGTCACCTTGGCCGAAAACTTCCGGGATATAAGAAGAGTCTGCCGTCCTGTGATGTCCTTGTTCAAGGGCTGGAAAAAAACGAATGATGATGTTTCGCAGTTTTTGAAAATTGACAAGCGTGATTCAAATGACTTTGGTTATTGGTAATAATTGGTATCTCAACGTCGATTGTTGTCGCCAGGTGAACATATCTTTCCCAAACATCTTGAGAGTCGTAAGATGTGGCCTAAAACAACTCGACTCTTGAACCCATTCCCAAACCTTGTATAATTGTTCATCCCAATGCCTGACTTGACTACAATGTACACGTGCAAGAAGAATAGACTGACTTGCACCAAGTTGTGCCACCGCACTCAACAATGTCTTAACCTAATCTAATTATAAAGAGATGCACAAATCTCCTCCCTCCTCCTATATTTATCTGCGTGTTCTTAAGCAATATTCTACGTAGTACACATTTAACCACTAAAAACTATGACTAACACAAGGTATATAGATGTACAAGTGACAAGAGACGAAAATATACAGAGTGGCAGTGTAACTTTTTAATTAGGTACTTCGTTACGAAAAAGTGACCCTAATGAAAGTTGCTCAGTGAATTATTTTCCACATTTCTACCTAGACGAATTGTTTCTGTCACTTCTGGTTAATTTGCTATCCAGACCTACTTTGTTTTTTTAAATTAAACACCCTGTATGTGATTGCATATTCGAATTTTACGTAAAATTCTGAGCAGATTTCATGTGATATACCCAATGACATCTTAACAAAGATAGACACCACACCACATCTCATTCATAAACTGATGTTTGTTGTGATAACAAGACCCCCCATTGGCCAGGAGAGGTGAGCTGCTCGAGGGGGTCATGGTAGGGATGAATCAGTGGTGTAAACAAGACCCATATTCCCCTCCGAACCCGTCATTCATTTGACAAGAAAAATGAAAAAATGCGCACGGTTGCAACTCGTTTATCTATCTGTCTGCCTCTAACTCATGATAAAAGTTTGAGGAGCGTGTTGACATGCCAACCAATGACAGATGTGTTCCGCCTGTCTTACAGAACCAGCGTTGCCAGTAGTCGTTTTCAGTCTTGAACCTGCAACTTTTTGAAGCAAAGTCATAACAGGATAAAATAGGTCTGTTCGTAGAGAAATCACAAACCAGTCAGAGCGAATTTCATTGGTTGAAAACAGTCAGGAAACTAGTTTCAACCAATGAAATTCACTCTGACTGGTTTGTGATTCCTCTACGAACAGACCTAATATCAACATGGCAACCAAATTGGAGGGGATGCGCCGGTGGTGGATTGCTCTCCTAAATGTTGGCGACACAAAATTTTGTTTACTGTCTATCTGTGTTAATATGTCATTGAAATTCTTGCATTGGATATACTCTATATCTCTATACCCAAGTTCAACTATTTTGTAAATATCGACAGTTGAAAATTGACTTTTTTGTAACTTTGACAGGAGAAAATTTAATTGCAATTTTCAATCATGGATTAATAATTTAAAGCTGGTGTCAAATGGTAGTTTATGAAAATCGGTTTTCCTCTAAAATTAACCGTTTAGGTTTACAGCCTGTCAAAGTTGCAAAAAAGTCAATTTTCAACTGTCAATATTTCCAAAACAGTTGAACTTAGGTATAGGGTGTATCACATGAAATCTGCTCAGAAGTTTATGTAGAATCCAAATATGGAATCAGATACAGGGTGTTTCATTTGAAAAAACAAAGATGGTCTGGATCGAGACTTTTTTGTCACTCTGTATTAACACGTGTATCAATGCTATAACCCAGAATGAATTGATACAGGATACAATTTACTTTTCATGTCACGATACAAAATTTCGATTGCAGTTAACAAAATGTAAACCGAACGATGTTTTAGCATGGCTTCTGCCCATTCTTTAATAGGAGATGGGAGCTTCTACCCCCGTATCATCAAGAGCTCGTTTGATAAGTCGGTGTAAGATATTATTGAAGTCACCCTGTATATCCATAAAATCCAAGAGCGATTTATATGTCTGTTAGTAGACAATGGAATGCACTTGTTGTGGATTTGCCTGCTTGATAGATATTCAAGTACTGCAGTAAACGACGAAAACTGCTCAGCATTTATAAACAACGTTGAAATAAAGTTGGTCAAAAACTTAGAACCGACTTTTCTAGTTTAGTACAAACTAAAATGTTATGGCAACGTTTGATCAACGTTGTTATAACTTTCTGAAGCTGAAATTTGGTCTTATGGCGACATTAAAACGATGTCCAAAGATCGTCATTTTCCTTAGTCAATACGACTTAACCGGTAGAAGACGAAGAAGAGTCTGTTTGCATGCAAAGAAATAGCATGGAAAGTGATTTTCTTGTTAATAGGCGTTTCCTTGTGATTGTAAAGTTGGCTCGATACACAATCTCAACATAAAAAAATTTAAATTTCATGTACAAGGCCTTTTAATCATTCAAAACTTACTTCCCAAGAACAAAATGAAGCAAATTATCAATAATTTCTACTTCAGGCAATTTCTAGAGTCAATTTTCTTATTCTAATAAAGTCACCCCAAACATCTTTTATTGTAGAAAACAGACATTACGGATTTATTCGAATGCCCTTTTGGGTTAAAAAATGCCCCCGCAACATTTCAACCAATAATTGATGACGTGTTATCCAGGGCTCTACTGAAATTCCTAAATTTACTTCTTATTTTTTACGGATTTATTTGTGCTGAATTTTCCTGAAATTTCGGAAAAAATGATTCAAGGTAGACATTTTTTGTAGCCTTCCATATTTCATTTTCGATCCAAATTCTAATTATTATCGGCTCTTGACGAATTGAATATTGTTTTAAGAGGCCCTCAAGAGCTGGTAATAACCAAAAATTTAATCATTGTTGCTGACACTTGATTAACTTGTTTTAAAACAGAACAAAATTCTAACTGTAAATATACAACGTCATTATTCAATTTTCCCGATCCGTTTTCCGACGTCGTGCCAAGTTCTCGTTTCCCCCCAAATTTCCCAGCTTTTCCCCAAGTTTCATTTCGAATGAAAATCGACGCTTTGTATCAGGAGCACAAAACGCACAGCGAGTAAACGAAAAAGACTATAGTTTGGCACGCGTCTAACACCCTCTATAAATAGACCGCGTGTTTGTAAATTTACGGGGCTTACTTGCATACACAATAGAATTTGTATCTGAAAGTAACGAGTAAAAGAGAGTGGGGCTGATAACGCTTAGCGTGTGTTCGAAAGAGATGCATAAGGTAGCTGGCAAGGTGATACACCCATACCCATGTGCGTAATAAATGTGTCGGTTCATTTTTGCAGCTGTTCATAATGAACAATATTCTCATATCGGGTTTTAATGAATGTTTCAACAAAATCTTAAGTTTTATCAATTCTTTTTCATTTCAAACTTTTGAAATTCTGCCACTTTTAACTGTAAGCTTTATTCGACTTTAAATTTTTAGGTCCTCTAGGAATATATCATGAAGTCAAAGTTTAAATTCCTAAGATTGTTTTGAGTCTTTAGGATCTCCATGGCTTTCACATTAAAACTATATAAACAGCGTACAAAATGTATGAAGTCTCTTCAAATTCTGCTACTTTCTCAAAATTTTTAAAGATTCAAGAATCTTCTCTAATAACATTTCAGCTATGAAAAAGTCAAAAATTAGCATTCAGTTGAGAAGTTGAAAAACAATGTAATTCAGATGAATTATTGGCTCTTATCTCACATTTTGATTCTTACCCAATGGATTTCCGTAGAAAATTTGTGCTGACCAATAAAAGCATCGTAAATTTCAGAGAACCTAAAAAAATTGCTCGGATAAGAGGACAACCCATTCTTATTTCTAATTTTATTATTAATTCCATCATTATTGAGCCATTGAAATGATTTTCTTCTAAAAAAGAAAACATACCTATAGAATCAAAAATAAATTATTTTTCAGAAAGATTCTTGTAGACAAAAATGTTTGCAGGTACTTTTTGCCTATAAAATCTAGGTACAATTAGGTAAACCTACCTGGCAGTTAAAGTCATTTTAACAAAAGGCAACACAATAGGCAAGTCGAGTTGATTTTATGGGCTTTTATATGGACAAATTTGCATTTGAAGTAAATTAAAAATGCAAAATTTAATCACCCCCAATATAGAATGAAGTTTCCACCCATTTATTATATGACATTTGCAAGATTTCCCATGTTATCATAAATACAAAATTAGTATTTATCCTTCAATTACACAGGCAATTAGAGAAATTGAGATTCAATTATAGTATGCATTTTGTAAGAAGGTGGAACTGATTGAGAAAAGCTATCAATTATTTAAAATATGTTACTGAGAAGATTGAAGAGCTCTAACAAAGGAAGATTTAGGGTGCGCCACTGAAGTAATCCTAGGGCTTTGAGGGGGAAGTGCATCTGAAAAATAGGGGTCGTTTTTAGGATTAAGGAAGGTTTATGACCTCAGCATGTGCATTTTGTGTGTAGGAAAAAAATCTGTCTGTAATTATCTAGAGATGACGTTGTAAAATTAGCATTTCTGGCGTCAAAAGAAAAATATTGCAAATAATGAAAATATACAAATCAATGTTACATAAAACAAGCATGAGTTTGATATAAATTATGAGGTTTAGGTCAGAGAATTGAAAATATATATTTAATTTTCCAGGTAACTGGATTTGACAACACATACATCCTTATACCAGTCGCCAATCCCATATTTCATCCAAATGAACAAAAAAGAGGCACAGTCCCAAGGAGCTTATACAAAGATCTAAGGGTTAGATTTCGATTATTCTTAAAACAATAACTCGAAATGATTTTTTTAAAACTTTAGATCGAATGGGCGGAAGAACAAAACTGGAAACAGCGCCAAAAAAGGGATTTACTAGATCCCGCTGATATCCCTAAAGAAAGAGTGAAACGTATAGAAGAACCAGTAACTGAATCTTATGAGAAAATTAGAAGGAAACGATCCACAAATGAAATCGATCAAACTTTTAATGATGAATTGTGGAACCAACAATGGTACTTGGTAAGTACGTAGGTACCCTCCTAATCTAAAATTATTTGTTTTCCACAAGATATTTCCAGTGAAGACAGTGACATAAACTTTTCGTAAATGTTATTTGTTTTAGAGAGATACCAGAACAAGACTGGACCTACCAAAATTAGACCTCAACGTTCTGCCTTTATACAAATCTGGAATTTCTGGGAAAGGAGTAAGAATTACAATTTTGGACGATGGTATCGAGTACACCCATGACGACTTGAGTCCCAACTATGTAAGAAACCTTAACAATAAAGGTCTGCTCTTACAGATTATATCAAAAACCAGTCAGAAAGTGTTATTGATTGATGCAAATCGCCCCGAACAACCATTTTCAACCAATGAAATTCGCTGTGACTGGTTTGTGATTTCTGTGAGAACAGATCTAATAAATTTTCGATTGCTTATAAAAAATAATAATTCTAGGATCCAGAAATAAGCTACAACTGTAACGACGAAAGCAAAAATCCGATGCCGAGATACGAAATTAGTAAATCCAACAGTCACGGTACCAGGTGTGCGGGTGAAGTGGCTATGGTGGCTAATAATGATAAGTGCGGAGTTGGGATTGCTTTTAATGCAAAAATTGGTGAGAAGGAAATTAATAGAAAATCGAAGCCGGCCCTGTTCTGGTTTCGCGTTTCGCCCTTGCCTCTTGCGCGCCCCCACACGGTTGCTCAACCGTTTAAAGTTTGGCGCCCATTTTTTTGTTCTACTGTGGCTCCATCTTTGGATTTGTTGTATAATCAATTGAAATGTTGATCTGGAAATATACAGGGTGTCTTTTTTTAAGAAATTTGTCTTGGTTAAAGAAAATTCTTGTTTTCTCTGATGTTTCTTCAAGTAAAAAAAATTTTAAGAGCGGTTTGGATTAGGAATTAATGAATAAAAATAGAGAAGTTTTTCTTTAATTTCCTCTTTCTATTTTCAAATTTTTCCTTTTCAATTTCTATCTGTTCATACCCCATGCCTACATCTAAGGCCCGATTTATTCATCTTCAGATAAACTTGCTGGTAACTATCAAGGATAATACACACCACTACTACAGGATAGCTTAGGTATCCTGATAAGGCCTGCTTAGTTCAAATCTCAAGCCCCTCATGCCAAAGCACCAGTAATGACGTAGGCAGCATGTCGTTTCTCGCCTTGACGCAAAGAACTATACAGTGTGATTCCAAAATGGCGTATAAGCTCTTCACTACGTCGTGGGGAACCTTTGAGGAACCCCAGAAAACTAATTAAAATAGTATAAAGTTACTCTTAACAAAGTTTTTAGAACACGGAGTGGTAAAATTGGTAACATCTTGAATACTTCCACTTATATTGAATTATACCTCTGTTTTCTAATAGTGAACCTTGTGCCTGGACCTAATTTCATTAGGTACCCCACCCAGTATTCACTACCTCTACCTAATAGCAGGTAACGCTGCCAGATAATTTTTTTGGGTTTAGAGGTAGAGATTTTACAGTTTGGAAAATTCATTTCCAGAGGTAGAAGAATCCAACTGATGTGATCTTTTTTATCATAAATCAATAAAGACACATGAAACTTTATAGGGAATATCGCAGTTTAAAAAAATCGGAAATAAAGAAGCTGACTTGTCAACTTCACTCCCTCATGTCACCAAGATTGGTCGAGGAGAATTTCTTTCACTATTTTTCTGGGGTTCCCTGAAGGGTCCCCTATTATAACATAGTGGATCGCTTATGCGCCATTTTAGATTCACCCTGCTGTATACCAAGGAGAATAAACAGTCTTAAGGAGTGCTTATCGGCCTCGTTTTTGGTAATCGCCGCCATATTGGTTTTCAACCATTGGCGACGTGATAACTAAGTCGCCAGCTGTTTAAACAGCCTACGTCAAGGCGAGAAACGCCATGCTGTTTACGTCACAACTGGTTGTTTGTCAGGGGGGTGGTGGTGGTAAGGGGGGGGGGGGGGGGATTTTTTACACACAGGCCTTATGAGGATAGGCGATCCTGTAGTATTTAGTAGTGTGTATCATCCTTGATATAAATGTAGGGTGTTTGCACCACAGGTTATGATTTTGCGGGCATTTCCTAGGCATACTTTTACTATAGTTATTTACATTACAAGTGCGTTTATCATCATTATCACAATAACGAGTGTGAAATATTAGAACGACGAGGTCGTAGACCGAGTCGTTCTAATCACACGATTTTCGTAGTCATGTTTAAACGCACGTGTGATGTACAACGTTTTATCTACAAAGCGAAAAATAAGAAAATGTTTTTCCAATTTTCGTTTATTAGTCGTTGTCTACCTTCATTTTACCTTTACAGGTTTGGTTTAACTATGACATTTGTCAAATCACAAAAACTCACTCAAAAACTAGTTGTATTATAGATTCATAACCTAGTTCATAACACCACTAGTTGTGTTATAGGCTCATAACCTAGTCCATAACACCACTAGTTGTGTTATGTCTCATAGCATGAGTCAAATACTAGAAAAACGGTTCTGTAAAAACGTCATAGCCAAACGTTTGTAGATAAAATTAATTAACATTCTAGAACAAATCTTTTTTAGATGTCGTTGGCATCTTCCTCTTTGCTTATTATGTCAATCAAAATCAAATAATATTTTTCATCATTAATTTAAATTCTAAACTACGACAGCTATAGACTTAGTTTATGACGTCGGCAATGGTGCCACACCTAACCCGGAGGTGACTTGCTATAGAAAAACCGGCCATTAGTAGTATGTATTATCCTTGAGTAATTACAGGATGAGTTATTAAGCGCGCGGTGGTCCAATATCTCCTATACCTACTAACGGAGATCGAAGAGTAAACTAAATACTAAACTTGTAGATAAACATGAATACTTCATTCCCAAATAATTTTCCAGTATACAGGGTGGCTCATCAATAGGTAGTGGTGATACAAAGTTATGTTTTTTTAAATGACTCCCCCTGTAAAATATGACATTTGTGGATTCTGTGGAAAATTTTAGACATATTTCATGTACAATATGTTATATACAATATTGACAGTTTAAAATTGACTTTTTTACATCTTTGACAGACTGTAAAAGCTAAACGGTTGATCTTTAATTGAATTTAAAGTCAGTCTCAGATGATAGTTTATGAAAAACTAAGACAAGAATGTATGATCGGTTTTGCTGTAAAATTGACCGTTCAGGTTTTACAGTCTGTCAAAGATGCAAAAAAGTCAATTTTCAACTGTCAATATCTCCGAAACAGTTGAGGATAGGCATATGACATTGAATATGAAATATGTTTAAAATTTTCCGCAGAATCCAGAAATGTCATAATATACAGGGAAAGTCATTTCAAAAAAACATTACTTTGTGTCACCATTACTTATTGGGCCACCCTGTATACTGGAAAATAATTCAGGAATGTAGTAGTAGTAGTTTTGTATTTAGTTTTTTCTTCGATCTCCATTAGTATAGGAGATATGGACCACTGCGGGCTTAGTAACTCACCCTGTATATGCAAGATTAATTCAAGGATATTACCCACTACACAGGAGAGCATATCCTCATAGGGCCTGTGTAGATCAAATTTCAAGCCCCCCACACGCCAAAGTAACAGTCAGTGATGACGTAGGCAGCGAATCGTATCTTGCTTTGACGTAGGCTGTTTGCACCACAGGCTATGAATTCGCTGGCTCTTGCTTCATGCATTCTTGGTTTTAGTCCAAGGTTCCCTGGAGTGCCTTATGGAGATTTGCATTATGTTGAGAGTTCAGGCACCCTAGATGACGTCATAAAGTTGTCAGGCAACCTACCTCTCAACAACCTTGGTTTTAGTCGAGGTTTTACTTTAATGCATTAACTGACGTTCTAAAACAACCCCTTTTCTAGATCTCGTTTGCATCTTCCATCTTCCTCTTTGCCTATTATCTTAATCAGAATTTAATATTTCATCAGAAATGTTTATTCTAAGCTACGGCCGTTGGCGCAAACAGCTAATGACCCCGTTGATGACGTCGACAACGGTGCAACATCGACCTTGATTCCAAAAATTGTGGCCGATGAGCAATCCAAGGACAAGAAATTTAAGAAAAGTTGAGCGTGTGATAAAATGAACTTTTTTTTTTGATTATCGATAGAGTCTTTGCAATTTTCATTATTTTCAGATAGACTTGCTGATAATAAATTTACCGTTATATAATTCCATTGGTTGGCGGATAACTGGTCGACCAATGGGATTACAAATTGCGTTTTTATCTGTCAGATTTCACACCTGGCAGTTTAATTATCAGAAGGTGAATAAACCGGCCTTTAGGGCCGGTTTCTCAATAGCGAGTCACCTTCGAGTTGGTTTTAACCCCAGGGTTAGGGCGTCCAGTTGTAATTTTTACTCTGGAGTTATGCTTAACCCGGGGGGTGACTTGCTATTGAGAAACTAGCCCTTAGAGAAATTGGGAGAAAGTTGAAATTCGCGAACCAAGAATAAACAAAAATTGAAACCGAAGAATTAAATATAAAAAAGAAAAATTAAGAAAAAACTGTAGAAGAAAATGTTTCTTTTTCTATTACCTACATACTTATGAATTTCCTTTATTTAGAGAATTTGGAAGAAAACTAGCATTCAAGAACCGTAATAAACAAAATGTTTCTATTATTTTTGAATTTTCCTTATTTAAGAGAAACTAGAATTCAAGAGCCGGGAAAAGACTAAAATTGAGACGGAAAAATTTAAGAAAAATTTGAAGAAAATCTTTTTTTTTGTCTATTATAGGCTTTCAAATTTTCGTCTTTAAGAAAAATTGGGAGAAAACTGAAATTCAAAAGCCGCAAAGAGACAAAATTTTAGACGGCGAGAAAACAAGAATTCAAAACCCTAGAATATGATTTTTCTTAATTCTATTCCAATCCCAGGCTCTTTAAAATGTTCCCAATTTTATATAAAGGAAAACTGAAATTCAAGAGCCGGGAATACCTAGGCCAGAATTGAAAAGGAAAAATGGGAAAATTGAGAATGATTTTATTTTTTTTTAAAATTTAGAACAAATCAAATTTAATCAACTTATTCCAGGTGGAGTAAAAATGTTGGACGGCCTGGTAACCGACAGAATCGAAGGTACTGCCCTGGGCTACGCCCATCACTTGGTAGACATTTACAGTGCCTCGTGGGGCCCCAACGACGACGGCAAAACTGTCGATGGACCTGGACGACTTGCCAGAGAAGCTATAGAAAGAGGAATCAAAAAAGTAACAACTTACCTTTTAATTTAAAAAGTACACATACTAACTTTCAAATTCAATTACTATTACCAATAAATATAAATTACACTTTAAGTAAATGAAGCACCTAGATGACTTAACACCTGTAGGCATATGTGCTTAGTAAATAAAGAGTTTGATCCGCACAAAAAATTGTTTAGTTGATGCTTATTTCAGGGTAGAAACGGCAAAGGCTCGATATATGTATGGGCTTCCGGAAATGGTGGAAGCAGAGGCGACAATTGCAATTGCGACGGTTACCTGGCAAGTCCTTACACAATTTCCATAGGCAGTGCTTCACAAAAAGGCGAATTTCCTTGGTACGGTGAAGCTTGCGCTTCTACTTTGGCTGTAACTTATAGCAGTGGAGCTTATAAAGATCAAATGATAGTAAGTAAAAACTTACTTAAGTTTTCCACCAAAAAAAAAAATTGCTTAATTTTTATAGGCTACTACAGATTTGAACAATCAATGCACAATAAAACATACAGGAACTTCTGCGTCTGCCCCTTTAGCAGCCGGAATTATAGCTTTAGCATTAGAAGTCAAGTAAAAAATCATCATTATTTATATGCTTCAAATCTATTAAAACATCATTTTAGTCCATCTTTAACTTGGCGAGATGTCCAACACTTAATAGTCTGGACATCGGAATTAGCCCCTGTAGCGGACAATCCAGGCTGGCAAAAAAACGCGGCCGGTTTATGGTCCAATACCAAATTTGGTTTCGGACTCATGAACGCTTTCGGACTGGTTTCTGCCGCTGCTAATTGGACAGCAGTACCTGAAGCTCATCATTGTGAAGTTATATTCAAAAAGTACCTAATTGAAATAATCATAATATATTCATCAAAGTAGTGATTTTTATTATAGGACTTCAAATAACACAAATCTTTCTTATGGAAATCCTGTGCATCTTTTAGCAGTTACTACAGGTTGCGATGGTACCGAGCAGCAAGTTATATTTTTAGAGCACGTTGAAGTTAGGACGAGTATTACTTATACTATAAGAGGTTCTTTGGAGGTTCAACTAATCTCGCCAGCAGGTACCACAGTCCAACTACTAA
Organism: Ceutorhynchus assimilis; assembly: GCA_917834065.1. Classification (NCBI taxonomy): domain Eukaryota; kingdom Metazoa; phylum Arthropoda; class Insecta; order Coleoptera; family Curculionidae; genus Ceutorhynchus; species Ceutorhynchus assimilis. The sequence continues at coordinate 48,190,293 of OU892279.1, read as the reverse complement.
CTCCAAGAAAATACGACAAAAGTAGCAAAGGTTTCACTGATTGGACTTTTATGTCGGTCATGACTTGGGGCGAACTGGCCAGTGGGATTTGGAATTTGACTATCTCAGATAATGTACCTACTTAAGTCAACTATAAACTGAAATAATTTTAAAACAAAATTGTATTTTTTAGGAAGGTCCAGAAGGAAATTCTGGTTTTATAGGGGATACAACGTTGATTTTACGCGGTACCAAAGAGCCGCCGGGTCATATGGCGAACGGGCCGAGGAATTATAATGAAGATTACAACAGGATTCATAATAGAATGGGCGCAGTTCGGATATACGACGAACCAAAAATGTATTTCAACTATGATTATCAAAATTATTTGAATTAATCGCAATGTGGAATATTCAAATATTTAATAAATTATATATATGGGATACAATCCAGCTATTTTCATTGAAGTAAAACTATACTCCTTTTTAGTGATTTTAGCAAGTTGTCCTGTCCTTCTTTTTTTCTCTCTCAGGCTCTTCAATTTTTGTTTTGAAACTTTTCTAATAATAAAGAAAATTTTAAAAGCGCTTGTATTAATAAAAAAAAAAAATCTTCATTTTCTTCTCTTCATTTTCAGTCTCAATTCCTTTTTTTTTCCACTAAATTTTTGTTTCTTTCAGGTTTACAGAATCTTGGATTTTTGTTTTCATTTACATTTCTTTAAACTAAAGGAACATTTAGGAGTCCGTATGGAAAATACCAGTGGCGTACACTTGTAGTAAAACGCCCCAAGTACTCTATGTTATTAGTAAGATGGTAAATGGCGAGCGGTATATTGATGGTGTTTATTTCCTTGGAGCTGCTACCTATAAAATTGTGGAAGGGTCTATTTGCAAAAGAGAGAAACAAACTATTGAGGTTTACTAAAATTATATTTTATTATACATAAAACCAAAAATTTAAAACAGCAAAATATCTTCCAATTCTGACAGCCTCATCTATTTTTCTAAATTGAATTACTTCACATCCGTTCAAAATGTCATTATTACGGACCAATGAAATATCCCTACTAATAAAGAAACGCCCTATTCCTACTATTCCTAATAGCTTATAAGTTAACTCATTTCAACACTTCCGATTCATTCCTTTTAAACTACCCTTCACCTATTTCTATAAATTCTTTAAAATTTCTAAGTCCTCTACTGACTGCTTATGAAAAACCCAAAATAATTACCTATTTGTTTATTAATATAGGTATTACTAACTTATTCTTATAAAACCTTACAATAATTTTACCTTAAAAAATAAAACCCTAATTCAAAATTCATTTCATGAACAATAAGTTTATTTTAACAACTTTCCAATATTTTAAGACAACAATTCTATTTCATGAACATCAAGTTTCTTTTCAAAATTTCCTATTCCATTTAATAGTTTATTTATTCAAAACAAATTCTATTTTCGGATTCCTAGCCTAGCTAATAAACCCAACTGTTTAATTCCTAATTCCTACTCAAAATTGTATATTGTTAAGTGCATTATAAATTCCCTTCATATTTTCTTTGCACAATTAAATTAGAATGTCATTATATCTGAAGGCAATTAAAGTTATGCAATAATGTTCCATAGTCAAAACACTCGAGCTATTAATATTTATGCAATAAATTTCCAAAGTTAATTATAAAGTCAAAAAGTTTTTCTAGTAAAAATCACTCAAGTTTTTAGGCATTAAAAGTCATTGTTAATTCACTTCTTATCATTCAGAATCATTGATAAAAGTCAGAAAATTATTAACCACTAAAGTACTTACATTTAACTTTTTACTCGATAAAATACTTAATTAACTACTCAAAATCTTCTAGAGCCCGCACATAAGTTGAACGAATTTCAAATGTTATTTCTTTCACAATTTTCCGTACTTTTTCTAAGTTAAATCGAACGCGTTATCTCCGAGGCCTTAATAAGAACTTTTCGCGAATTTCAACCCTTCTGATTCAGTGGCGTAGCCAGCGTTGCGGGACGGAGGGGGCAAAGCATATAAGGGGCGCATAATTCTTTTGGGGGAGGGGAAGAAGCGGGAGTGGATAAAAAATGACTATTTGTATGGTTTTGTAATATTTGCTTATTGGGAGAAAATATTCAAGACGAGAAGCCCGACGCGGGCGCCGCCGGAGGCGGAAAATTTTCTCGGCTGCCACGCCCAAAAAAGTTTATTTTAGGCCTTCAGAATTTTTTTTTCAAGTGCCACGATGCAACGCCAAAAAACATCTATGTATTTTAAGCCTTACAAGAAATAATGTGTGGACATGCCGTTTGCCGTTAACTTCAAAAAATCTTCCCAGACGCCTTGAAAACTAGAACAAATCCGGACGGATAACACCCAACTCATTAACCCATAGTTTAATAAACAGAAACCACATCAATCATCAAAACAGAAACTTTCACCTTTCCTTTGACAGCATAATTTTATAATTTCCTATTTTTTGCTTTTATTTTTTAAGAGCGGTAGGGGCGCAATACGTGTAGGGGCGGAGGTGGCCGTCGCCCCCCTGCCCCCCTACTGGCTACGCCACTGTTCTGACTTATTAGGTACTGTAGACTTTAACTCAAACTGGACTGGACTGCTAACAACTGGCAACTCAACTAACAACTGCCTTCCACTTCTAAAACCGCCTGTATTTATATTAATTGATCCCCCCAAAATGTCTTTGTCCATGACAATTAAGATGATTAGATGATGCAATTTCCTTGAAATTTTTATCATTTTTAGTATAAAAATTAAAAAATTATTTCGCAAATCCTGATTTATCGGGGTCAATACATTGGTTCAAGAATGCCATAAATCATTCGATCTAATTATTATGGCGGCCTTGCTTAAAAAGTTCATTGATATATGATTTAGAGGAGATGACATCACGCGGGCTGACGAAATAATATAAGTTCGAATGTATTTGGGGTCACGGTAATTTGTTTCATTTTTAATTTATCGATACTGATTTGGAAATGCCGGAAATTCAGTTTTTGATTATTTGATATTATTTAATTTTTACAGTAAAGACATTGTGATTTACGGGTCTATTTTCTCAGAATATTACACACTCGATCGACCTACGAATGGAGAACCATATATATATTTTTTTTTAGTACAGGAGAGCCGGCAATATTAACGGGTATGTGATCGTTGCAATGGATAATTTTCACATAAAAGCTCATAGTTATCCTTAAACTGAATGGATGGGTGGCCTCGATTCTCATGGCCGCAACCCTTGATGGCTGGGCGTAAACTACCCCTCTTTTTCCGGAGGAACAATGTTATCATTACAATAGCTGAAAATTGGTAGATATATCCTTTAATATGTCTTCTCAAATAATATATAGGGTGGCCTCGATTTTGATGGCCAGAAATGATGGCAACCCTCATTGAAAGTCGAGGGCACGCGTTATTTTGCTTGCTAAATACAAATTTTTGAAAGTGACAGCCTTCAAAGTCACTTTCAAAGTTAAAAGAGGACTCTGTGAAGAGGATTTTGCATACCTACAGCTGTAGGTCTTTAGACAAAAAAAGAAACATGGAATTGTGTTAATAAAGTGTTTGCCGCATATGATGAGAACCCCCTACACCGCAAGGTACTTCTTATTTGTTGCGCTTATGGTTCTTGAAGTATCTTTTTATAAAACAACTTTCCGGCCATGAGAATCGAGGCAATCCATCCATCCGTTAGTATTGCCGGCTCTTGGACTAATACGAAAATATACAAAACTGTATGATTTTTATCATTTAAAATTATTCCACACTCTCGACCTCAGATCACTGTTTGAACATTCCGAGCTGTTCCAATCAAGATTTCCGTAATCCCCTAAGCTCATGCCATGATTGCCATGTTGCCACATCAACATTTATGTTGTGGTAAATTTAAAAGACACTTCCTCCAGCTGTGCAATTTTCTTTATTTTAAAAATATTTGTTGTTTATCAAGTAAAAATTGTGTTTTTGCGTGCAAATTGAAATTGACCAACTATTCCAAATACCATATTGAAATGAACGCCGAAGTGGAAGACCAAATTCGTAAAAAAGTCCCTTGGACAAAGTTGCCGACCCATGTAAAACAGGTAAAACATTGTCCTTGTCCTTTATCAAATAATTGCTGAGAACTATAAAATTTATCTCTAATTAAATAATAGAAACTGCAATCAGTTTTCACCGACAATAATTTACGTTTTTAGATTCTCAACAATTCATGGAAGAACTATGAAAGATTTATTGTAAATTTTAGTATTCAAAATCAATTACGTTATCGAGGAAATTTAGGTAAGTTTTCTATTATTTGTGTATATTTATTGTCACATAAAATTGATTTAATTATGGACATATTGTATCTGGGCTAATTCCTTGTGTGACCTTTAAAGGTTCTAAAGGGTTTATTTTTACCCTTTAGGGCCGGTTTATTCACCTTTTGATAAACTGTCAGGTAGGCAATCTGTAATCCCATTGGTTGGATCCCAGCTTCAAAATCATTAAGGAACCAATTAAAAACTTTGAAAAGCTTTAGAGTGCGCTAGCGCAAAGTTAGAACATTTTTAAGCATTTGAAGACGCTCTAGAGTAATTTAGAACTTTGATAAGCTTTAGAAGAATTTTAATTCAATTTTCAATCTTCCTATATTTGAGACAAATTGGAATCTTTGAGAACATTGTAAAACATTACAGAATCAATTTAGAATTTGAGAGACATTCTAAAACAGTCCAGAACACTTATGAACTTTTGGCAACATTTAAGGAAGCTTTTGAAGCACTCTAGAACACTTTACAAATCATATGGACAGTCTAGAACTGGAAACTTTTAGAATATCTTAAAAATCGTCGCATGACACTTTAGAACTAACTTAAAACTTCCATGAACATATTAGATTACTCTAAAACATATCTGAACTTATGTACAATTTCAAATAGAAATACCAAAAACCACTTGAGAATAATTGGGAGATTTCTGATAACTTCTTCTAAAACATTCCGGCGCTCCAAGAGTATTAAGCAACCCATTGAAAACTTTAGAAAGCATTTGGGCTTGTGCTAATTGGCTCTAGAGCACTTTAGAATAAATTCAGAACTTTGATAAGCTTCAAAAGACTTTCAAATCAATTTTCATTTCTCCAACATTTGTTTGAGACAAATTGGAACTTGCAGGGACACTACAGGAACACTTTAGAATCAAATTAGAATTTCAGAAACATTCTAGAAAGGACCAGAACACTTACGAACTTTCAGGAACATTCAAGAAAGCTTGAGATACTTTAAAGTTTAGATTTAGATCAAAGTTAAAATTTCCAGGAGTATTTTGGAATGCTCTAGAACACTTTACAAATCATATGGAAAATTTGGAAACAATCTAAAACTACAAACTTTCAGAATATGTTGAAAATCGTCACATGACACTTTAGAACTAATTTAAACATATTATTGGAACACATGTTTCTTCAGATTGCGCGCTTGTGCCACTTTGGAACATCTTTAAGCATTTTGAGATGCTCTAGAGCACTTTAGAATAAATTAACACCAAAGAATAGAGAAAATTGTTCGCAAATCAATATTAGAAGATGTTAAGTTAAAAAAAAATTGAAATTATTGAATTCTGATGATAAAAATCATTGGAATTGAATGATCAAAAAAATCAATCACACATTTCTCTCCCAATTTTAGTCCGTCACGTTCTGAAAGATGAAAAACGCTACTACGAAAGAGTCATATCTTTCAGCCGAGAACGACTCATGCTATTCCCGTACCATTTGGCCGACATGATTGTTAAAGGCCTGAGAATAACCCCATTCAATTACTACATTTCCGTTGTGGAACGACTGATGCAAGCTGAAAAAAGCTACGATACTTTGCCTAACTTTACTGCTGCAGATTGTAAGAATTTTGCACAATATTTTATTTGAGTATGTTTAGGAATTTTTTGTTTAGGTTTAAGATTGTTAGGAATTGGCAGAAACGAATATATTGATTTGATTAATAAATCTAGAACCAATAGAGGAAGGTTGTTTGGTAAAAAAAATGTTAGAGTGCTTCTACCTAAAGTACCAGTTAATATTCATATAGAACCGTGGTGGAGAGTTGAAGTTGGGCTTATTTTAGATGAGGATACTAAGGTAATTAAATATCTACTTATTAATATTTTGATAGTCAATTATTTCAAATTTTAGATGGTAAATGAAGAAGAATTAGCTGTAATTGATAAACTAATAGATTTAGGTTCAAAAAATGCTGGTGATTTACCTTTTAATATTGTACTTAGTTTATATAAGTAAGTTACATTGTAGCAAAAATCAAAGAGTATAACATAATTGTTTTATGTAGGAAAGGCTTAATATATTTAGATGTGCCTGTAACAGCTGTAGATAAAGTCCAGGTACCACCTTTACAAGGATTCGTAATGAATAGAATTTTAGGTGACTATTTTGAGACGCTTTTGTATAAAATTTTTGTTTCTATTGACGAGCATACAACTGTAGGAGAGGTATGTAAAAAAAAAATTTATCAAAAACCATTTATAAGAATTAAAATTTAGTTGGCAACAGTGCTGGAAGTAGATACCGAGCTAGTTAAACAAGCAGTTTCACTTTATTGTCGTTTACAATTCGCCAAAAAATTCGACGCTGAAACTGAACAAGACAGAGTTAGACGACATCCTTCTTGGTCAAATGTACCTATTGCAAATGAAAGGTAACAATAATTTTCTTTGGAGTTTCATATTATTAAATTGTCATATTTTAGCCCTCCCATTGAAATCACTCCGCTCACTCTTAATTTTCCCTCAACTACAAACCCACCACTGGAGGGCTTAGATACCCCACAACTCTCCACAGACAGCCCTACTCATTCCCCACACATTCAACCTACTGGCTTAAGAGTGGCTTTCCTCTTTGATTCAGCATTGACAGCTTTCCTGATGATGGGCAATTTATCGCCCGGGCTGAAACGTCACGCCGTAACTATGTTTGAGGTTGGCAAATTACAGCATGAAAGTTTGGATAGTTTTTTGGGCGAATTGGAAAAAGTTTCTGCCATGGATGCAGATGGAGAAGGGGAGGCTAGAAGGTTTTTCGATCATGCAGTAATTTTGAGGTCAGATTTGTATTGTGATACCAACCATGATTGTCATGTATATAATTGTAGATCTACAATTTTGGCTTTGAGGAAATTGCCGGGGCCTGGTTTGGATTTGGTACGTTTGGAAAGTTTGAATTCCTTGGACGAGGCCACTTGTCAGAGGCTTTTGAAAAAGAAATATCGGCTTTTGATTGCTATGGCTCCAATTGGTAGAGAGGTAAGTAGAATTTTGTTTGGATGAGAAATTTTGAGCTGGAATTGACTGATTTTACTGAAATTGCATTTTTAAAAGGCTTACAGCAGTTTTGAATAGGGATTTCACAAGCCAAAAATCAGTCTTAATGAGCTAAAATTTCCTTTTCTATTGAGTTGTTTGATTGATTTGTCTCTCAAAGCTTGGAATTTTTTAGGAGACTTTTTCTTCTCAAGTCTTTGACCAAAGTTTCTGGAAGTCTAGAAGCTAAATATTGCTGTCAGAGACTTTTTTTGTCCATTAAAAATCTCTCATATCAATTTCTAGCCCTCAAATCTACCTGAGACAATTCAAAAAATCAAATTTGAGACTTCTTTGTATATTTCTCTGAAACATAAACCATAGACTATTAAAGCAAATCTTTTAGGTGAGAATATCTCCACTTTCATCAATGCCTCCTGCCTTATTAGGTCCAAGCCATCCAGAAATCAACAGCCTATGGTTTCGCATGTTTTTATACTACGTTACAGGTTTTGGACCTCCCAGCTTACTATTAGCCAAAGGAAGCGAAATTAAACGATTGCCAAGAATGTTTTTAGGATTTTCCAGACTTTTGGTATAAATAGTCTTAGTGAAAAATCAAATTTTGACTTAATTTGCTTCAGGTTACTTCATGGTTACATGAACCTGCAATAATACCAATAAGTAATATTCTGTATGTAAATGCTGCCTTGCAATTTGCTCCAGTGTTAGTGCAAGGGTATGGGGTGCAACATCCGGTTGAAACAAAACTATTAACTTTTCCATTTAAAACTATATCTCCCGCATCAAAAAATGGGTTAGTTTGAATTAATCTTGTCACCCAAAAAAAATACATCTACAATAATTATTATAGCAGACCTAGTCCTGAAGCTGCCCAATTCTTGACAAAACACCCCGCCATTGGTGCCCTATTCGAACTATTAGACTTGGATCACAGTTGTGGCTATTTGACATTCGCCAATGTGGGAGTTTTGGACTTTGGACGTCCCGAAGGTGAAGGGATGCAAGTGCGTTTGAAGGGCGCCTCGAAAACTGTTGCTAAACAACCCACAGGGATTGCCAATGAAAATTTCCAATTTGAGAAAAAAGCTATAATTGTTGATGACCGGATATTGCAATCGCCTGTTGAGTCTCACTTTGCTGTTACTCCTGTTGATGGGTCTAGTCACAGATCATCGCCTACTAATGGGTTTACTAGGTAGGAATTTTTTGTTGTTTTACTTGTTTGAAACACTAAGATTTTTAGTCAAGATTGTACAACATTACTCCAACAAGAGCTTGACCAATTGGACATCAAAGATAACAAAAAATTGGAACATCAAGTGCCTTCAGTTGATCAACTTTTGAGTCCCACTGAAGAAAATATTGGAATTTTTAGTAGGATAGAGGACGAGAAAAGTGAGGAGACTAAGGATAAAAGTCAGCAAAATGATGAATCAACTAGGGTAATTGAATTTTAGCCAATGAATTTATTTATTAATTAATATTATTGTGAATTTTAAGAACTGGACGATTTTGGATTGTCATTTTGGTATACCACTATTTGACGCAGATGCTAATACTAAAATTTGTGACGCAATAGTTTCTGGAGGTCTTGCAGAAGACGATAGGTAAAAATCTTCACAATTTAATAGGGTATGAAAAAATTGTTAATTAAATAATATTATTGTTTTTCAGTTTGGACCACTTAATAAATTCCAGTAAAAAACTTGGAACAATGTTATTGGACTTCATATCTCAATGTCAATATTTCCCTGGAGAAAATATGGAAATTATGAAACGGGGAAAGTTGGTTCCTTTACCAAGACGATGTCTAGTTTTCGATAACGGAAGGGTTAGTGAGTGGAGTGGCAAATAATGGCAATTTTTTTGCCTATATATGATGCAATAAAAACTGGAATATTTTAAATCAGATTGACACAATTTTCCATTTAATTGTAACCTTGTTAGTCTGTGTAGAATTCTTAATGCAATTTTCAAACCATTCCAAAAAAAAAGTATTATTTTGTTTTTCATATTAATGTTTAGGCAACAACTTCTACTTTTATATTTTGCTGTGAATTTTTATGTTATGTACTTAATTTCTTGTTTATTTTAAATATGTGCTACTTGGATATTTTTTGAAACCAAAATGTGATTCAAATCTATTAATTACCCATCACCCAAGAAGTGTGCATTCTTATTGTGTACTTTTTTTCAGCCTTCTAGGAATTTTTTACAAAATAAAAGTACAACTTAATACTGATTTAAGTAGTAAATTAGCATTTAAAGAAAATGCTGAGCTAGATTTTAACGCATTTTTATTTAAATTGAAAATGCTTAATGCTAGAGTGTTTATTTTTTTATCTAACAGTTTATTAATTATGTTTTCAAAATAAGTATTTTATCATTATATTAATATTGTTAACGTTATACTAATACATTCCTATTTTATGTGTTATATAGTTTGCTAGTTTTTTTAATAAAATGTTTAAAAAAAAGTATGAATTAGTGTTATTTTCAACAATAGGGTGTGCCCTTACTTTTAGATAGGTCCAGGATTAAAGGCATAAAAATGACACTGAGACAGTTTTTGCCTCGCAGCTCCGTTAACTTCTATCCGAATTCAACCTTAATTAAACTCAAGCTAAAGTGAATAAAACTCTCTACAAGCCTATCAATTAGGATTTTAATTTGATTCCAACAGTACCGCACCTGAGAAGCTTCAAAATTGAATTTATTCACATTGAAAATTTTTAAAAAACTGTCACCAAGATAGTTTTTGCCTCACAGCTCCTCCAATTTTCATCCAATTCCGATGTAATTAAGCTCTAGTTAAAGCCAATTAAATTCTCTGCAAACCTGTTAATCAAGATTTTAATTCAATTTCAAGTTTTACAGCCGAGAAGTTTCAAAATTGAATTTATCGTACATTGAAAATTTTCCAAAAATGACACCGAGACAGTTTTTGCCTGACAGCTCCATTAATATTTATCAGAACAGTGTAATTAGGCTCTAATTAAAGCCAATTCAATTCTTCACAAACCTGTTTTTTAACCTTCGTCTTCCCACGTCAAAAAAAATTACGTAGATTCCCACGTGGGGTATATTCGCACCCCATGATAAAAATGATACTTCTGATGATTAAACATGATTTTATTTATACTAAACAGTTATAATAGATAAAATCAACCTATAGAGTACAGATGAGTGCCATCTTTCGATTTATAAATCATTTTTCCGCCTCCTACTTCCCGTAAACTTTCGTTCTCTTCCTGCTGCACAGATACTTCTTGATTAGCTTTATTGTGATTTCTAAATTTTGCAGGTTGAAAATCTATTTCCAACCTACAAATTTCTTGCAAGGTAACTACTTGATAGAGTAGCCACAGACACAAAATAAAATTATACACAAAAAATATGCACTTTTTGGGAAAATATACAAGAAAAATTGTTTTCTGGGGTACATTTATACCCCACCCGGGAAGAGGAAGGTTAAGATTTATTAGTATGAATTTTTATTTATTTATTTTTTTTTTTTTTTTATGTCATTATGAAGGAACGAGTCCTTTAAAAGTGAGCTTTTGACACAAAAAGCTTTTGTGTATGTCAACCCTGAAGAGTCCATTAAAAGCACAAAAAAAAAACCAACCCATTTTCCTTTTAACTTATTTATTAAAACAATATTTTTATCCTTGTTTCTGGGCCAATTCCTTGGCCTTCGCCCTTTCGATCTTGGCAATTCGCGCTGCGGATTTTGATCCCAGCAAACCGCCGCCCCAGTGTTTACGGATTTCGTCACCGCGATCGTTGAAGTTGGTCTTGATGGCTTCGACGATTTTGTTGAAGTTGGATCTGTCACCGGAATCGACTTGGGTCAAGGCTACAGCTGAGCAAGTTTTACGTCTGACAAGGAGCCCTTTAAAAAATAATAATAATTTTCTTTAAAAAAAAAACCCATTATTGTTTTATTTTAAAACTATTTAGTTGCATCAGATTATTAAATTATCATCACATCTTTTCAGACGGGAAAAGAAGACAAAATAAAGGTATCATCATTAAAAACAATTATTTAAAATGTATAAATAATTTTAAAAAAATTCTCACCCAAACGAGCCTTTCCTTTAACAATACAGTATGGTACTCCCATTTTCCTGCAAAGGGCTGGAAGGAAGAGTACAAGCTGTAAAAAATAATAAAGAAAAACTATATAAAATCCAATAACAAAAAACTTTAAAAAATATACATATTATTATAAAACAAAACTCAGTGTCATGTGTCTTCATTTTTTAGTTTTAAAACCAAATCTACAGTTGAAGAAATTCAAAAATAAGCATCATAGTTGAAATATTTTAGAAAAGCTGTTAAACCAGCAACAAAATTACCTCAATGGGGTCAACATCATGGGCGATAACAACCAATTGGGCTTTCTTTTGCTCAATTAACTTGGTAACAGTGTTGGTACCTGCCCTAAGAGTGTTGGGTTTCTTTGAGGGAGCCTCTTCTTTTTTAGCCACTTTAGCCTCAGCTTTTGCCTTTAACCTGAACGAAAACTAATTTATTATTAAGATAATTTATAGAGTTTATTAAATACCTGTTCTTCTTTTGAAGGGCAGTTTCGGGCCTGTATTTTTCCAAAACTTTGAAAAGTTGAGTTGCTGTAAAAATAAGTTATATTTGAACAACCAAAGTTGAATTCAATTGAATATAAATTTTCAATGAAAAAATCAGGATACAATCAATATAATTCAGCAAAGTAATTATGATCGCCGGTGAAAGTATAAAATCATCACAAACTCTCAAAAAAATATATGGAAAAATCCTCATACACTCACCTGTTTGTTTATCTAAAGTCTGGGTGAATTGGTTGATTGGTGGTGGCACCTTCAATCTTTTTTGTAAGACAGCTTTTTGCCTTTGGATTCTGATGTATTTGGGCCATTTTACGAATCTGGAAAGATCACGTGGAGGTTGGATGTCTTGACCTAAACAAAAACACATTATTGCAATATTGTATTTCTATTATAAAATTGCATTTTATGTTTGAAATTTATATTATCAGAATTAAAAAGCTCGTATATTTTGTAAGTCAACTGTCTGACTAAAATAAAGGGATCATCATGGAAGTTATTAATTTATTACAGTGTGGATAATGTTACGGAACTTCCGGTCGAATATATTTTTTTTTATTAACCCGGAATTTCCGAATTATTATTTTATTATTATCGTCCGGAAAATAATACACCATGTACCCCTGCAATGATACAATCATTACTCCCCATCCCCCCAGGCCACATTGTGCTGACGCTGGCGCCGCGCCGCCAATTTCGAATGTATACACGTGTAGAATTTAAACTTTTCAAACAGAAAAGCAAAAATTTACACTTTTTTTACGAAATTTCGTAAAAAGTTTGTGAATTCACATTTTTTTTACGAAACTTCGTAAAAAGTAGTTTGGTTAAGTTTGAATTAATTTGGGTTAGTATTGGATTAGTTTGGGTTGGTTTAGGTTAATTTGGGTTAGTTTCAGTTAGTTTGGGTTAGTATTGGATTAGTTGGAGTTAGTTTGGGTTGGTATTGGATTAGTTTGGGTTGGTTCAAGTTAGTTTGGGTTAATTTCAGTTAGTTTGGGTTAGTATTGGATTAGTTGGAGTTAGTTTGGGTTAGTATTGGATTAGTTTGAATTAGTTCCGGTTAGTTCGAGTTAGTTTTGGTTGGGTTAGTTTAAGTTAGTTTGGGTTAGTTTTGGTTAGTTTGGGTTAGTTGGGGTTAGTTTGGGTTCGTTTGAGTTAGTTTGGGTGAGTTAGTGGGAATTTCGCAAAAAGTTAGTGAATTCGCAGATTTTTCACAGAAAAGCCAAATTTACATTTTTTTTACGAAATTTCGTAGAAAAACGTGTGAATTTGTCTTTTCTGTAAAAAAAGTGTGAGTTCACAAACAAACTTTAGTTTGTGAACTCACACCAAAGTTTGTTTGTGAACTCACACTTTTTTTACAGAAAAGCCATAGGTATTTACACTTTTTTTTACGAATTTCCGTAAAAAGTTTGTGGATTCACACTTTTTTTCACAGAAAAGCCAAATTTACAAACTTTTTACGAAATTTCGTAAAAAAATGTAAATTTGGCTTTTCTGTGAAAAAAAACGTGTGAATTCACAAACTAACTTTTGCTCCTCTATCCGATAGATTTTTAATTTTTTTTTTTGAAATTCGATATTTATTCAAGGGGTATAGCCTTCAATTTTTTTTTTTAAATTTTCAAACCGTCCTAACTCGAAAACGAAAAGCTTGGGAGTAAAACTTTAAATGTAAAACTTATAGATCTCGTCGAGTACTACAAAAAAGCCTATAAGAAGTATCCCTCCAGGGGGCACTGTTTTCGAGAAATTCGACCTCGAAAATTTTAACAAAATTACAAGAAATTTCAACTTTGACGGCCAATATCTCCAAGACAAAAACGGCCTGGAATCTCAATAAAAAAATATTTTGTAGGTAATTTTATCCTCTTTCAAATGAGATATGACTCGAAACGATCGGTTAAGAAAAAATAGCGGAGTTATAGGCGAAAAAGTGGTCTTGTGTCGTATACCCAAATTTTTTTTCTGATCAAAATCAAAATTTCCTTTTTTATTTTTTTTTGGCCTTAAGATGTGCCGCAGCGGGAAGGGTCAAATTAACTTTTCGACGTATTTTTTGCTCCTCTATCCGATAGAATTTTTTTTTTTGAAATTCGATTTTTGAAATTTTTCGACAATGCAAGGACTAGTACGCATTACGTGGACGGGTTAGTTTAGGCTAGTTTGCATATTTTTGGTTAGTTTCATTGCAGTTCATTTAATACTGGATATAAGTGTACTGGACTACTAGTTAATAACAAAGTTTTGTTATTTGTTGCTCCTTTAAGAAAAATCAAAACTAAAACTACCAAAGTCTGGCTAACTAAGGACTTAAGGTTTCAGCTAAAAATTTGAGAAGTCTACATACGATCAGGAAATTCACCAACTGTCAAAGTTTTTTAGACTACTTTAATAAAAATCGGAAGGCAAAAAGGCTTCAATACGAGAAAAGAATAAATAGGGCTGAAAACAAGAGTAAGGAATATTGGGGGATTATTAACGAAATTAGGGGTAAAAAGACAAAATCAGAGAATTTAATTGATATTCATCCTCAAGAGCTAAATTCATTCTATACTTCAATTGCTCAAAAATTGACTCAAAACTTGTCTTCTAATATCGATCCTGTAACTTATTTGCCACAGATATTACATGCAGTAAAATTTCAGTTCAGTATGACAAACAAACGGGAAATTATAAAGATTTGCAATATGATTAAAAAACAGAATACCTCTGGGGTGGATAACATCTCAATCAAAATTATTAAAAAATTACCAGGAAATGCCTTGGAAGCTCTTGCAGATTCAATAAACTGGTCCCTTACTAAAGGAATTTTCCCTGACTGTCTGAAGACTGCAGTAGTCATACCCATCTTTAAAGGAGGAAACAGTGATAATCCATCAAACTATCGCCCCATTTCTTTACTTAGTACGATATCCAAAGTGATGGAGAAGATCGTTAAGGAGCAACTAATGTACTATCTTAACTGTCACAACATTTTAAATAAAAACCAGTTTGGCTTCCAGAGTTCGAGGAGTACAAATGATGCCATCTTTGCGTTCTTAGAAAAACTTTATCCAAGTCTAAACGATAGAGAGGTCGCTGCGGCAGTGTTCTGTGATTTTTCAAAAGCGTTTGACTGTGTGGATCACGGAATACTGCTGCAGAAACTTCATCATTATGGCATCCAAGGAACTTCGTTAAACTGGTTTAGTTCAATGCTTTCAGAAAGGCAGCAACTTGTGCATGTTAATGGGGTTTATTCTGAAAGGGAGAGGATAGTGCAGGGAGTTCCTCAGGGATCTGTCCTAGGACCAGTATTATTCCTAATTTACATCAATGATCTTCTCTCGTTGCTGATTTCAGGAAAGCTGTCAGCTTTTGCTGATGATACTAACGGGCTGTGGACTTCAAAAAATACAATCCAGAGTTTAGTCCAATTTAAATCTACTATTGAAGCTGATCTACTGGAAATAAAGAAATGGTGCGATTCAAATCAACTGTGCTTCAACAGTCAAAAAACCAATATTCTAACATTCAAGTGCAGTGTAACAGACATAAAGCTGCAGGATGAAACTGTAGAGAATAAGCCAACTGTCAAATACTTAGGACTCCATATTGATGAACTTCTTAAATTTGAAAATCATATTGACTGCCTAAATCGCAAACTGGCTAGTGCATGCTACATTATTCGAACTGTGGTACATGAACTTGGCAAAGCAAATGCCAAAATAGCATACTTTTCTTTATTGGAGTCACATATAAGATATGGCATAGCTTTCTGGGGTTACTCAACCCAAAAGTCACTTCAAGCAGTGTTTGTTCTGCAAAAAAAGAGCGATTCGTTACCTTTGTAAAAAAAGCTGTAGAGAATCATGCAGACCATTGTTTGTGCAGGAAGAAATTTTGACTGTGCCCTCTCTTTTTATTTTAGAATCTGTGAGTCTCATTTTTAAAAAATTCTCTGGTTTCGTTCAAACAACTAACTATAACCTGCGTCAGGATAATTTGCCTTTGCCAGTACCTAGATTTACTCTTACAAAAAATTCAGTTATATACGAAAGTATAAAAATGTTTAATCATCTACCTCAACAAATAAAGAACTGTAACAGATATGATATATTTCGCTCATTAGTCAGGCAACATCTAGTCACTAAAGCTTTTTATAGTCTTAAGGAATTTTATGATCATGTGTGTTAGGTAGAGGATCCAATTGGAAAATAGGATATAATTTTTATAGGTTTTGGTACATGTTGAGTTATAGAATACAATGCGCTGAGTGCGTCTTGGCCTTCCCTTCACAAAACAGTCACACAAATTATAGTTTGTTTTTTACTTTTACCACATAGATGTTTTACTCTTTGTTGTTTGTTTTTTATATCGTTTGTTTTTTATTTTATTTTTAAACTGACGACTAAAAAGTTAAATTTTATTTATTTATTTATATTTATTCTGTTTTTTTTTTTTTCTCATAAAGTTCTTATTTATGTTTATTAACCTAATTTGCACCATAAGTTTATAGTTTGAACTAGTGATTTGATTAATGATTTTTGTCTTTTTTAAGGTTCATAATTGTGGTAAAAATTTAACTTAATTTACTTAGAATTAATTAGTAATAAGAATTTTGCTTTGTCAATGAAAAACAATGGTATTTTTTAGACAATAAAGCTTATTTTGATTTGATTTGTTGCTGTTTTTTATCTTAATTCAATACATGCAAGGACTAATACGCATTATGTGGACGGGTTAGTTTGGGCTAGTTTGCATATTTTTGGTTAGTTTCATTACAGTTCATTTAATACTGGATATAAGTGTACTGGACTACTGGTAAACTGGTACACAAGTAAAAAAACAATCCGGACGAATAATAATATAATAATAATCCGGAAATTCCTGGCTAATAAAAAAAAAAAAATTCAACCGGAAGATCCGGGTGATTAGGGACACCCAATTTATTAATATTCACAAATTAGAATTTACACTTACCAATTCCAAAGTTTCTTGGCCTCTTTTCGAATAAAGGATTTACTTCTTTCTTGGCTTCTACTTTTTTTACAGCAAGAGGAGCTGCTGCCACTTTTTTACCGCCAGTCTTCTTCTTGGGCTGAAAACCAAGCAAAAATTACTTTATAGCATGCCGTCGATATAAATTTGTTATGTATTGATTCAAGAAAAACTCAGTCCAACTAATATTGGTGGTAGTTAGGCTTTCTTCAAAAACTTTCAGATAGCAAATACGGTCATCATATGAATTAGGGGGGGCCCCAAATGTGATGTTAACTTGCCAATAAACATAACCTCAAAATTATAAACAATATGTAATAATTTTATTTCTATTGAAATAATACTGATATAATTTATTAGATTATTTAAATTAAAGCCTATTTGAGCTTGTTAGCACAAAAATTACTTACTTAAAAACTCAATATTACAAAAAGTTACAATACCAAAATTAACATCACCTTTTTCGGACAACGTAAATAAAATATCTAAAAAATACGCACATAAGTAGAAAATAGAGGAAACTCACTTTCTTCTGGACCATTTTGATTTGCAAAACTATTTAGGATGCCCTAAATATTTTTGGGAAAATAAATTTAAGTCTACGAACAGACGATCACTTTAGTAAAAGGACCGCTGCGAAAAGAGAACGACAGAGGACGCGTCGCATTTCGCTGACCAATCCGATTTGTTTATTTGTGTATAGTTGGTTGCCTATTTCTGACAGTACAGAAAGTGTTTTCGGAAAATCCTAAAAAGATTCCGAACGGTTCAAGTTTTAATAATTTTCGTAATTTTTGAGCAATAGTTCGGTTCGGCTTGCTCACTCCGAGTGACGCCATTCGCACTCCAGTCGTTCGGGTATCGGCGGTATCGCTTTTTCGCGTATTAGAGCTGCTTTCGAGTGCCTCCTTTTGAGCGCTCCCGAGTTACTCCGAAGTACTCCCGCTACAGTTTGACCCGTTCGGTGTCAAGCGTTTGAGTGCAAAATGCAAGGAGTATGACAGGTCACTGACAGGGTGTGAAGTGTTCTTAAATAGGAGCACCCGAAAGTGGCTTAGATAACGGCCAAAGCCCCTTGGAGTGCACAGAGCCAGCAAGCGGAACCCAGCTTACCAACTAGAAAGTAATAAATATCGAAATCGAAAGTTCAGTTTACATAAGCCTGCCATACGTCCTTTATTATACGGGACAGTACCTTATTTCAAGGTCCATGTCCCGCGTCCCCAAATTTGTTGTCGGGACACGTAAATGTCCCGTATTCTCTGATATTTTAAAAACCGTAAAATAATTCGATTTTTGCGCCTCATCTCTAGTCTCAGCGACACTACTACGGATACTTATAAATAACTTAGATTAGAGAAGAGAGTGGATGCGTAACAACTCAAAGGCATTTGTTACCACATCGCCAATGATTATCAATTTTCGATTTATTTTTATTTTAAGGTATTAATAATGGGAAATTTAATGTTTCAGATTGATAATATACACCAAGTGAGTTAAATGAATGTTTATTCATGAGAAGAAAGTTTAACCCACGAGCCTTAGCGAGTGGGTTAATTTTCTTCGAATGAATAAACATGTTAACTCACGTGATGTATACAAAATTTTATCCTATTTTGATGGACATTTAAATTAATAGGAATCAAATTATAAAAAGAATTCATTAAGCAGCATATGAAAACGTCTAAATATTGAAATTGGTTGCTAGGGTATAACTTAGTTGTTTGTTTGTATTTGCAGCAGATTCTATACTGGTAGAGTGACTTAAAAGACCGACAGTGAGTTAAAAATATTTTAAATCACTGAGGTGATAAACGTCTACTTATACCTTTGTTATTATGCGTTCAATAATGTCATTTTTAAACGTCAAAGGATAAAAATATCTTATGAGGTGCTATTTAAGGTTTAAAGTCAGGCATATAGTTTATTATAGCAACGCGAGATGTCAGTACTGTCGCCCTATAGTGTGCCTTAACTTGATAGTCAAAAAAAAATAGAAATCTGCATTTGATTAAATTGTGTGATGCAAAGTTTTTTCTTTTTTTTGCGGAAATTCGAAGTATTATTCTGTTTTACATAAACAGGGTTGTAGTTTGGACCAACACAAATAATTTTGAACGTTCATCCGTCGGATTTTTGTTTAAACAGTGTAGCTACAGGCGTATTTCCAACTATTCTTGCAGTAGCGAGAAAACTACAAGTTCAAAAAATTTGAAAAAAATATATGTCGCGTAGAATTGCAATAGTAGTTCGTAATAAAGATAACGGGAAACTTCATCTATTCGTTTTGAAATAAATGGTGAAAAACCACTTTTTTTTCAGTTTTTGCGATATAACTCAAAAATGGCGAGTCAAATTTGCTTAAAAAAATTATGGATTAAAGTATATCAATAACCATAAAACATATATTTTTTTTGGAATTTTTGAACACAAGGTTCAGAAAATGGGGGTTGACTTTAAACCTTAAATAGTTTTCTGCATTTTTATTTATTTTTCGGGACAATTTGATATATAAAATAAAACATGACAAGATAGGATTTTTTTAAACAGGTTTTAATAATACAAAAATATCCTGCTTCCTTTTTCACGCCGCGACTTTTAAATCCATAGGCTGAACAATTCTCCATCGTAAAATTCACTATTGTTCAATTCATTGCTGATTTTCACTGAAAAATACACGAAAAATAACAAGCACTGCATTCCCTTTGTCTGCCACATAAACAATGGCCGCGTGGTAACAGAATCGAATTAGTGCGCCTATAGGATGCGCGGTATCCACTCTCTTCCCTAATCTAAGCTTATAGGCCTCGTTTTTGGTAATCGCCGCCATATTGTCCATATTGGTGTCACCATGTGCGACGTCAGACGTCATTAACTAACGCCCAAATGCACCGTAGGGATTCAATCCAGATTAGTTGCTAAAACTAGATTAGGACTTAGGACGTCTTTTTTATATGCAAATTCTCGAACTAAGCGAGATTAAATTCTTAAGTCCATACGGTGCATATGGGTGTTAAGTCGTCAGCTAGGTAAGGTTCGTTTTACCAGGGTTCATACTTTTGATATCGAACACGCCATAACTTGGAAAAAAATGGTTGTCGTAGATTAATTCATATGACACATTCAATTTTTTTGACAAATTAAAGCCGATTAAACGCGATGGAATATTGTTAACCGCGGTGATATCTTTGGTCAGTCCTTTGGTTATCTTTGAAACAGCGATTGTCGACCCTTTTTGATTAACCTGAGAGCTCGCGTTTATGCTATGGTTATTCCGTTAACCCCAATTTTTTTGTTTATTCCGTTCTGTTCTGTCTTGTGATTATTTTTTGTTAAATTTTCACCTAAAGTAAGGTACATTATTATTATGTTTATTATTTGGTGAAGTTTTAGTGTTTAGTTTTGTGTTAACCTAGATCAAATCTTCAAAGATTGATTTTTCGATCAGTTCGAAGTTCATTTTTTGGAGTTGCACAAAAAAATACAACATACAAAACACAACAGAACAACGAAAAACCCGTCAAAATCCGCCATTTCGGGTATTTCTCCTTTATTTACTTTTTCAGACAAGGACAGAACATAATAACCTAGCTCCAGAGGTAGGTTAAAAATGGTTGAACCAAAGATAAAAACAGCTGATTCAATACGTCACAAAGGGCCAAATGATGACGTCACTACCGAATGATCAAAAATAACCAAAACCGCGTTTACGTGAATGGTAATACCATTTTTAACTAGGTTATTAATATTCCATCGCGTTTAATCGGCTTAAAATTAATGACTTCTGGTTTAAGAAACACCGAACGTTTTTGACGTCATTGATTTGTTTCAGTCAATTTCCATTTGTTAAAAAAGGAAGGCAAAAAGTATGAACCCTCGTGAAACAATGTTTATTTGCACTAGCGGTCGTAGTTTAGAATTTAAAGGATAACGCACACCTAACATGGGATTTCTGGGCTCTATGCTCTATGGATTTTGCCCATTTTTTGATATGTTGTAGAGGATTTAATTCTTAACAACCTTTAAATGGGACGAAATCTTGTAGGTTTTATGGTTTTTAAGATATGAACATTGAAATATGAACTTTTTTGCGACTTTTTGTGTGAAGAGTATACGAAAAACTGGTGTTTATCAGTCAAAATTTTGACAGGTTGACATATTTCACGTCACTAACAAATGTCAACATAGGCTAAGGTCGGGACCGCACTGGCGCTAACATTGACCCCACCCAGTGCAGACCTGGCCTTAACCTATGTTGACATTAATTTTTAGTGACGTAAAATATGTGAACCTGTCAATATTTTGACTGATAAACACCAGTAGCACCAGTATCTCGTATACTCTCCACACAAAAAGTCGCAAAAAAGTTCATTTTTCAACGCTCATATCTCAAAGACCGTTATACCTACAAGATTTCGTCCCATTTAAAGGTTGTTCAGAATTAAATCCTCTACAACATATCAAAAAATGGGAAAAATCCATAGAGCCCAAAAATCCCATGTTAGGTGTGCGTTATCCTTTATGAAGAAAATTATTATAAAATTTCATAATAGGCAAAGAGGAAGATGAAAACGATATCTAAAAAAGAGTTGTTTTAGAATGTTAATTAATGTAGTAAAACCAAGTATGCATAAAGCAAAAGCCCGCGGATTCATAGCCTGTGGTGCAAACAGCCAACGTCACAACTGGTGATTTAGCGTGGTGGGGGGCTTCAGATTTGTTCCACACAGGCCTTATAAGGATAGGCTATCCTGTAGTAGTAGTTTGTGTATTATCCTTGGGTTCGGCCTACGGATTTTGACTGGATTCATGCGTCTTTTGAGATAAAATCGCCGAAGTAGATAGTTATTTAATAAAGAACAATGAAATCGGGCGTGATCCGGTAAAAAAAATTGGTCTGCGGCGTTATTTTTTTTATAAATACATGAAACATCTCCTTCATGAAAATGTCCCGTTTTTTCATCAGAATAATATGGTAGGCTTAAGTTTACACGAAATGAGTTGCCTCGCCGAAAATCACTGTACAATTATGTGATACAAACCGAGTACAAAAAAGAAGTTCTGTTTTGAAGTTACTCCGAATGACACCAAACGAGTAGCTCCGGAGCTTGTAACACGGTTTAGATTTCTGTGAGATCATGAATTTTATAACAAAATGTCTTGTGTTCGACTACACCAAACGAGCAATAATTTCTTTTCAAGTTGAACTCCCAGAGCCCGTTCGGGTGTCACCCCTCGTTCAATCTGAGCTGGGTTCGGCTATTCAGCGCGGAGTTGGAGTGGAGTGAACAGAGCTAATGAAGCCACCCCTAATACGGTAAAAAGCAATACCCGAACGGCTGGAGTGCGAATGGAGTCACTCGGAGTGAGCAAGCCGAACCCACCTCTGAATGCGTCCTAGTTCGGACAATGGATTTCACCAGGCGAACATTTGGCAACACTGTAACCTCGCTCCCTTTCCTTGTCCTTCAACAAAAACTGATTCATCACAAAATAGTTTTTCCTTTCCATTAAAAAGTTAATTTTCATAGTAAATTATTAATTACATTCCTTCAAAAATGTCCATAATGTCCAATCCAAAATACGCCGATTTACCAGGCATCGCCCAGGACGAACCCGATATCTACGAAACAACAGATTTACCAGAATCAGATCAGGCCGATGTTTTTTACGAACCAGAAAGCGAAGGTATTCAAAGAATCCACATCACTACCGACGAGGCTTACAGTAAATTCAAAGGCAAGTTCCTCGACTCCTCCGGCGCTGACTTTTCCGACAGCATCACTAAAAAGATTAGTAGAGGATACGATGCGAGAAGTGGAGATTGGGAGTTAGCAGGAGCCAGGGAAAAAGAAACTCCAATACAAAAGTATCAGAGGCTTCAATGCGAAATGAGTGAACTTCTTGAGGAAGTCAACAATCTCAATAAAAATCCAGACACCAACAAACTGGATTGTCTTGTTCCAACTGAACAAGTGGAACAATCCCTGAAACTATTAGCAGATCTTAAATTAGAGGAAACTTTAGGTGAAGAACTAATTGCTAAAATGTCAGATCCAGAAGGAGCTCAGCTACAAAAACTTTTGGCACAATTGCAACAATTTAAACAAAGCATCAATGAAGAACCAGGATCCCAAAAACCCAATGAAGCTGATGGAATTGTGTATCAATTCACTTACAGGCCTGAACAAGCTAAATTGAAGCAAACAGCTCGTGTAGCTGATTTGGAAAGCAGGCTGCACAGATTGGAGTCTGTAATAGGAGCTTCTTCAGATAAATTATCAAGACTAACTACTGCTACTAATAAAGGCAGTTTACTAGAGGTTGCACAATATTTGAGTGCCACTGCAAGTTTGTTGGATTCTTCTCAGTTGGATCATATTGAAGGAAGATTGTCTGCTTTGTCACAAAAATTGCAAGAAATTGCCGATAAGAAGAGTGTGTTGCAGCATGATGAAGAAAAGGATAAAATGATTTTGGAACTTTATGAACAAGTGAAAAATCAAAATATTGATAAAATCCTGCCGCAGACTATTGAGAGATTGAAATCTTTAGAAGCTCTGCATAATAAGGCAACTGAATTTTGCAAGACCTTGACACAAATGGAATTGGCCCAATCAGAAATAAACAGTAATGTTCAGAATAATAAAACTCTATTGCAAGGAGTTCAAGAGAGTTTTGCAATGAATCTTAATGAAATTAATCAAACCGTGATGAGTTTAGATGCTAGGATTAAAGCTTTAAAAGAAAAATAATTAAGTTTTTAGCACGTTTTAGTAATTAATTGTATTAATTTATTAATATTTACAGTATGTACTAATAAAATATATTAAAATTATTGTTTCTACTCCCAAGGTCTAGGTCCTCTTATTTGTTCCCAATTATCAATATCCAACTTTTTAATTTTCTCGTATTCAATTTCTAATGTGACTTCTTCGGGCCGTTTTTTTTCGAGGCCCATTTTCATGGATTCTTCACGTGATAATGGGGATACTTTTCTGAACTGATATCTTGAAATAAAAATGCAATACTTCTTATTCTGGACCCAGACAATGGAACTTACCTAAGCTGTGTAAATTCTTTTAGTCCGAACGAACCTCCAACTATTAATACAAGAAAAGGAAGTCCGTATTTGACTGACTTTTTGTTAAAGAATTTGGGATCAGGAAAAGCTACCATTTTTGGTTTATAATTTGAAATGGGAAACACAAATAGGTAAATTTAAAATCAAGATATAAAAAATAGGGTTAGGTTTATTTTGGGGCGTCCAGTAAATTTGGCAACGTTGCTATAGGCCACAATATTTTCTTTTTTTCAAATCTTTGATTTTAATTTAAAACTCTTTTATAATCACTATCATTCTCTGCACTATCTTTAATATTCAAATGGTGCAATTGGCTTAAAACTAACTCTGGAATATCACTAAATTTAAATTCATAAAACCCACAAGCTTTAATGTCCAATATTTCACTGTTCCTTGTCCAAAAATCATCCTGAATTAGATCCTTGTGTAAGGGAATCACTACAAGCCTATTTTTATCCTTAATTGGATGTTTAATTTTTTTCCTCAACAATATAGTGCCTTTTTTATAAATAAAAGGTTCATTATTGTAATTTGTATCAAATTCTTTAAACAATATTTCGTTTTTGTCACTGGATAGGGTTCCACATAGGCGTTGTTCTGCTTCTTGAGTGGTGAGGCCTCCTTTTAAGACCAAAGCCCAAAAAGTTGTATTGTAGAGGTTGTTTATGTGACAATCTGCTTGCCTCCAGCTCAAGTAATCTCGAAGGTTTTGATCTGTGGGGTATAGGACTACTCGTGAATCAAATGAAGGTGGATATTTGAGTTTAACATCTTTGAAATAATCCCTCCAATAATAAACATAAGACGATGAAAATAGGCTGTTAATGTAGGTCATCAATTTGTTTTTTCTTCTATTGTACAATTGAGTGTCTTTGCGTAGCACAAAAGAATACTCATCACTTTGTCCGTAAGCTATCAATATGTCCTTGTACTCTTCTAAAACTATAGAGGCAGCTTTGTTCATGAGCCCTAAAGCCCTAGGGTCATTCGGTTTATCAAAATCGTGTTTCTTGGAAAATTTGTGAAATGATTTACCATCGATTCTCACCACTATCCAGCAGTTCGGTAACAAATATTCTTCGGATTCGAAAGATCGCACATATTCGAATTTACTTTTTGCCATTTTTGATAAGCTAAACTGTTTGAACTGTTGTAATAAGTTGGATTTGGGGAAAAGTGTTTTAAATAACATCACAAGGAGTGAAAAAAGAGAGATTCAAAAGGAATGAAAGTGAGGTTAGAGGTTAGGGAAAGGAAGCCTACGGGTGACGTCACCACTATACTATAAGCTGCCTATGATGCTCATAGTGGTGACGTCACTCGCAGGCCCGCTCAGCAAATGTACTTTAATTAAAGTATTAATAGTAATAGCTTTGTGTTTAGTATTTTACCTGAAGTTAAGTTAGGAAACCTATGCCTTTTTGTCAAAGCTACGTTTACACTTTGAAAGTTCACTGGCGGAAAGTACTTGCCGCCACTAAACTAGTCGTGTATAAACCACAGAAAAGTGCACTTGCTACTTGCCGGAAAGTGCTTTCCAAAAGTTGATAAACCGGCTAGTTTACTTGCCGTTCTGCCGAATTTCTGTCTGTACTTTCCTCGGTATAGTTTCCGTGTGTAAACGGTTCACAAAAATACCGGCGTTTACGTTTCTGTATAAATACTGCAAGGAAGCAAAACTATCACCAGTCGAAAGATATCGTAATGTGACTTTCAATTTTTAGGAGCAATAGGACTTCTCATCCACGTTTCTGACTTTGTCAGTTTAGAGGTTCAACTAATCTTAACGTGTCTTCAAATTTTTGGTATGAAATAAACTTGAAAATATGTAAACTCAAAACAAGAACAAGTTTAGTGACGCCAAGTACTTTCCGCCAGTATACTTTCCAAGTGTAAACGTAGCTTAACAGCTTTTCCTCAATTTGCCTGAATGTCCTCTTCATTTCGTTTGAATTATGTTAATTCCTGGCTCTTGAATCTTCAATATTTGTCTTCTAAGCTTCTATAAAAAAAAATCACAAAAATAGCCAACATATGAGAGCCTGGAATAGAAAAATAACGTCTTTTTGTCTATCAATTTTTCCTCAATTCATCTTTAATTTCCTCTTTATTTCTCAATTTCTTAGTCTGAATTTTTGTCGATGTCTGGCTATTGAATCTTCGAAATCTTCCTAAGCTTTTTTAAATAAAGAAAATTCGAAAAAATAAAGAAAATATGAGAGCCTGGAATAACACTACGTCTTTTTGTCTAACATTTTTTCCTCAATTCACCTTGAATTTCCTCTCTATTTCCCAATTTCTTAGTCTGAATTTTTGTCGATTCCTGGCTCTTGAATCCCCAATATCTTCTAAGCTTCTTTAAAAAAAGAATTCAGAAAAATAGACAAGATATGAGAGCCAGGAAAAACTGCGTCTTTTTGTCTAACGCAGTTTTTCCTCGATTTGCCTCAAATTTCCTATTTATTTCTCAATTTTTTCATTGTAGGTTGTTTGGAATTTTTAATTTTTTGGAATCTTACAAACGGAACAGTAAGAGTGCGCAAAACAGATACAGTGCTGGTGCTCGTACCACTAATTCCAGAAAAAAAAAATGAAAAAAATTCCAAAAATTCCAAAATTCCAAAATGGAATTTCTTGACATTTTTTGGAATCTTGTATACGGAAAAGATACAGTGCTCGTGCTCGTACCACTAATACCAAAAAAAAAAATATGCAACGCCGTACACGTGGTAGAAGTGAAACTATTTAAAAACTATCCCCCCTCATACAACTACAACTTTTAGACTTAACGTATGATTCGGGGTAAAGACGAAGGTAAACGCGCATCTGTAGTGACGTCACAAGGGTATCGGCGCTTGACAATAATCGTTTATAATTCTTGGTTTGTGTCAATCGTTCGTCGGCTGTCATTGTCATTGGATATCTTTCTCCGCTCCACTACGTTATATTTTTCTTTTCCCTCGTGAAACGAAATTTTCAAAACGTGACGTGTCTTTCAAATCACTCTCCATCCAAATATCAGAACCCCGCCTAAGAAGTTTCACTTCAAAAAGCACAGGAGGACACGAAAATATTCACAAAATTCAATGATAATAGTATACCGTGTGACAACGAAATCGTTATACAAGGCGTCATTCAGTTGTCTTTAAAGTTAAAAATTTGAAAATAGACCTATCTATTTTTACCTGGTATGCGCGCGCAACACGAGGCAATGTCTTTTTATTGGCTAGTTAATACAGGTGTGAGGTAATCGTTTTGCACGCTGGGCATCTCTTTTTCCTTGTTCATTACACGTGATCTGACAAGAATAAATCTAAAGTTGATATTCAATTTGACAAGTGTCATTCAAAAGTTGTTTGACATTTTCATTGACAAATACGTTGCACAACACGCGGTTTTTCTCCTTTTCTTTTTATCCTGTGCAAATAAGAAGGACGGATTGCTATACGTAAGTCTAACATAATTTGGTACGTTTTGCCTCGTCTTGCGCAATCAGCGTTCTGTGTCTTTTTTTATTTAATGAAGTTTTCGTATTATTACCTCTTTGTCTGGTAAAATAGATAGGTCTATTGGGTGGAACGGGTCATTGAGACGCACATTTTTCGTGAAAAAACAATTAGGCAATCTACTGACCTGTCAAAAACGAAATTCAATATGGAAGTTCGGGTCAAGCACTGTGTTGTTTATTCTATATGTCATTGATTCTGTCACAATCTGGACAAACGTCAAGATTTAATTTATCGGATTTTGTGTTTTTTTGTGTGTTTAGGTATTGTATTAATTGAAATGCCAGCGATTTGCATCGTAATTGGGTGTGGAAGTTGAGGTAACAGGGCTTATGTGAAATTTTATTCAGTTCCTGCTATTTTAAATCATCGGCTTTTGATCTACAAAAGTGAATTATCAAAACAACGCAGGGCTTTATGGACTGCTGCAATTAAAAGAAAGGATTTAACAGAGGCTCGATTTTCCCTTAATAATACCTTAAGATATTCACTCTCCATCTAAGAATTTATTATTAAATTTTAAAAAAAACGTAGAAACATTATAAACACTATAAAATTCACTTTGTAAACAAGGACCAGAACACTAAAAAATACGTAGACATACTAAAAACTATAAAATTCACTATGAAAACAACAATATGACCAAAACCAATGGAAAATACGTAGAAATACATAAAATTCACTTCGAAAGCAACAAGGGCCAGAACACAAATGTGCACAAATGCTCTCCTTATGAACGTCACCGGCTTGTCACCGCAATATTTGACCCGAACGGCCATTATAAAATCACGTGATTGAGATTGCCTAATTGAATATCACTTCCGGTTACTCCGGAAATGGACCCAAGTTAAGAAATTTTTATGGAACCCTGTATATTTTTTTACACAGTTGGATAGAGCTTAAAATTCCCTTTCTAATGACATATCACAACTTGCATTTGTTTCCAAGATGGCGGCGTAAGAAGGTATTTTTCTTAAATTCAATATGGCGGCATTCTGACGTAACCGATAATGTTTCTGTCAAACAAACACTTTTAACAATCCATAATTTTTAGATTTAAAATGGTTTTAGATCGAATTTGAAAAAAAAAAAATGATTTTGCTCAAAAACAAGGGCATATTAAAATTTCTTTGAAATGCAAATTTTAGTTTCAAAGGACCCCGCACACCTCTTATGGGTTTTTGGTTTTCTGTCAAACTGAATGAAATTTTGATATGTGATAGACCTTGACTTCCTGATAAAAAGTTCTCATGGGGCTGAACCAATCCTATGATTAGTTTTTGAGATACAGGTACTTTAATGTTCAAGAAATGTACACATTTTATTTATTTTATTTATTTATTTATTTATTCAATTCTTTACAAACACCATATAGAAAAACAGTAATTATATGCAAAGAATAGACACTAGGGTCTCAAAAAAAATACTTAACAAACTAGAACTAGATTAAAAATTATTAAAAAACAAAAGGTAAAAAAGGACATGATGTACATATAAAATATATCACACTAATTTATCACAAACAACATAATTGACCAGGTGTGTATAAAATCAATTCATAACTCATTTAACATTTAACACTTATATAATTAACAAGTAAACAGTAACCTGATTTCTTTGGCATTAGTTTTAAATATATCAAAATCTTTAGACTCTGACAAAGCATTACAATTTGCCAGCATATTATTTAGTGGAGATATACTTCCCTGAGTTACAAAGAATGTTTTTTTATTAAGGATTCTTAGATTAGGTTTTATATGTATTCACATCTACCTGTCACCTAATATTAGAGGTATGTTTCTGCAAAAATCACAAACCCGTCAGAGCGAATTTGATTGGTCGAAAATAGTCAGAAACAGTCAGAAAACTAGTTTCAACCAACGAAATTCACTCTGACAGACCTATTAATAGGTGACAGGTAGATGTGAATGCATATAAAATGTGTACATTTCTTGGACATTAAACCACCTGTATTTCGGAAACTATTCATAGTATCATGTTGGGTCCATGAGAACTTTTTATCAGTAAGTCAAGATATACCACATATCAAAATTTCATTGAGTTTGACAGAAAACCAAAAACCCATAAGAGGTGTGCGGGGTCCTTTTCAAAAAAATTTGAATAGGAAGAGGTACTTATTAAATTCTAGAATTAACGTGTGTTCAATGGCCTACCGAAAAATGTCTACCAAAATGCATATTCATTTTTCGGTTAGGTATTCAAAGGTTAGGTCAGAATGCCGCCATATTGAATTTAAGAAAGTGCCTTCTCACGCGGCCATCTTAAAAACAAATTCCACTCATCATATGTCATTGAAAAGGGAATTTTAAGCTCTATCCAACTGTGTAAAAAAATATACAGGGTTCCATAAAAATTTCTTGACTTGGGTCCATTTCCAAAGTAACCGGAAGTGATATTCAATTGTTTTTTATGAAAAGTGTGCATCTCAATGACTTACCCGTTCCACCCGATTTACAAATTTTTAAATAACGTATAACGATTTCGTTGTCACCCGGTATAACAGAAGAAAGACGAGCATCTGTAGTTACGTCACAAGGGTATCGGTGCTTGTCAATAATAGGCAATCCTCTTTGTGCTTATATTCCTCGGGTTGTGTCAATTAATAGCTGTCTTTCTCCGTCTCTTTACGCTATATCTTTCTATTTTTCTTCCCTCTCGATTAACAAAAATTGCCCGTGACACGTTTTTCAAATCACTCTCTATTGTCGTCAAAGCTTCAAAAATGCAAAAAATTCCAAAAAATGCCAAAAAATTCTAAAATGGAATTTGGAAGTCCTTGGCATTTAATGATTTTTTGTTTTTGTCACTCGTTAGTCAGCTGTCATTGGCATTGGCTGTCTTTCTCCGTCCCTCTACGTTATATTTTTCTTCTCTCTCGTGTAACTAGATTTATCAGAACGTGACGCGCTTTTCAAATCACTCTCCATTATCGTCCAAATATCAGACCGCCGCGCCGCCTAAAAAAATTCACTTCAAAAATGTTAATTCAAATAATCTCAAATTTGAAACACCCTGTACTTAAAGTATTTGATCACACAAATGACATCAACTGGTCATTTACATTACAACCAAAGATGGGCATCTACGCGTAAACAAAGATTGTCTACGTCTGGTGTAAACAACGCGTAGACAATGTAAATTATGTAGACAACGTGTAAAATATGTAGACAACGCGTAAAGTATACAATTTTTGACAGTTGGCAGGTCTTTAAGGTTATGTTTCTGTTTTTGCCATTGGTTTTTGCTTTGTTTTGTTTTTCGCTTTGTAATGTTAATTAAACTGCAGATAATGTCTAATTTGATACAATATAAATTTATTGCAATGCAAACTTTCAAAAAAATTACTCAAATTTCAAAATTTTCTGTTGTCTACATTGTCTACATAATTTACATAGTCTACATGGAAAAAAGTGGATGTAAACGATACGTAGACAACGAGTAGACAAACCGCATAAAATAGATTTCATAGTCTACGGCACATCCCTGATTACAACCATAAACATTGCGTACATTCAGGCGGTCCCAGCGGCTAAGCTCAGCTACTCAGCAGGGACTCTATTCTCGAAATCAAGGAACAGCGTTCTCATAAGAAAGATTGCTCTGTCATTGTCGTCGGACGACAAAGACAGAACCTTCGTTCCAATGAGAACGCTGCTCCCCTGTTTCGAGAATAAAGTTCCCGCTGAGTGGCTGAACTAAGCCGCTGACGCCTCCTGAATGTACCCATTACAACCTATTAAATGTCCTCCGAGCATGCGCACTGGTCCAGGTAGGGTAGGCAATTCGAATCAGCTGATAATTCAAGATGGCGATGCGGCCCGAAATGTTAACAAACATTGCCTCCACAAAAATGTGTGTTATTTCTACCTGTTCCAGAGTTTATTTTGATTTGAGAATTTTGATTTATTTCAATTTCCTTTAATATTCATAGTTCAAACCGAATTACTTGGAATATTTATTTACAAATAAAATACCTGGGCATCAGATACAAAACGGACCCCAAGAAGCTGTAAA
Organism: Ceutorhynchus assimilis; assembly: GCA_917834065.1. Classification (NCBI taxonomy): domain Eukaryota; kingdom Metazoa; phylum Arthropoda; class Insecta; order Coleoptera; family Curculionidae; genus Ceutorhynchus; species Ceutorhynchus assimilis. The sequence goes on along the minus strand of OU892279.1, from coordinate 48,158,751 downwards.
AATGAATGTAAAAATTTCTATCAAAAAACGTTCTCAAACAAACAAAAAAATACCTACTAGGAAAATACACAGTCTCTTATGGACGTTAAGTTTGTTATGTCGCGGCGCCATCTTGTACGTCAAACATCAAATTGCCCTATTTCGCTTGGATTTGGAAATGGTATAGAGTTTTTCATTTGAGTACTTGAGTGCATATTTTAGGACTTTTAAGTAAAATACTGAATGATAAGTAGTTAGGTACCTACCTGGTACTTAAAATAGTTAAAATACATTTGAAAACTACTTAAGTAGATCCAAATTTTCAGTACCTACATTTTTAAGTAGTAGGTAGCTACCTCAGCTTTGATGCTTAGTATTTTGCACAGACATTACTCTTGGTCAAATTGCCGTCTTTTCATTACCTGGAAATTCCTCTGGGAATTGGTTCAACGTCATTGGTTTCAACCCATTTTAATCCCCAAAACTTTGATCAGTTATCAAGTGCAGAAAAGTTATTTTACGCATGTGTTAAGTACAAGATTTTTCTCGACACAACTTGCATAAAAAAAAAATAAAAATACCTACCACATAAAAACGGTCTTATATCAACTACGAATATTGAATCATAATGGAAATTTTAGAGTGCGGCAAAGTAGGTACTCTACGTAAAAGTACTAAGTACTTTGAGCTCGCAAATAGGTGCGAGAAAAATCAGCTTACCGCACAGCAGGAAATAAGTGCGCATTGAAAATTATCTAGGGTGGGAAAAAGGGCAAAAGCAACAACGCGAAAAAAGAAGAGTTTCCCTTTTCGCGACGTTGACAGTGACAATGTTCGATTTTCTCCTGCGAGGAGAACCCAGGCAGCAGGCAAGATCCAAACACAAATTTCCCCTTTCGAAAATTAGGTCATTTAATTGTTCCACGGTTTGTGCCCTTATAATGAAACTGACCTTTTACGCTGTCGCTCCCGTTGGCCCGATTTTAGGTGTTCCCTTTATCCTGTTGATTTGTGGGGCACACTGAAAAGGAACTGCGAAGCTAAATGCCGCCAGGGGGGCGGCATATCAAGAAGGGTAAGGATTTTTTGTATGAACAAATTTCGAGTAAAACTCAATTTTTTTCCAGACCCGTGCGATGCTCAGCTTGAACCAGGAAGTTGGAGCATGGGATACTGTTCTATTAGATCCCCTTACGGAAGATAGTTTTATTGGAAACTTGCAGCAACGGTTTAAAAGGGATCACATTTATACTTATATTGGAAATGTGTTGGTTTCGATAAATCCCTACAGGAAATTGGCTCTTTATTCTGCCGATTTGGTTGAGAGTTATGTGAAAAAGCCTCCTTTTCAATTACCACCCCATATGTAAGTGAATACGGATTTAGAAACATTGAAATGTACCTATTACGTTTCAGATGATAAAAAAATTCTTTCTAATATAATTAAGAACAAGAAAAAAATATTTTGTAATAATATTTAAACAACAATACATATAAATTTAAGAAAATATAGAATAGCTAAAATTATTCTTTGCAGATATGGTGTTGCGGAATCAGCTTACAGATGGTTAAACGACAAAAGCGAAAACCAATGTATCATTGTAACAGGTAAAAGGAAACTACTTACAAGAAAAACCCGTTTCAACTGATACTTATTATTAGGTGAAAGTGGTGCCGGGAAAACCGAAGCGGCCAGAATAGTTCTGCAATTTTTGGTTCTCGTCTCCGGTGAATCCCCCGAAGTAAAGACAATAAACGACCGTTTGCTGCAAGCCAATACCCTCCTGGAAGCTTTCGGGAATGCTAAAACTATGAAAAATGATAACGCTTCAAGATTTGTCAGTAGAATGTATTTCGCGAGTTATTTATTTATTGATTGTGTTTTTGTAGGGCAAATTTTTGGATATAGAATTTGATTTTAGAGGCGATCCTATTGGGGGTCACTTGACCAACTGTAAGTACCTATATTATTTGTACTGATTGATTTTTGATATTTTTATTTGTTTCTATTTTATGCTAACAGATTTTTTGGATAAGGTAATTTTTTTATAAATCAAGTTTTGCTTTGGAATTTGAAAGAATAATTTTTATTTTAGGCAAGAGTAACTAATTTGGGTTTACACGACAGAAATTTTCACATATTCTATCAACTATTAAGTGGGGCCGATATACATTTACTGAGTAAGTTATTTTATATTTAAACTAGGCTTTAAATAACTGTAAAAAAAGTCAAAGGTAAAAGTGTGTCTGTGTATTAGGTTGACTAGTAAACATAAAAAAGTGCCAATCATAACCAATTAAATAATGCACTAGGTATGGTATGGCCATATGCCAGATTATTATTCTTATGAATTGTGCCCCACTTCTTTATGGGTAGATGTGAGAATGGTTTCCTAAAAGAAAGTCTGTATTTGAAATTGGCATGGTTCTACAAAACTTTTCAAATTCTACCAACTGTACTGCAGCCTTAAGGCATATTGTGCTACCCCGTTAAGCCTATCTGCCTTGAAAATTAGGTACAAACTGTTAAATGTTAACTGAGGCAGGTTCAATGGATGGAAGAGCCATTAAAATTGCACTCGAACTTCCACTGTTGAAGTAGAATCATTTCAATCATATTTGAGACATACTGAGTGATGATTGGCATGATTATAATACTATATTACTATTTTTATATTACTTCTTAAAGTTACCCACTACTTACTACTATATGAATATAAACTAATAATCTTTTTTAGAGTGCTTAAAACTTCAACGTAACGCAGAACAATACGCCATACTTCAAACCGAATCGAATCATCCGACGGTGACTGAAGACGACGACAAAAAACTATTCGTATACACCAAAGGGGCCCTAGAAATACTGGGTTTCTCGCCTAGCGATATTGTTGATATTTTTAGAGTTTTAGCTGTTATTTTGAAATTAGGTAATTTACAATTCGTGCCTTGTAATAATATTGACGGTACTGACGGGTGTACTATTAGTAACGATTATGGTAAGGAATTGCTTACTTTTTAGTAGTATTTGTAAAAATGTGTTGTCATTTATAGAATTATTTGAAGTTTGTGAGTTGCTTTTGGCCGATAATAGATGGATTCAAAGAATTCTGATCAGTAAGCAAATTGAAGATGGAGTTTTGACGGATTTAAGTGCAATAGAAGCTACAAAAGTTAAAGATACTTTATGTAGGACTTTGTATAGTAGACTATTTACTTGGTTAATAAATAGGATAAATGATTCCATTAAAGTAAATCAAACTCATTCTCTATTACAAAATATTAATTGATTATATTTCTAGTCAAAATCATTAGGCAAAAGAAAATTTCTAGGTGTACTAGACTTGTACGGTTTTGAATGTTTTAATACAAACAGCTTCGAGCAATTGATTATAAACTATTGCAATGAAAAATTGCACCAGTTTATGATTAATATTTGCGTCAAAGAGGAACAAGAAGGAATGATCAAGGAGGGGTTGGAGTGGACCAAAATCGAATATTTTAATAATTTGTAAGCAAAAACCAATTTTTCTCATTTGATGATTTTATTTAATAATATTCGTAGAGCAATATGTCAATTGTTAGAACACGAAAATCATGGAATATTATCTTTATTAGAAGAGCCTCATATACAAACGGACGACGAATATTTTACTAGATTGGAACAATGTTGTTCGGGGCATACGCATTGTTTAATTGATGAAGTGAACACACCTAATTGTTTTCAGTGAGTATTATACAGACCGGACTAATCTACTAGACACATAATGAAATTGTTATAAAGTCAACTGGTCCCATTGAAGCCCATGTCATGACTGTATGTCTCAACATTTTCTTTTCTAGGATAAGACACTTTGCTGGTACTGTAACATACAAAATCAAAACGTTCATTGAAAAGAATCGGGATAAATTGCCCAAAGAACATTCCAGGACGATGTTTAAGTGCGAATTAAAAATTATGCAAGAGCTGTTTCCGGAGGGGAATCCCAGAAGGTAGTTTTTATGAGATTTTTGTTCCATTAATTATTAATTATTTTCCCAGGTGTAGTGTAAAAAGGCCTGTGAGTAAAGCAAGTCAAATACAAGTTTCATTGAATGCCTTATTGAAGAACTTAGGGAATAGACAAAATCATTACATTAGGTAAGGAATCTACCAGTACAATTTACAAATCAATACTCTCTATTTTCCAGATGCATAAAACCAAACGAAACAAAACAACCCAAACTCTTCGAAATGCCTCTGGTTCAACATCAAGTAAATTACCAATGCCAAACTCATATGCTTTTTTTTTTTTTAAATAAACTTCCATTTAGGTCAGATACATGTGCCTACTATCAACAGTCCAAATTTGGCGTTCAGGCTACTGTCAAAAAATGCCTTTCCTCCAATTCCTGTGCCGCTACAAAATGATTTGTCCTCATACGTGGCCCAAATGGCGAGGCTCGCCCATAGAAGGCGTCTCGGTTTTAATCAGAGGTTTACCGATACCCAGTGCCGAATTCACTTTCGGCCGCACCAAATTGTTCATCAGGAGTCCGAGAACTGTGTTCGAACTAGAAGATTTCCGCAAGAAACGTTTGCACGATTTGGCCTTGCTGATACAAAAAATATGGAGAGGGTACAGTCGGAAAAAGGAATATCAGAAGCTGAAACACAGTCAGATGATTATCGCTTCGGCTTGGCGTAGCTGGAGGGTAAGTGATTTGTTTAACTTTTTTTTTTGTTTAAAATTGTTTATATATTTAGGAATTAAAACATGGAATTACTTTCCCGGGACGCGGGCATTTGTGGTGTTTGTATCACGTGGTAAATGGGTTTTTCTTTCAGACTCTAGTAGGCTAAAAGTGCTTTGAAATTGCCTATGAAATGCAGCAATAGAAAGTATTAATTTTGGTTGATTTAGGAACTAGGCTATATAAGTGAATTTTAAATTATTTTTTTCAAGGTACAAAAGTGTATTCTGCTTTTTTTGAGTCAGGGTATTGTTAGTGAACAGTTGTGAACATTTAAAACTCAAAATAGTGATATTTTTCGATTTTCTCAATTAAGTGGCAATCATAACCCATTGAATAATGCATTACGAATGCCAGATTATGGTTGATTTGAAAAATGAATTATTTTTCTTATGAATTGAGCCCTGCCTTGTTAGATAATGGGTAGATTCGAGACTTGTTTCTTTATAAAAAAGACTGCAGAAAATATTCAAAGCTATCCTATTTTTTAGGCGAGAAAAGAATATCGAATCGTAAAACACCGAAAACAAGTCGAATGGGCCACCAGAGTTATACAAAGACATTATATTCAGTGGAAAGTACGAAATAGTAATTTTTTTTTTCGTATAAAAGATTATTATTGGATTTTTAGAGACGACAGTACCTTTTGGAATTGTTAAAAAAACTGCCGGCTGACAGCGACTCACCCCTGTGCCGTGACTGGTCCAATTGTATGCCTAGGTTGTCTGAAACTAGCAATTTACTTAAAAAAATACACCACAGGTGGCGGTGCCATAAATATAGGTCAACATTTGACCAGACTGCGAGGAACAGGATGAGGGAAAAAGTTACTGCCAGTTTTATTTTTAAAGATAGAAAGTGTTCATATCCCAGAAGGTAAAATTCCTATAGTCATTGAATAGAATTAATTGAATGATTTTCTTAATAGCGTTTCACACCCGTTTTTGGGCGATTACGTGCGCCTGAGACAAAATGTCCAATGGAAAAAGATGAGCTTAGAAAATAACGACCAATACGTAGTTTTTGCTGATATTATTAATAAAATTGCTAGGTCTAGTGGAAAAGTACGTAAACGTGTTTATTAAAATAAAACCAAAACTAATTCAACTTGTTTTCAGTTTGTTCCTATTTTATTAGTGATATCGACCAGATCCATGCTAATTTTGGACCAAAGAACATTGCAAATAAAATACCGAGTACCTGCAACTGAGATATATCGAATGTCTTTGTCTCCTTTTTTAGATGATGTGGCGGTAGTCCATGTTAGAGCGGTAAGAGGCTTAAAATGAAATATATTACTTGGGCCCAGTTGTACAATCTTGGTTCAAAGCAGAGTTCAGCTGAACTCGACTGGTGCCTCAAGCCCAAGTACCAGTGTTATCAGTCAAGCTCAGTTGAACTTTGTTCTGAACCGAGATCGTACAACTGGGCCTTGGAAATATTCGATACTTCCTTAAAAAATGATCCTTGCTTTCGGACGAAAATTGAAAAACGTCCATCGTACCCAAGGTTATTTCATCGTACCTTTTGTGATATTATCGGGAACACTGGAAATCAATTTAAAAACCCTATTTTTTCGTCAATGTAGTTTTAGAAATATTAGCAATATTATCTTCAAATAAAATTAATTTAGACTTCTCGTAGACTATTTATTACTTTCTTTTAAAAATCATCTGGTGATTTTCTAGAAATATTAGTATGTAATCACTGCTATAACTGTATAAAGTAGCTTCCTCTAGAGAGCTAGAATCTATTGTATTAGTTACCTTCTCTGTATCTATTTGCTAGTCGTCAGTAGTGAACCCAGAAACATCTAGTGTGACCTCTGACACTCCGGGCTGCCTATTTCAGAGCGACCTGAGCAAAAAAAAGGGCGATTTCGTTTTCCAAACTGGCCACGTCATAGAAATCGTCACCAAACTGTTTTTGGTCGTTCAAAATGCCACCGGGAAACCGCCCGAAGTTAACATTACGACCGAGTAAGTACCTTTGGTTTTTAACCGATTCAATTTTACAAGTTTTTCTAAAGGTTTGAAGCTAATTTTGGTTCACAAACGGTGACGTTTACGTTCAAATGCGGTCTTCCGGAGGTTCAACCGGGACAAATTAGGGTGTTGAGGAAAGCGAACAAGATGGAGGTCCTAGTCTGACATGCAAAGTCCAAGAAACATATCGCGGGAACCAGCAACTTAGTCACTGCCATTCAGATGATGATGATTATTGTAGTTTATAATTTGGAATGCAATGAAGAGTGACTGTTTTTGATTCGGAATTGACTATTCAACAAGAGCCTGGAATAAAAAATGCATTTTATCTTACTTTTGTATTTTTGTCAATTCCAAGTATGTGCTTATCGAGTGAGTGCCCCTTACTTTTATAAACTGAAACATTGTAGAATTTGGTTATACTTTTTTTTTGCACAATTTTTGGTTTTGTTTATTTATTTTTTGATAGCCTTAGTTAATTGTTTCTTCAATGCAAATTTCCTTGTAAAGAAATGATGGAGCCAATAACTGACACAGAACCAACCAGGTTGTTCTACTTATTAAGCCTCTATCATTTTTTCAAATAAAATACACTTGCAAATAAGTGCCAATAGGAATGGACTAATATTTAAAATAAGAGAATTATCAAAAAAAAAAGATATATTGTTAAACTATTAGATTTATTTTCAATGGGACAAGTTTGGGTATGTTTGATTTTAATAAATTAAAGATAAATCGCTCAAAATCTTAATTAATATTATTGTCATTTTTAATTATTCTTGGTCGAAATTCTACAAAAAATATGTACCTACCATTCTTGTTCCTGGATAATTACATTAAAAACAGAATTCTAGCATAATTACCTGATGGTTGTTTTTGTATAGACCAAATATAGGCTATATTAAATAATTTTCACTTTATTAACATAAGAAGATAAATTGTTGACCAATAAATAAAATAATTATTGATTTTTATACAATTTTCATATTCTAGCAACTATCGGGTGGCCAGATTGTAATAATGCTTGTTATTTTTTGTGTAAGTAAGAAGATTACTAGGTAATTAATTTAACCGTAAACCGAAAGATTTAGTTAATAATTTTATCTGAAATATTATAGCAATAAGTAAAAAAAAAATAATAATATTAAAAATAATGTTATATTTTTAAATTTTTTGACTTTTATTTTTAAATCTGTATTATTTTTTCATCTCATAGAAATGAGTTATTCATACAAGAACACGTACAATACAAATAAGGATATCTATCTACCTCAACAGCTACAAAGGTTAGCATGCCTGGCAATCGCAGAAGCAATGAGAACCACACCAACAATGGCCTTGCAAGTGCTGCTGAGACTGCCGCCTCTTGATGCATATCTTGAGGCAGAGAGAACAGCAATCCGACTGCATTCCATTGGATTGTGGTGTGGAGAAAGCGGGGGTTCAGGGCATTCCTGCTGCTGTTTTCGTAGGCTGTCGAATGACAACCACTGCTGGAACACCGAACAGATGCAATGATTCCACGCTTCATCTTCGACAAGGCCTTTAAGGTAGAACTAAGCGGCCTAACACAACCAGGCATAAGAGCAGATATACATATTCACACGGATGGCGCAAAAAAACCAGTACCTGAGCTCAACCTAGAAATAAATATAAATAGCTTCAGGTACTTATGTGTCAGTTTTTCAGGCAGAGCTGATTGGAATAACGCAGGGAGCTGTATAAATACGAGAAAGGAGGATAAGGGGAACAACCATCACCTTTCTGACAGATACCAAATAAGTATTTCAAGCCTTAAATAAGGTGAAAGTAACATCTAAATTAATCCTTGAGTGCCACGAGACACTAGAGGGTACTCCGCCGCTACATTATTGAACTATATCGGGTCTTCAAAAAAAAAACCAATCGAAGATTGCGTTGATTACGAAAACGTACGTCGCATTACTGTTTTTTTATTGGTCAGGATTTTTTGACATGGCATTTTGACATTAAAGTTCATTGACAAAATTTTAAAAAAATATTGCTAAGACATACGTTTAAAAAACCATAGCAATCTTTGATTGTTTTTTTTTTTGAAGACCCGATATCAATACTGTCGGCTGGTTTAACTAGTAACACTCTAACGGAGGACACAATGGGCCCACTAAAAAGGCCTAAGTATAAGGTAATGCAAGTCACCCCTCCAAATCTCTATCTACATACATCAAAAAATAGATCAAAATCAATTTTTACCAAAAAACGGAGTTGGTAGAAACTTTATTTGTGTTTCCTTCCAATCGCTCTGTTAAAAATTACAAAAAATTATCAAGGGGATATATACCATACTTAAATAACTGCAGACAAATATTTGAAAATAATAGAACCTACCTAACTTTAGGTACAAGTAAATAGGACGCAGATTAGAAAATTTCCAATATATCAATACGACAGGTTACGCGGTACTGTCAAATAATAAGCACACTTGTGACATCGTGAGGTTGCTGATCCTAAAGATGATCCCATAAATTAGACATCAGAAAGATATTAAAAGCAAAGCTAAAGTAATTAAATTTTGGGGCCAAGTGACAGATTCATCTGAAAAACATTATTCAAGACCGACTCAAGTTTCGGCATCCCCTTTGATAGATGCGGCCTCACATTTCTACGACATCTCTTGACCTCAATATTCAAGGAAATTGCGATCTTCGTTGTTCCGTTTACTCATCAATACACTGTTTAAGTAGGATAGGTATTCATCTGGAATATGTGAGTTTTCGAACCAATGAGAAAAACTCACTCACTCAGTTGTTCTCAGATCAGTATTTTACTTGAGCATTATAATAACAAGGGAATTGCTGCAGGACGAGCGTATCGAGTTTTAAAGAATGTAATTCTAGCCATCGACGCCTTTTAAAGTTCCTAAGACTGCCATCTATTTAAAGAAGTCACTAAGGGGATCCATGTTTGAGATTGTTCAACGTGACTAGAAATCAGTGGCGGCAATATGCATGAGCGGTTATGCGATGCTTATAGCCTAGTGAAATTGATGTGGAACCGCAAACAAATTGCAATACAATTTCTGTAAGTGGTGTAATATTCCGAGAAAATAGACCCAGAAAATTGTAAAAATTAAATAATATCAAATAATCAAAAACTGAATTTCCGGTATTTCCAAATCAGTATCTATAAATTAAAAAATGGAACAAATTAATGTGATCCTAAATACATTCGAAATTATATTAATTCCCCAGCGTGATGTCATCCTAACATCCGATCAATGAACTTTTTTTAACGAGGCCATAATAATTAAATCGAATGATTTATGGCATTCTTGAACCAATGTATTCGACCCCGATAAATCAAGATATTGCGACATAATTATTCGATTTTTTTAAACTTAAAATGATAAAAATTTCAAGGAAATTGCATCATTATTTTTAATAATATTTAGGTCGGCCAATGGGATTGTCTGATTGATGGTCAAACGACCGCCTATTGACGATTTTGGGGGATAATTAATAATACTTTGCGGGGGGATCGATTAAATATAAATACCGCGGTTTTAGAAGTGGAAGACAGTTGTCAGTTGAGAGATGAGTTCGCAGTCCTGTCCAGTTTGAGTTAAAATCTACAGTACCTAAAGTGTCGTTCGGAGAAAATATTTGCGGAAAGTTTCTTGTATTGCCTCGGTAACAGTCTTTGAAAAAGTAGCGGAAAAATTTTGAAAGAAAGAACAATTAAAGTCGTTAACATTTATGTGCGTGCTAGCTAAAAATTTTGAGTAATTAATTAAGTAATTTTACGTGTGAAAAGTTAAATGTAAGTATAGTTTGTTTCGCCAGGGTTTGTACTTGCCACCAGCATTTGCCTTCCTTGTTTAACAAATCAAAATTGACTGAAACAAATCAATGACGTCAAAAACGTTCGTCGGTTCTTAAATCATTTTAATTTGTCAAAAAAATTGAATGTGTCATATGAATTAATCTACGACAACCCTTTTTTCTCAAGTTTCAAGGTCAAGTATGAACCCTGGTGAAACGGACCTTACTTTAGTAGTTAATAATTTTCTGACTTTTATCAATGATTCCGAATGATAAGAAGTGAACTAACAAATGACTTTTAATGCCTAAAAACTTGAGTGATTTTTACTAGAAAAACTTTTTGACTTTATAACTTGAGTGATTTTTACTAGAAAAACTTTTTGACTTTATAAACTTGAGTGATTTTTACTAGAAAAACTTTTTGACTTGATAAACTTGAGTGATTTTTACTAGAAAAACCTTTTGACTTTATAATTAACTGTGGAACTTTATTGCATAAATATTAATAACTCGAGTGTTTTGAAAATGGAACATTATTGCATAACTTTGATTGCCTTCAGATATAATGACATTCTAATTTAATTTTGCACCAAAAATATGAAGGGAATTTATAATGCATTTAACATAACATAATAAGTATCGATTTGAGTAGCGATTATTAAATTGGATTGTCCAATTGAAGGGCTATAGTAACGAACTAATAAGAATTTAAATAATTGTGTATGTTAGCCCGGATTGCAAAAATAGTAATTATTCTATTTAAATGAAATGGTATGTTTCGAAAAGAAACTTGTGCATGAAATGAGATTGTTGACGGTAATCATTCAATGTAATGGAGTGGTTAGTTTAAAAACTGTTGTTCTTCATGAAATTAAATTGCTGACGATAATCATTAGACGTATTGAAAAGGTTTATTCAAAATTTGTGATCCATGAAGAGAGATTGATGATCTTAAGTGCCGAACTTTTGAATTAGGGTTTTAAAATTCATGTAGAAATTATTGTAAGGTTTTATAAGAATAAGTTAGGAATACCTATATTAATAAACAAATAGGTAATTATTTTGGGTTTTTCATAAGCAGTCAGTAAGGGACTTAATAATTATAAAGAATTTATAAAAATAGGTGGAGGGTAGTTAATAGGAATGAATCGGAAGTGTTGAAATAAGTTAACTTATAAGTTATTAGGAATAGTAGGAATAATAATTTAGTACACCTCAATAGTTTGTTTCTCTCTTTTCTCTTCAAATATACCCTTCCACAGATTTTAGGTAGCAGCTCCAAGTCAATAAACACCATCAATATACCGCTCGCCATTTACCATCTAACTAATTACATAGAGTACTTGGGGCGTTTTGCTACAGTGGTTTCCAGATGGAAATTTCCCGTAGAAAACGATGGCAGAAAGTCTACTACTCTAAAGTGACGCGTTTATTCAAAATGGCTGTCCATTATTTGAGACAGTTATACGCATTATATTATTATTTGATGATGTGAATATTGATATTTTCTGTTATCGTTCGATGATACGTGTGGTAACTGGGATTTCAGCGCAGAGTTTCTCAAACTTCTCTTTGCGTGCGCTTGAAACCTCACCACGCGAGTTGTGAATGCAATTCAATTTTCTCTAAAACAAATTAGTGTGGTAACTATTATTTCATGCACTAGTGCGGTAAAGATATTTCAAGAACACTAGTGCATTAAAGTGGTAGTTACCGTTTGCCATTAATTGCACAACTATCAGAAAAGTGACACGAAGCTGGGCGAAAAACAAAATAATCTCAGAGTGATGCAGACGTCTTGATCATTATGGAAGCTAGAGAGTCGGCAAAAAGTCATCCTAAAGCTAATGTGATGATTTTTCCTCGCCCAGCCTACAAATCTCCCAAAACCATAGCTATCTATCTAAGATATCAGAAAAATTGTAAATGCATACAGAGTAGTGACGTCTGCTCTCACATCTTATTTGCTCACGCCATATTAAGATGTGATACCACCTCGAAACCATTTGGATTAGGAAAAAGTGACTGCATAAAACTGCTAAGAAAATCAGACCCCTTCAAAGAAAGTGTCATTTTCCAAACTAAAATCCACAGAAGAAATCTTAAATGCTGGTCTGAATGCCATTATACAGGGTGTCCGAAAAGTCAACGATAATACTGGAAGGGCTGATAAAACAATTCATAAGCATCCAGAAAAACATAATATGACCTTAGTAAAAAATCGATGGTTTTCGAGATATTGCTACATAAATGAAATTTGTTGAACTCGTCCTCTTGGATTACCGGGCTAATGATTATTTTTAAAAACTACCCATTCTTCTAATAAATAGTTTATTGTAATGATTTATAGTGAAGAATAAACCTAATCTACCTTACATTCTAAATAATTTATATAATTAAATCATCTTCAAACAAAAATTTTTACTTGAAGTAGGTACCAAAAATAAATAAATCAAATAATAGGTATGTTCGTGTGTAAGTGCCTACCACCAACGCGAATGCAGGCGCGGCATCTTTTTAAAAATAACCTCTTTATCCATCTTGAATCCAAGATAACCCAATAATAATTTTTCTCGACAATCTGATCCAGAAGGACGATTTAACGAATTTCATTGAAGTGGCAATATCTCGTAAACCATTTATTTTTTACTAAAGTCATAGGTAGATATTATGTTTTTCTGGATGCTGATGACTTATTCCACCAGCCTTTTCAGTATTATCGTTGACTTTCCGGACACCCTGTATATTTATATGGAGGAAAGACACGAGACAGCACATTACATGATATATGAATCTTCGAACTTTCACTTCAAAGGCAACAAAATCAACAATCCATGTCAAGTTTTGCCTCCTACAGAAAATGCAAGCAAATTTCATTCCTTTAGTGCAACAGTGGATGGGTATTGATATATGAATCCATTACAGTGGGGATTTGAAGTAGAGATGGAAGCTTGTCTCCAGTGGCGGCTCGTCAGAGGAGGCAGGGGAGGCTAAGCTTCCCCGAAAAAATTGAAAATTCAATCTCAGTTTTTTATTCCTGATTCCTAATTGAAATAATAATTTACAAATTTCGATATTTCAATGTAATTTAAAAAAATCTGACAACATTATTTCAATCAATCCCGCGCCTCCACGACAAAAATCTGTGAATCTGGGATACTCAGTAATACCGGCCCGAAGGGCCGGAGTAATACGAGCCCGAAGGGCTAGAGTTATACGCGAGCCCGAAGGGACGGAGTTATACGCGAGCCCGAAGGGCTAGAGTTATTTTAATCACGGGGCCTAGTTTATAAGCGGATAATTTAGAGCCAATTAAAAACCGGGAGTATTTAAAATGCGATTTTCAGCGTCCGATCAAAGAGTCGAAAATATTCAAAAACTTTAGTTTTATCAAATTGGCTTTGAAATGTTGGTTTTCTTAAGATTTTTACTTTTTTCAGAAAACGGTGGTTTTTGCAAACATATACTACTTTATCGTTGTCTTTGTCTTACTCACTATAATCAATAAGGAAACCTTGTAATGTCATTGTCATTGAAATTAAATTAAAAACAAGTTTCCTATGATTTATTTGGGGAATTTTAATTATTATAATCATTATTAATTGGTTATTAAATTGAATTTTAAACAAAAAATCTTTGAAAAATGTTATTTTTGTTTTCCGAGATGAGATGTGGCAACGTTGCTTTTAGTTAGCCATTTTGAAGTGACGTCTTGTAATTTTTTGCCAGTTTTTTCTCGAATTTTCGACTTTTCCGGGGTTTTTAATGGAAAAAAGGGATTTAACATACCGAGGTTTTGAGTTTTCTTCATTTCTTGGTAAAAAATTTCTAATTTTAAATGCCATAATTAGCAAAATCCCGTTTAAAATGCTTCTGATGTGGCAACTTGGCTTGTGGCTAACTTCAATCAAGGAAGCATTTTTGACAGTCAGCCATTTTCAATTGACGTGTTGACGACATTTTTATTCAGTTTTTCTTCGAATTTTTCACTTTTCCGGGGCTTTTTCAGTCAGGAAAACTGATTTAAAGTACGAGGCTTTGAGTTTTCTTCATTTTCCACCAAAAATGTTTTAACGGGGTAAGTGAGAAAAACTTTAGTTTTATCAAGTAGGTTTTGGAATGTCATTTTCCTTGTTTTTTTTTTTTTAGAATTTTTATCTAGGGCTTTTGGGGTTTGGGGATCGTTTTCCACCACTTTTTTTTATCGAAATTCGCAGAATAAAAAAATAAAAAAACTTTTTTGACGTTGACAGCTGTCAAATTTTTTTGACACAAATCGATAGTTGGCGTCGTGGAACTGCCTTGTACCGGGGTTTGATTTTCGTAGCTTTTATAGTAGACAGGGAAAAAGTCGAACATGTGTCAAATTTGACAAGTGATATCTGTCGATATCGCCAAAGTGTCGTGCGACAAAAGTTTTATCCGAACGAACCAGTTCATTGTCAACTGACTTTAATACTCCGGCCCTTCGGGCCGTTATCTTTGAAACAAAAAGACGTCATTTTATATCGATTGTCAAAAACATTAAGGTCTACTTTGAAATTTCAATTTTTTGACGTTTGTTGTATCATGAGCAGTGTTGCCATATGTTTTTTTTTTTTTTAAATCACGAGCTCGAAGGGCCGAGATTATAGGTTATTTTAAAGCCAATCAAGAGCCAGGAATATTCAAAATTTAAAGCCAATCAAGAGCCGGGAATATTCAAAACTTGAAGCCAATCAAGAGCCGGGAATAATCAAAATTCGAATCCCCAAACCAATCAGGAGCCGGGAAAATTCAAAAATTCGAATTCCAAACCCGACGGCAAATTGAATTTTTTGTACCAACTGTTGCTACATAAATCTCACCCTAAAACCAACTGAAAAACGACCTTTGTTTTTTGGAAAAAACAAAAGATTTTTTTTTTTGAGATTGACAGCTGTCAAAATTTTAAAAAACCTACATGGGCATATAGATTTTAGCCTCAGCGAATACGTATGAAGTAGCCAAACAGGGGACCGGCTAATTTTTTGACGTTTGTTGTAGTATAAGCAGTGTTGCCATATGTTTTTTTTTTTTCAAATCTCGATTCTGGAAGGCTGAGGTTATCTCAATTATGAGTTCAAAGGGCCGATGTTATACGAGTCCGAAGGGCCAGAGTCACGCGAACTCGAAGGGCCGGAGTTATACGAGCCCGACAGGCCGGAGTTATTTTAATCATGAGCCCGAAGGTCCGAGGTTATACAAGCCCGAAGGGCCGGAGTTATACGAACCCGTTCATTGTCAACTGATTTTAATACTTTTACTATATTTTTTAGCCTCCTCACTTGAAATAGGCGCGAGCCGCCACTGCTTGTCTCCTATTATTAGAATGAGTCAAGCACCAGCACCAGCTCATTTACTGAAATTTGTAAAATGTATGTGCAGAGGAATAAGCTGCTGCAATTCTATGGAAGTGGACATGGACGATGATTGAAAGAAAACTATTATTATGAATAAATAAACAAATATTTTGAATCCAAAAGTATTTTAATTGAATAAACTTCAAGTGAATGTTTTGTTACAATTATTACTCACAAATTGTATAATGCTCTATATACCCCACAAGGACGTGCAGTGCATCTAATTTATTGGGGAAGCTGAAGCTCAAGTATCTTGTT
The DNA here is from genome assembly GCA_917834065.1 of Ceutorhynchus assimilis. Classification (NCBI taxonomy): domain Eukaryota; kingdom Metazoa; phylum Arthropoda; class Insecta; order Coleoptera; family Curculionidae; genus Ceutorhynchus; species Ceutorhynchus assimilis. The sequence continues at coordinate 48,142,617 of OU892279.1, read as the reverse complement.
TACTGGGGCAGTATGTAATGAGTTTCTGGTATATTTTTGAACCTATGTAAACATGCTGCCCAGGAAACAAGCAACAAGCTACATGTGTCATAGCTTTCCCTAAATCCATGCCCCGCACGCGCCCAATCTCCCTAAAATGTTGAAACTGTGTGTAGCTTACTTTCATATAATTATTATTGTTTATTGTGTTAATTGTTCACGGACTGGATTTTCAATTCCAAGTTCAAATATATAGGTATAGTTACCTAATGTATCAAATAATGGTCAGCCATTTATTTGGGTAAACGCGTCATCGTAGACTTTTCACTATCGTTTTTTACAGAAAATTTCCATTAGGATACCACTCAATACTATTAGGGGCCCGGGCATGAAAGGGCCCCCAAGTACAAATATTTTTTCTCAATAAAAATGCTTTAAAGTAAAATTGAGAAATATAATGACCGATATCGATCGACATACTTAACTGGTACATTCCTTCCAGTTGCCATCGCTGAAAGGTCATTTAGGGCCAGTTTATTCACCTTCCGATAAACTGTCAGGTATGCAATCTGACGGATAGAAACGTAATCTGTAATCCTATTGGTCGGCCAATTATCCGCCGACGAATAAAATCATAGAACAGTGAATTTATCTTGCAGATAGTTACCAGCAAGCTTATCTGAATGAATAAACCGGTCCTAAGTAAATTCAAAATATTGAAAAACTACTCGAGAAATTCCATAAGTCAGCATAGACTGCATGATTTTTCTTTTTTCTATCAGACAGCCCAGCATCCAGAATAGATATTAATTGCTCCAAAAAAATTATCCGATAGATCAAGGAGCCATAGATAATCAAAATTTGAACTATCATACCGACTCTTGATGCTTTGTTCTAATTGTGATATTTGCTTAGGGGCCCAGTGCATCCAAGCGCCGCCGCCACTGGGTTTGATTTACCTACTCTGATGTTAGCGAATAGAATAGGGTGGCTTTAAAGTTCCAAAAATTAAGTATTTGGACAGACAGCTACAAGATGATACCTATTATCAAAACACAAATCATATACAGGGAGAATACACTTGAAAATAATAAAAATATTAAAAACCAATGTTATATTTTTCCTTTTTTTTTCTTATTAACAACCAAATAAATATCTAAAATAATAATTATTTGTCTATAATTATTATACAATACAAATTATTACTCCTTAGAGATTTCTTCAACATTGACTTGTTCTTCTTTACCATTAACCAGATTTTCACCACCATTAACTTGATTTTCAGCTCCATCAACTTGCTTCTGCTCATTATTTTCTTCGTTGACTTTATGAAGTTCCCTACGCGCATTATCAACATCGTTCCCCAACTCTTTGACGACATCTTTAGCCAACTCTTTTTCGCTGTACCTTTTCCTCAACGCATTGAAAAGACACAATTGAGTTTCGTACTCGCGCTTCAATTCCCCATTATGCCTGATCATGGTTTCCAATTTTTTGTGCAACAAATCTTGGCGTTCTTTTTCGGCTTTCACCTTGCCTTCCATGGCGTTTATTTTGTTTTCCAACTGTTTTACTTCTAAGTTTCTTATTTCAAGTAAGTCTTTGGTGATTCTAACAACGTCTTTAAGGCTTTCGTTTTGTTGGCCCAAAGCTTCGATTTGGAGTTCTTGGTTTTTGATGACTTTGGTGTTTTCGAAAATCATGGCTTTGGCTTTGGTGAGGATGCCTTCGGATTGGATTTTTAGTGCGTGCACTTCGTCGTGTTGCGTTTTTTTTTGAGCTTTGATTTTTTGCGCTTCTGCAACTTCGTTTTCCATAGAGGTTAGTTTTTCTTTTAAAATAACTATTTCGGCATCTTTGAGCTATAATTAGAATTAAGTAATTATTTTGGTTATTTTGTTGTTGGTAATATTACCTTGAGGATTTTTTGAAATTCTTCATTGTTACTTGTAGCTACTTCTTGTGCCTTAAAAACGCATTAATTATGAATGTGTTGGTTGTTAAAAAGTAACTTACTTGGGCCATTTTTTGTGCAGCAAAATTCACATAACACGAGTGCAAACTTGTAAAAGAGAGAATCTATTTTCAAACGTCGGTGACTTTCCACTGGAAGCTATTTTTAGAGACCCCCGATTTTCCGAAAATAGCGCAATTTCGAATAATTGCGCCATAATGTGCTATTGCTTGCAGGGTTGCCAATTTTTGTAAAGGGCAATTAATTGTGAGCAAAGTCTGATAATTTATGGAAACATTTTTATTTTTTTAGTTTTCAGAAATCTTACCGTCATTTTATAGATTTTTCACGTGGAAATATGATTTTTCCTACGACATACAAAAATGACAAAATTCACACTAGCTGGTTCTTTGGAAAGCGCTAAATATCACACGCGTGCTGAAAGTAGATACTTTCAATACGCATGTGGAAAATACTGTTGACCTTATTTGTGATTGACATAACAGTTTACTTTCAATACGTGGATTGAAAGTAATTTCAGCACGTGTATTGAAAGTACTTTCAGCACCTGTATTGAAAATGAAAAGAAATAAAATAAGAGAAAATCGATGTAAATCGAATTCTGGTCGTAGGAAAAATGGTGTACATCACTCGTATGCGTAAGAAAGCATCTTTCATACACTCGTGTGAAATTTGTCACTTTCTACACTCGTAAGGTAATATACTATTTCCGTCCTTTGAAGAATACGTGAAGTACGTAGGTATTTTACGCCCGGTAGTAAAAAAAAGAATTCTTTAAAAATTACTTTTGGCAAATAGGCAAATTATATTCGTTTTGTAAGATTGAGCGTACTTTTTCAACGATTTATTACGTACTAGCGTGGAAAGTGAATTACTTACATATAAATATGATTTCACGACTTTTGAAGAGTACGCACTTTACACTTTACGCACAGTAGTAGAAAAAACGATGTTTTAAATTAATTTTGAAAAACTACATGCGTTTTCCTACTACGACCACATACGAAAGTGACATCCGCACTAGTTGGTTCTTTTGAAAGCGCTAAATATCACACACGTGCCGAAAGTAGGTACTTTCAATACGCGTGCTAAAAGTAGTTTCAGCACATGTGTGGAAATGAAAAGAAATAAAATAAGAGAAAACTGGTGTGAATCGGTTTCTAGTCGTAGGAAAAATCGTGTACATCACTTGTGAGAAAGCGTCTTTCATACACTCGTGTGAAATTTGTCACTTTCTTCACTAGTAATGCAATATACTATTTGCAACGTTGAGCGTACTTTTTCAACGATTTTTCACGTACTAGTGTGTAAAGTGAATTACTTACATGAAATATGATCTTACATTCTTTGAAGAGTACGTAAAGTAAGTACTTTACGCACGGAAGTAGAAAAAGCGATTCTTGGAATTAATTTTCAATAACTATATTTGTTTTGTATGGGTGAGCGTATCCATTTTCTTTTAGTTGTCTATCTTTGTCTAGTACGTTGAAAATGACAGTGACCGAGAAGTAGATGAAGACAAGAAAACGCCTATGTCGCAACATTTGTCAACTACCTGTCATCCTAACCTCAAAAAAATCTTTTTTTTTCCATCTCGTCAAACTTGAGTGTTGCAAAATTGTGTTTTTGTTAATTGTTGTTACATAAAACCACAATTTAATGAAAACTGCCAATAGTTCAGTGTAAAATTAATAATCCCATATAAACAATATTTGAATTAATATAAGTGAACATTCTTCAACGTTAATTTCATAATTTACCTTTGAACTTTTCGCCTGATCAGGGCCAAAAACAATTTAAAGAAAACTAATTTAAACCCACTAAGGTAAGCGTATTTTGTGCCTTTTTAATACACCATACTCATGTATCATTAAATATTGAAGGTTATCACAAAAATGGAAGAATACACACGAGAACCGTGCCCCTGGAGAATCGTAGACGATTGCGGAGGGGCATTCACAATGGGACTTATCGGAGGCGGTGTCTTTCAAAGCATCAAAGGTTTCAGAAACGCCCCGTCAGGAATGAATAGAAGACTAGTAAATAATTTGCATAATACTAATGAAAAACACTTACACATACTTCTTAGATTGGATCTCTGACAGCCATAAAGCAAAGATCTCCGATTATAGCGGGCAATTTTGCAGTTTGGGGCGGTATGTTTTCGACAATTGATTGCGCCCTTATCCACGTCAGAAAGAAGGAGGACCCTTGGAATTCTATTATCAGTGGGGCGGCCACTGGAGGTATTTTGGCCGCTAGGAATGGGTTACCTGCTATGGCTGGAAGCGCATTTATTGGTGAGAATTGATGGGCATGCCAATACCCAATTTTGGCATCCCTTTGAAGGATTTAGCCTGGTTACCTTTAGATTATTCATTTTCAAATTGTGAGTCCAAAAAGTTTAAAAACTTAAAAGCACACGTCTCTTAAGCTGGAAGAGCAAAGTCAGAAAAATCAAAAATCAATACATGGAACATTAAATGCTCAAATTCAAATTCTTTATTGGTATTTTTACACAGTGTGCTTACACGAGTCAATAACAATATAAAGCTCACAGCAAAATAATGTGCTATGGTACTATTCATTACAATCAATAAAATAACAACATGATACAAATATAGATATAGACACAATGCTAATCAAATGCCCCGATGAGAAATTTAAGGTGCCTTAATTTTTCGTGAAAATGACTGTTCTGCTAGCTTCAACTTAAGCTAGCAGAACATGGACGAAAAAGTGGTTAAAACCTTAGTTAAAACCAAGAAAATTTCAATTCCAGATGCACCGACATTAAAGGCTCTGGAAATACACCAATCGCGAATTTCAGGCTCAATTACTTTTTTTGTGAAAACACGAAAAGTGGCGATATGTGAGTAATGTCGGCAGAGCACGGCGGAAAAACCTGCCAGACAGTAAAAATCAGTGTTCCAATAGTGCAGTCGTTGTGAATACATCAAAGGCTAATTAAATGCTGTAATGAGAAATTTTAGGCTCTGCTAGTTTCCGCGTAAATGGCTATTCTGCTAGCTTTAACCTAAGCCAGCAGAATCTGAGCAAAAAAAAAGGCTAAACGACAGAAATTGCAATTCCACTTGCACAGACATTCAAGGCTCATTAAAGTCTCCGGAAATTCACCAATCGCGAATTTCAGACATTTCTAAACTTATCAATAATAACCAGGTTAGTTTGGGTACTTTGCAATTTTAATCAGACTTTTCCAAACTCACTAAATCACAGAAATAATTGCGCCTGAAATTCGCGATTGGTGCAATTCCGGAGCCTTTAATGAGCCTTCAATGTCTGTGCAAGTGGAATTACGATTTTCGTTATTTTGACCACTTTTTCGCTTATGTTCTGCTGGCTTAGGTTAAAGCTAGCAGAATAGTCATTTTCGCAGAAACTAGCAGAGCCTAAAATTTCTCATAACAGCATTTAATTAGCCTTTAATGTATTCACTACGACTGCACTACCGGAACACTGATTTTCACCGTCTTGAGAGGTTTTTCTGCCATGCTTGGCCGACATCACTCACGCATCGCGCTTTTTGCATTTTCACAAAAAAAAGTAATTGAGCCTGAAATTTGGGATTGGTGTATTTCGAGAGCCTTTAATGCCTGTGCAATTGAAATTGCAATGTTCGTTGTTTTAGCCACTTTTTCGCTCATGTTCTGCTGGCTTAAGTTAAAGCTAGCAGAACGGTAATTTTCACGAAAATTCAAGGAGCCTAAAATTTCTCATTAGGGCATTTAATTAGCCTTTGATGAGCCTTTAATGTTTCATGTATTGATTTTCGATTCTGCTGACTTTGCTCTTCTAGCTTAAGAGATGTTAAAAGCACCTACATTAACAAAGAATATGTATTTGGAAACTCTATAGAGTCATATTATATGTACTTGGAAAATTACTTTATAAAGGATAATGCACACCTAACATGGGATTTTTAGGCTTTATGAATTTTGCTTATTTTTTGATATGTTGTAGAGGATTTAATTCTTAACAACCTTTAAATGGGACGAAATCTTGTAGGTATTACGGTCTTTGAGATATGAGCGTTGAAAAATGAACTTTTTTGCGACTTTTTGTGTGGAGAGTATACGAAAAACTGGTTTTTATCAGTCAAAATTTTGATAGGTCGACATATTTCACGTCAGTAACAAATATCAATATAAGCTAAGGCTGGGACCGCACTGGCGCCAACATTGACCCTAATGCGGTCCCGCCCTTAACCTATGTTGACATTCATTTTTAAGTGGCGTAAAATATGTGAACCTGTCAATATTTTTACTGATAAACACCAGTAGCACCAGTATCTCGTATACTCCCCACACAAAAAGTAGCAAAAAACTTCATCTTTCAACGCTCATATCTCAAAGGCCGTAATGCCTACAAGATTTCGTCCCATTTAAAGGTTGTTCAGAATTAAATCCTCTACAACATATCAAAAAATGGGAAAAATCCATAGAGCCCAAAAATCCCATGTTAGGTGTGCATTATATAGAATTACTGAAAAAGTTGATTTTGCCTATTAATAGGTCTGTTCTCACAGAAATCACAAACCAGTCAGAGCGTTTTTGATTGGTGCAAATCGCTAACAACCAGTTTCCTGACTATTTTCAACCAATGAAATTCGCTCTGAGTGGTTTGTGATTTCTGTAAGAACCGAGGGGTAAATCACTGTACACTTTGCTGGGAATATCTAGGAATACCTGGGAATACTTGGAAATCCTTGGGAATACTCTGGAAGTACATGGGATTCATGGGAATAATTTGGAAATACATAGAAGTACTTGTAAATTTCTATAACTTCCAACCCCACTTTTAACGTTTTTTTTTTCTGGGAATTTTCATTAAAATCTCATAAATTGCGTGCATGTTAGTTCTCATTCAGTCGTTCAGTGTTCCATTTTTTTTTTGCCAACTGTTCCAGTTACCTTGATTTTGAGGCAACTGAAACAGTGACATTTTCTTATGCATTCATATAGCAATAATTCTAAGGCGACTGGAACATATTGTAACGTATATTATGTAAAGATCCTACCACATTTAATTTTTTTTGCTCAAGAATTATGGGCAATATCGGAGATGCAACAAAAGTATTACTTAGTGTGGTGAGAAAATAAAAATGGTAAAATGAACAAAAAATAATATAAGAAACCTTTTTTCTTTGTAAGTAATCCAGATCTCTATTTCTGCATGGTGTTCAGCACAGTTGACAGTTCTTCTACTTCATTCATATATTCCTGTACCACCTTATCCTGCTACTGACAATAAGTATTCCTTTCCCTTTTGTTCCAAATACAAAGAGTCTTATTATGGATCACAGTGTGCAGTCCTTTCCCGGGAATGTTATAGGAGTTTTGTCCAAAACATTGAAAATTACCTTTCTATTAATCCGAAAGCATTTTGGAATTGCAATAGTTCTAAACGCAATGCGCCTGCTTTCATGGATCCTGATGCCAACCTATTTGCAGGTTATTTTTCCTCGTTCTACCCTATCTGCAACCCACCACAATGCAATCAAAAGTTGTCATTAAAGCATATTAATGGTCACAATTACTCCATTTCCACATGTGACATATACACTGAGCTTATTAGCTTGAATCCTCACAAGAATCCGGGTCCTGATAATATTCATCATGTCTCTCTTAAAAACTGCCCTTTCATTCTCTCTAGGCCCCTCTACATTACATTGAATAAATCTTTGTAAAGTGGATCTTTTCCCAAATTCTGGAAAACAAGTTTTGTCATCCCAATACATAAATCTGGAGACAAATCCAACATAAAAAATTACCGGCTCATTTGCATCATCAATACCTTCCCTAAAATTTTTGAAAACCTTGGTATCTAAGCTCACTATTGTCTCCTGAAATCATTAACCAGCAGTTTGGCTTCTGTGTGGGTAGAAATACTTTAATCTCCTTAGTCCTTACCTATTCTTAGTTTGTATTGCAGGCCTTGGAGAGTAGAGCGGAGATCCATTCCGTCTACACAGACTTCTCCAAGGCTTTTGATCAGGTTCCACATAATGTACTGATAGACAAACTTAAAACGATGGCTATAAATGAACCCTTTACTCTGCTGGCTGCACAGCTGCCTTTCAAATAGGATTCAAATTGTAAAAATTAGCAATATCTTGTCTAACGAAATTCCTGTGTCGTCTGGGGTCCCACATTGGACCACTTCTTTTTAATAACTTCATCAATGATTTTGCACCCTGCTTCCAGTCTTCGGAGTTCCTTTTGTTTGCAGATGATCTAAAAATGTATAGAGTAATATCCGATCTTAACGACTGCATTGCTTTGCAGGAGGATATCTACAGATTTGTGGCTTGGTGCCGTAATAATGGTATGCATGTTAATATCTCTAAGTGCAATCTCATGATATTTTCTCGTCGTACAGTTAAAACTAATTTTCATTATTAATGGAGCAATATTACCATCGGTTGTGAACATAAAGGATCTTGAAATTATTCTTGATGATAAGCTATCATTTTCCTCCACATAAATATCATCAATCATTGGTAAATCACTGAGAATGTTGGGATTTATTAAAACTTAATACTTCTGACTTTGTTACTGTATGTTCCATTGAAATTCTATATCGGAGTCTTGTTAGAAATCTCTTGGATTATGCCACCTCTGTATGGGACCCTCAGTATGCTTTCCATATCCACAGAATTGAGCGAGTGCCGAAGAAATGTATGCACCATATTCATTTCAAATTCTATAGGGACACTGAATATAACTACGAAGAAATGTGTCACAGGCTAAATATGTCATCACTTCAAGAAAGATAAAGTTTTCATGAACTACTCCTTCTTTTTAAAATTCTCAACTCCTTTGTTGACTATCCCTATCTCACTTCCAGCATCGGATTATATGTACCACCTTTTAATACGAGAAACATCCCAACCTTCTAGCAACCATATCACTGCACCTAAAAGTTTAGGGTTCAATTTATAGTCAATTCTTGCTTAAGGACGCCTTGAACGTTTAGAATTGACTAACTTGTCAAATAGTAGCAAGTGTCCATTCTAAACTCACAGCCTCCAAGGCAGATTCAAAGAACAACTATAAAAAAAAATGTTTATGCCAAATTTGAGCTCATTTTGATGTGAGGTTTCTTTTCCTCTATGCAGACGAATTTCAAAAAATCTACCAATCACAGAATTGACAAGGATTCAAGGTTAACACTCTGTTGACACTATTTAGTTGAACAGCAATTGATGTTTTTTACACCCTCTTATGTATGTTTCTTTAAAATAAAGATATTCTGATTCTGATTCCCTTAAGATACTAAGGGCAAACATTACGCACTCTCCGCAATCTTGTCACAAAATCGCCTGCAATCCCGGAAATCCTGTCGCAATCGCACCGTAATCCATAACCCGTTGGCCGCAATCCCATCGCAATCCACGCAATCACTGCGCAATCCCTACAAAATTTACGAGATTCTGGCGCAAAATACACAATTGAATGTTTTAGATAACATTGATAAATGCTTTTGTGGATTCATTAATGAAAATTAATTAAGTTTTCAATTAATTGAAATCTAGGGATACGATTTTTCCTAGGTGTAAGAGAGAGCAGCGGGAGTTTAAATTCACGGAAAAAAGACAGCTACAGCCGTCGTCTTGGTTCGATGTTGCCAATTATCCTGATTCAGTAAAAATAATTGGCAACACCAAACCAAATTGAATCTTTGTTCCAAGCATTTGAACTTGTTTGCACTATCTCCTAGAAAGTATATATTTGATCTTGTTCAACCAACCTTTATATACTCCTGGACAAAATTATCGCACCACTGCTTACGGTGGTGCTTATGTGCAGTGGTGCGATAATTTTGTCCAGGAGTATATTTGCTCTACTTTAGGTTATTACATGCAATGCAAAGTGAACTTAAAGCTAGTCGTTTAACGAAAAAATAACTCAAATTTGAACTATTAGAGCTAACAGGCCCTCTCGTAGACGTGTTTTTAGTTCAACATTTCTAGCTTTTGAAATATCTTGAAGAGAAACTGTCCATAATGAGTGTAAAATTGTATTTTTAGGACATTATCAGCGATTTTTCACCTATTTTCGTTCAAAGCCCTTCCAAAGTAGACTTAAATTACACATTTAATAGAAAGACAACCTAAATTAAAACTTATAGTCATTCATAGCTTTTTTGGTCTTTGTTGGAAATCTCCCAAAATCCTTGAAAATCTACCTGTAATCCTTGAAAATTTACCTGTTATCCCTAAATTCTGCAAATTTGTCACATTTTTCAACTAGTGGTTACCCCCTCGGGATATTATAGAACAATTTTGACAAATAACTGAACGTTAACTTCTGGACCGAAATAATGTCACATCTCATAGTCATTCCAGAAGTTAACTTTTAGTTATTTGTCAAAATAGTCTTATATTACCCGCCCTAAATAGTACAACCTAATATTAATGACAAATGAAGTTCGACAAACCCCATATTGAGCAATCATGGTAACTTTTGGACTTCATTCATTTAGGAAAAATACTATAGACAATCACTTGTCTCTGTTCAAAATTCCAAGAAGTTACTAACTGTTACATTCAAATTTAATTGAATATGTTTTGGGTAATATACTGTTTTTTCTTTTAGGTGGTGTTCTTCTAGCACTTATCGAAGGGGTAGGAATTCTATTCACCAGACTCAGCGCCGAACAGTTTCAGCCTCAACTACCTCCGCTGGAAGATCCGTCGCAACTGGGCCAAAATCAGCCCCCTCCTGGCTATCAATATCAATAGCTTTATCATTACTAGAACCTTGGTTTTATATAGAAAATGTTGTAATAAATCTTGTGATAGACTTCTTGCGAGTACGGAATGAGTTTGCCTTATTTAAGTTCTGCCCGTCTTGGTTACATTATTTATTTTGAAGCTGGATTGTATATTATGATTAAGGAGAATTAAAAAAGCTGCTTTGCCCAAAATAAAAGATCATATTTTTCTATATGAAATCATAGATTATATTATTCAACAACTCATTATTGGAATTTAGTGCTGCACAAAATTAAAATTAACAAAATTTAGTACAAAGATGCAACCTTGATTTAACTCTAGGTTTTCTATGACTGTAATTTTTTTCAAAAAAAAAAATCTCTGGAATAATTAGCATTGGAAAACGTAGATTGTCATCAATTAAAAAAGCCTTAATTATTTTTACATATTATTAGATTTTATGGCTTATTAAAATTATATTATTTATTTGCAATTTTTTAGCCCTTGAATAGTAATACATATCTAAACAGAAACACCTAATCTATAAAGTTGAATTCTACGTTTTCCGAGCCAAAAACTAACCTAACCCTGTGGAAAAATATTTAAAAAAAAAAACAAAGTCCGTTTATCGCTTGTACGGATGGTACCCTGTGCCAGGAAGCCCGTAAGAATTCCTTTGGGGTCCTCCCGAGTACGAGTCACCTCCTGCGGCCGAAGGGGAGTAACCTACTAGAATTAATGCCCGATTTAGCATGTGTGCAATTTATTTTCCAACACTAATCAATGGAAAAACATTGAGTTTTTGTTTACCTTTTCATTTGACTTAACACTGATCTTACATGGTTGCTTGAGATTCGTAAGAGTTTAATTAACAGCCTTATCGTTATGGATACATACTTACAATAATGAGATTACAAATCATTAAAAGTGCAATAAATTGCCCATAGATTCAAGATTGAGTTGATATTTGAAGAAGAGAACTTGGTTTCGACACATACAGAGAATGTCTGGAATCGAACTGCCAATATTTATGCAAGACTGAGATAGATGGAGATGAGAAATTATTATTGTTATTATTATCTGACAGTAGGCGGAAAGTCCGATAAAAACTTAATAATGTACAAATTCGCGATTCACATGTGTAAGGTCTCTATTCAGTCTGTTTTTGAAAGTGTTCAAGGATGGGGCATCCACAGTATCTGAGTGCTAGCAAGCTTTGTGCATCTCTCTTTTGAGAGTTTTTTGAAGGGGTGGTTTAGCTTTAATACTGGTAACTAGTTTGGAATCACTAACCAAAAACAAGTCCAGCAATGATACTTGATCATTTCGGTGTCTAGTTGAAAAAGATCTTAATTGTTTAACATTTATTTTCTTGAAATCACTAAGAAAGTCGTTAACTTTAGAGGAGTAAGATGACAAGCTCGGGGTCCGCCAATTTATTTCCGGATAGTTAAAATTCCCAAATATGTAGTGCACAGTGCGAATTGAAAGCCTTACTCAAATTGATTATTAGAGTTCTATTTTCTGCCTCGGTTACATAACCCGGTGGTCGGTAGATGCAGGCAACTACAAATTTGACTATGACGATATGTAGCCATATAGACTCTATAGTTGGTGGCATTGATGCACTGCACTCCCTTAATTCGTGACTCTGGATATCTATAGTACTTATTTTTTCCTTAATGTATACACAGATTCCCCCGCCTTTTTTGTTTGTTCTGAATAGTTTGTAACTGTCAATACTAATAAGGGAATCAATAATTTCAGACCGCAACGATGTCTCACTCACGAATATAATAGTTATGGTTTTTTTCTTATGGCAAGAATGTGTAGCTCATCAATCTTGGTCAACCAGCGTTGATGTAATGAAATGTGGCTTCTATCATTCCTCCGAACCCCCGCGACCCATCTTCCGCTAGTCTTTTGGTCCCATCTCTTTAATTAATTGTCTTCACTTCCACCACTCTGGGAATACCGAGGTAGTATTTTATTTTCAAGTCGTTCTCACCCTGATTCTTTCTTTCTTTCAAATCTGTTATTTCAGTAGCAATATTTTCGAAAATGGATTCCCCTACTTATCGTATCAATGATCTCTCTTATTATCAACATTTCTTAGCCCTGTGATATCTCAAACTACTATTCTGGATTTGGATTTGGTGGAGGGGATTCCATGATGGGTCACGGACCCCTAGTGAGTTCGGAGTATTTTTCTCAACGCTCAAAACAAGTAACTCTAAATCAACACAACGGTTCGGTGTGAGGAAATGACTCAAAGGAAATATGGGCACAATATTTAACTCCATAACACTTTTTTCCTTACGCGGTGGCTTGCTGGATTTAGGGCAGGCTGGCGGACGCGCTATTCATATTCATATTCAAATTAAAGTGTGATTAATTTGTTTTCGTTTTGCAAAGTGGGATAACAGATATAACTAGTGAACCTAAATAGTAAAAGAGAATAAAGGGAACATGCCTAAATGCTCAAGGTTCAAGAGATCTTGTACACTCAAGGAAAAGTCCCCAACGGGAGAGATCTTTGGTTGTCCATGTGATGTGCTGCAAAAAAGTAATATACTGTTCCATAATGTTACTTCCACTGAAATACGGACAATAATTCTGGCAACCAGAAACATGCTGTTCTTTTGTGATATATGTGCTGGCTCAGCCAAAAAATTACCATCATTCACACACATAATTCCAAAAATTGAAGCTGAACTTAAGCAAGTCACATCATAGGTATGAGAGGTAAAAACAATGTTGCAAGAGTTGGAAGCAAAAACAACGGCTTCAAGCAGTGAAATCCAAGATTTGCAGCAACAGATCAATCGAAATCCAAGCTACGCTGATATAACATCGGTGAAATAAGAAATTGTCAAAATTTAAAAGGAGGTTAAAACAACTGTGGTTCTGTCAGATACTGTATCTTAACCCGAACTAGAACCTGCCATCTATGAGACACAGGAAAGAGTGTAGGAAGGTAAACGTGCTCATATTTGGACTAAATGAAAGTGAGGCATATACAAGAGAAGGCAGCATGTAGAAGGAAATGAAGGCAGTGAGAGATCTTATAAGGTCGGTGAACCCTAATACAGCGGCCAAAAAAACTCTCAATAATGTCTGAAGTTATATTTTACCATACAAATGCCAACTCACTAAACAAGAAAATCCATGTCGTGCTTAGAAAGAACCCAACTTTCATTCTAGTTACCGAGACATGGTTTCACAAAGGAATCCCAGATTCACTCATATGCCTACCTAGTCTAGAGTCTGCATCTAGATAAAAACTGAAATCAACGGGCAAAATATTGCGAGAACATAAACCACAAATACAGGGTGCCCACAGACATTAACGCTAAATATCAAAATAGCAGAAACAGTTTATTCTGGTCTGTATATACTTGCCTCATCATATCACATCGGAACAGAATTACAGGAGGCTTCTGGACTCTCTCAAAGGAACATTTGAGAAAAACATAGACGCTGTTATCTGGGGAGACTTTATCTTCCTTGAGATTATCTGGAAAAGTCCTACACTGACTACTGAGAGAAAACAGTGTTAACGCTGTGAATTTTATTGATGCCTAGAAGGAATGGAATTGTAGACAGCTAGTGACAGGAGACACAAGGTTTCGGGTCGCTCAATCATCTTTGTTGGACTTACTGCTGGTAACTGACAAACAAATGATCTTAAATATTGAACATCACCCACCACCATCATAGCCATGGCACAATTGAGACTTGGGCAGACAGCATCAATGTCTATATTATTAACAGTCTTGCAGGCACAAATACTGACAATATGGAATTCAGTGAATTTGAGGGCATAGTGGAGGAAACCATTGAAATCTATATCCCACTGAAACTTAAGCTTGCGAAACATAACATGGTAAATAATGCAATATTGAGAGCAATCGAGAGAAAACGAACACTTTGGGATAAATACGCCAAGATCAAAAATAATTTGAAAATACCTTACAGCTTGAACGGCATTACCGTGAAGGCTGTCACTGCGCAGAATTAAGGATATGGGTGTCATTATCTCAAATCACCTTAAATGGGAAGCCCATATTTCTTCAGTTGTCAAGAGGACAAACTCTCTTGTATACCTCATATAGAAAACTTTTAGTGACAGATCCATCCCCATGATCAGCAAAATATATAACATATATCAGACCTAAATTGGAGTTCGCACATTCAGTTTGGGCTCATACTTGGTTAAGGACATTGAGATCTTGGAAAGCGTCCAGCGTAGAGTGACAAAACTTCCCCTGAAATCAGAAATCTCTCATACGAAGAAACACTACTGAGATACAACATAACAACTCTAAAAGCTAGACAAGAGAGAAGGGACTTGATTGAGCCGTACAAAATCTTAAATCACCATTATTCTCCAGATTTGCAACTGGACATTTTCAGTCTGAATACTAACCAGCAACTCCGAGGGCCGAGGCTATATTGAGAAGCTGTATAAAGAGAGATCAGAAAGAATTTTCTAATGAAGAGGGGTTGTCAAATATGTTTTTGTTTTTCCAACTTATATGTAAAACTCAAAATCGTCAGTCCTATGACGTATACGAATTTGGCACACCATCAAATGTCGAATATGTGTTTGGCACCTAGCTGTTTATTGGTTGAAATACGACAGCATGGCGCACCGAACCAATAGAAAAGACCTAGGTACCAAATACATATACGGAATGCTTAGATGCAACCGGGACCTGGAGAGAGCTAGACTGAATTTTGTGCATTACATGTGACTCATAACAGTAAAAACAAGGATATAACAATACAGCAGTAGTCTCATCGGCGTTGCCGTTTACTGCTGCTCAAACCTATAATAATAATAATAATAATAATTTTCATTGAATACCTACCTACTTATAACTGCCAATTTAAAAAACACCAAAAGCTCAATGCGTTTATCCATCAATTAGCGTTTGGAAATAGATTATAATAACTCTTCCAAAACAACAAACCTGGCGACTTTTCCTTAGGCATTTCGTCGTCGCTGGATATCGTTGTTGGATAATACAATGGGGTGGATGTTGGACTGGACGGGATATTGGATATCAGCGAGCCCAAAGTGAAAGGACCGAGCTCCGCCGGGTGGGACGATACGAAACAGGACGGGGCACCACCTGGTGGATGGTATTATCGAGGGTCGTAGCTAGTTGTTTATATGTAAAAACCTCTTTTTGGATTTTTTTTTGTTATTAATTTAGCTATGACCCAATGGTAGGAGATGTGGTGGGATTTTCTTTTCCATTTTGAATGTACTTAAATTATTCAGAGGGAGGTAATAACTGGCGTCATAACAACCATTTTGTTTTGTTTTTTTTTTGAATCAGCTAATTTGGGGTATAAGGTTGTTTTGGTATATTATTAGTAAATTTTGAATGGAAAAAAAACTTCTGTTCTTATGTGGACGACGGTTTAGAAAGAAAAAATATTTGGTTGAAAAAAGAAGAAAAAAAATTGCTTTTTAGAGTTAATTTTCTGAGATCACTATTATGGTTAATTTACGCTGGGGCTTTGTAACGAATAAAGATTATTTTATCTATCTCTATTGATTTCACAAAGGGAGAAAAAGACAACAAGTGTCATAGCGATAGGGTTAACAATCTCTATCCGTTACAGAGTCCCAGCCTTGGGTACTTACCAAATTTTGAAAATGTAAGAATCAGTAACAATATCCAAAAAAACTGATTCAAGTAATATTTTTCATAGCAAAGATGTTATTAGCTAAGGATATGGTTCAATGGGATATTAATTTATCAAGGCAAAAATTGTAGGAGTTTATAGTCCAGGAGGCAGCGTCGAAAACATGCAACAGTTTTCGAAAGGCTGATATTTTCAAAATAGGTTGTACTTTAGTGGTAGAAAGCCTGTGTACAGTCAGCATTTACAGTTCCGGGACAGCTGGCGCTGGGACGCGTGCAGACTTGTAATTTTAAGAAGCATTTCTAAACTGTTTTCTCAAAGCTCAAAATTTAAAGACAACGAGCAAATATAATATAAAACAGGAATCTAATAATAATAATAATAATAATAATAAAATGTCTTTATTGAAAACAAATGTTCATGACATTTGCCTATAGGGCGAAGATTAGCTTAAAGCTACTCATTAACTCATTAATTAATTAATAGTCAGACAGCCAAATATAGGGACCCTTAGCTTCAGCACTACTTCATACCGGTCAAAAAAAATTCTTGACCCAAAGAGTTTTCTGAAGGCTGAAACTTTTCAAAATAATAATTACAATTATAAAGTTGATAAAAAAGACAGTCAGACTCCTTTGTGATAGAACCACAACAGTTAGCAGACTATAGAAATGAGAACTGTAACTGCGCGCATCAGTGATTTAGTGATGTCTAGCCAGTGGTTTTAAAGGTACGGAAGGAATTCGGACGTATAACAAAATATCGATAATAAGAAAACACTAAGGGTGGGTATTATAAAACTGCTTTGACAGTTAACTTGAAGTTAACTTTTTGAATTACATGTAATTCTAGAAGTTAACTTTAAGTTAACTCTCAAAGTAGTTTTATAATACCCGCCCTAAATATTTTAACGTGGTTGTTAAGTCTCTTCTTATTGATTAACTGATTTTATTCAATTTTGTCTATTATAAAAAGTGAATATTTTCTAAAGATATCATCAACTTTTGTCAATTTGGCAAACATCCAGCCTGGATGAACCCACTGATCGATGAATCTGATTGGTGGAGTTTTTGGCACGATCGCCGTTGCCATGGAACACCATGCGATTGTCATGGGGCACCATGCGGTTGTCATGAGGCACCATGCGATTGCCATGGGACTCACATCTCGCTATTGGTCAGGGCTCCCGTAATTTTATCCTCCCATCTTGAAATATCGACTTATGTTGAAATATCCAGTGGCGGTGGAGTGGTCATTAGTCATTGTCGATTTTATGTCAGTAACTTTTCACAACAATACATCATAATTTTTTTATTCAATAATTTCAAGTGTTTGGAACGAAAAATGATAAAATGAAATAGACTATACATGAATAATATGTATATTGGTAAATCAATTTTTTTCAAATCGAAGAATGCGATCCTACTAGTCCCTAGTCTAGTCTTGACATTGTATTCTTGACAGTAGTTGTGAATAGTGTGTATTCAGTGACGCATTGAGAAAATATTATGGAAAAAGCGTGTGAGATTTGTGTATTTTGCATAAAAAAAGGAGGCAGCATATAGGTTATTATATAGGTATAGGTATAGGTTATTTTATTTTATCATTCTTCGTTCCAAACAACTAGAATTGAAATTGTTTTTTTTTTTCTGAAAAGTTATTGACATATTGAAGCAATAGGTACTAATGTGCGCAGTTACCATTCTCATTTCTATAGACTGCTGACTGAAGTGATTCTATCACAAAGGAGTCTGACTGTCTTTTCTATCAACTTTATAATTGTAATTATTATTTTGGAAAGTTTCAGCCTCCAGAAAACTCTTTGGGTCAGGATATTTTTTTGACAGGTATGGAATAGCGCTGACGCTATATGTCCCCATATTTCGCTGTCTGACTATTAGATTCCTGTTTTATATTACATTTGCTTGTTGTCTATAAATTTTGAGCTTTGAGAAAACAGTTTAGAGATGCTTCTTAAAATTACAACTTTGCGCGAGTCCCAGCGCCAGCTGTCCCGGAACTGTAAGTGCTGACTGTGCAAAGGCATTCTACCATTAAAGTACAACCTATTTTGAAAATATCAGCCTTCCGAAAACTCTTGCATGTTTTCGACGCCAGCTCCCCAACTATTAGGAATTCAAGGGATGACAAATCAGAGACCCAATATACGATTTTATAGTTTATATTTTCATTATCATCGATAATGATAAATAATTATTATTAAGGTACACCTTTTTTTTACGTTTAAGTATCCTCATCATTTTTTTTTTTTTCCTTTTAAATCTAATAGACATTTTTTTTTAAATTTTATATCAGGCTATAATATAGGTTTAGTTTAATTATTAATTATTATTATTATATACTTCAAATACTATCTCTATTATAATTATGCTACTAATTAATTAAATCCCAAATACAAATGCACTACAATTAATTTAATTCTTGTTTAAAATAGATTATTAAATATTATTTTTTTTAGCTAAAAACCAGGTCTCCGTGTGTTGTATTATAACAATTTACTCCTACTAATAAGTATATTTTATAGAATATTTATTTTTTTAGACAACCCAACACTTATTTAATAAATTAGCTTAAAATCATCATTCAAAGATAGCAAGAGAAAATTATCTTTAAATGATTCATTGAGGAATTTAATTTGATTTGTATAAAGTGAAGGACAGATTGGATAAGTAGGTATGTCAAAAGAAAATTGTGTCCGACACTTTGATACTCAAAACTTAGTTTCTTTCGATGTATTTTTTTTTTTTCAATGAATACACAAAACTTTAAATACACTAATAATTATTCTATGAACACTTTTCAAACCCGTTTTCATTATAAACTCCAAAATCCTAATTTCTCTACAGTTTTGTGCAGTCATCAAACAGGGAATTTTTTTTTTTAATGGGGATCGAGGAAGTCAACAGGAGGGACATGTATAATATAACTATTATTTTTGCCATAAAGTAGTCAATACTGTTGTATAATGTACTAACTTATACAAAGTGTCATATAAAGAGATTATTACCTTCATAAAACACTTGCGTAGATTAATAATAATTCATTATTATTTAACACGAATAATTTAAGGCCGTGTCTACTTATTAAATAGTTTTTCTATGGTTCTACAAGTTTCCACATACTCATTCCATTATAAGGCTTCAGAGTCTCAAGAATCTAGAATTAATTTTTGTTGCAGTAGTTTTTTGTCTGTAGTAATATCGTCTGTATGTCAATTAGCTACCACACTTTATCCTGGCTAGTTAATCTTGTATGTATTATTAATTAATATCTATCTAGTATTGTGAGCAGTGAGGATTTGGAATTGGCGCCTTATTTCTACCTTCAATTGGTCATATACTATTTTCAAGTCTTGGTGAATATTATATATAAATATTGCGAACAAGAGAGGAACAATCAATTATTTGTCAACGAGAAACTGGATCATCCACAAACTTACATCTACTGCATTGAATTAATTATCATCATATAGTCATATAGAGAGTTCCGCAGCCATCTATTCACCAATATACTGTTGAACTGTTCAAGTAAGACATTCACCTGAAACGTGTAGTTTTTAAACTAACGAGAATAACTCACATTTGAGTGAGTCAGGTTAGTATCATAATTAAACAACATATTGATGAATAGATAGCTGCGGAACTCGCTACGCTCGTCCCGCAGAGGTCTACCCATAAGTTCCGCAGCAATTCACTCGTTTGCACTTGAATAACTTGTCACATTATATTACTAGTTTGGTAAAGTAACATTACTAAATCCTGTCAATTGGCAAATTGACAAAAAGTGGATAATCTCAGAAATTCTGACTTTATATAATAAGTTATTATTCAAGTACAAGGTGTTTTTTTATATATATATTGACACTCCACCTACTTCCTTCATCTTTACAAGTAGATGAAAGGTGTAAATACTATTTATTTTAAAAATACTATCAGAGAAACCAAGTACCTCAAATTTTACCTATAGCTTTCACCTGTACAATTTTTGGAGCTGAATATATGAGAGACTGTTCAATCAAATATAGACAAACTATATATTTTTGGAATCGGGGCATTGTGCTCTTCAAGAATATAGAATGAAATATAGGACATCCCATTTGAAAACAGCTGGAAGCATGCAAAATTTTACATTTCTGACATTCAAATTTTGTTTCTGACCATGCTTTCTAAAAATTCAGCCAATACTGTACAACTTTTGTATTTACACTTTCTTCTACCTGTAAAGGTAAAGACTGTAAGTGGGGTGTCAATACATAAAAAAACATTCTGTTAATACAGATTATGGACGTGCAAACCTCGGATATTCAGGATTTTTCGGTCTTTAGACTGGCTCGATTAATCTAGAGCTCGGATAAACGGGATTCTACTGTAATAGATTCTTTAGTCTTAATAGAAGAATCTTTGTCTCTAGAAGAGCCAGTTGAAAGATTGCTCCAGTTGAATTTTATTCCTTGGAAAGTCAAAAAATGTAACTTCAAGCCTAGAATAGTCAAGAATCAAAGTCATAGTAATACGCTCCTGATCTGTAGTTTATTTTTTTAATTGGTAGAGTCAAGATTAGGATTTTGATGTTCCTCTAGTTCAAATTTCAGCTCTAGAATCTTCAAAGCCTTTAGATCTGTAAGGTCTTCAGATTCTTTAAAGTCAAGTCTCCAAAGAAAAAGACTATAAAAACCATAGAGAGCAAGTTTTTGCTGTCTTTAGACCCTCTATGATTTTTGAATTCTATAAAATATAATGAAATATATGATACTAGCGAAACCATTAAAAAAATATTCTTGCAGAACAGTAGACACTTCCTAAATGTCGATTAACTATTTGATAAGTACCATTAGACTTAAAAACAAGTTTCAACACACTTAACATTTAAACTCGGTTCACACTCATATATGAATATACACAATTTCAAGATATAGTTTTACGTTTAAATTAATTAATCATCATCTTCTCTTAACACAATTAACAGTTTAATTAATTAAATATCGTTTGTTTTTTTTTGAGCAAAAGACTGTTAGTTCTCTAAATTAATTATTTTAATAAGTAATTTGCCCTGCAATACAAGGATTTGCTTAAAATATGGTTGTATTTTAAAGATATGCATTACTTCAAGCTAAGTATTACAAGGTATTTACATTTTTTTTTTTGGCTATGAAATGTAGTGTCCGCAAAATATCACCTTCTTTACAAGTGAATCCCCGGACACTAAAAATGCCTAAGTCTTAAACAAAACCTTAATTTAAAATTACCTCTAAAGCTTAAATTATCATTATCATTATTATTTTAATGAAAACCTGGTCGATCACATTGTAGTTTTTTTGAGTCTTACTCTTAAAATTATACTATAGTCTTAATGAACTACATTATTTATTCCTATTTTGATTTTATTGGTGACGTAAATGATAGAAACTAGCACCCTTATATCTAAAAAAAATTATTTTTAGGGTAAAACTAGAAGATAATATAGAAATAAAACACAGCAGCAGATTTTTTTTTAAGAGTAGAGCTTTTATTTAATTCTCCACATAATTATACGAAGAAAAATGCATTTCTTTAAAAACTAACGGTATTTTAAGACAGTCCATCTTTGCATTCTTAATTTTAATTAAAAAAAATGGAGTCAGGTCAGGGCAATATTCTCTAAAAATAGTTTTTTTTAAACTTATACACAACAATCAACTATTTCGCTATAAGTTTTTCTTTAAATTAATTAATTAATTAATGAGGAATTGCACTATAAATACTTTTTTTTTTAATAAGAAGGCCCTAATTTTTGTATTGTTTCTTCAATCGTTAAATTTAAAAACTTAGTTATATTCTCTGTACATCAGTCGATTTGGTCTAATTTTTAGTTTTTCCTTTAACTATAGTTTAAATTTAATCCAATTTATTTATAACTAACAGGTCAATGATAACTATTTTGTAATTAATTATAAAGTAGGTACACTCAAATCAGTTAAGTCTAAAATCTAACTATTTTAAATTAATAAATTAGAATACACAGTTCCTTTCTTTAATTAATATTAAGTGAAATGCTTTCTTTAATTTTTTTTAATTAAATGTATATTGATATATTCGTGTGTTCTGTTTTATTTTATTCTATTAAATTCATTTTAAAGAACTTAGCCCCAAAAATATCCTTTAAAGTGTGACACGCCCCAACTTTCAACTAGACTCAAAGACTTGATAGAGCAAGAGTAAAGTGAGCAATAAGTGCATATAATATCTTATAATATTTCTCGTGTAATTCTCTATTTAAACATGTATAGTATTTACAACAAATTTTGGTTTCAATCCCTCCACCACATAAGAAAGAAGAGAACGGGGAAAATATCCGGGCCTGTTTGCCGGAAAGAAATAAATTTTTTAATACTTTCCCACAAATTTATTTTTGGTCTAACTTCAACCAGAATTTCCTATAATAAACGATATATATTTTTTTTTCAACAGTTCAATACTATAATGTGCAAACCGTTTTGCTTAAAAGATTGTCACACTGAACAAATAATTTTCGGATTAATATAGTATTTGATCGGGACTAAAATCGACTTTTGACGGCTTTATTTTAACAAATTGTGACAGTTGTACAAGGATTTCACACACAAAATCGGACATAATGGATATTGAAATGAGCTCTTATTTAGGAATTTTTTAGCCCTTTGTAAAATTACATCTCTGAAATCTGGAAAAATATGAATGACATTACTCAATGGATAATGGCTATTGGCATTGCTGTTTCCCCAATGAATGTCAGAAATAGGATTCTGTGTAATGTTGATTTTCACAGAGCTAACTATGATATTAATTCTCCATTATATAGAAAGTTAACGAATGATGTTTTATCAAAATGTGATAGATATTTATGTATAACATTGGTTTGACGATTCATATGGAAGATTTTCGGCTATAGGGCATTTGAAAAAGACAGAGAGTAACAAATCATTTTTGAAGGCTCCTTCCATAGACGTCGCAGTAAATATTAATTGAAATATTTCATTCGGTATGGTTAAATTGAAAAAGACAAATTCGACAGAAATATACTGAATCAAAAAATACATTTAAATCTAGAGTATTTGGAAAGTAAGTAAATTCCATTCGTTCTTTGAATTCGTGAAATTGGGCACTTTCCAAAGGCTAACACATAGGGTTTTTGGGCTCTATGTATTTTGCCCATTTTTTGATATGTTGTAGAGGATTTAATTCCTAACAACTTTTAAATGGGACAAAATCTTGTAGGTATTACAGTCTTTGACATAAGCGCGTTGAAAGATGAACTATTTTGCGACTTTTTGTTTGGAGAGTATACGAAATACTGCTGTTTATCAGTAAAAAAAATATTCATGTCAACATAAGCTAATTAGCCAACTTTGATTAGGGTTTATCGCTCTCTCTCTTTCTCAAATGTAGTATAAGTTAAACAATGTCTTATAGGATTCATCTTTTATTAATTCCGCCATCTTGTGTTCAACATTATAGGACACTGATTTTTTGGAACATTGTATTTCCGCTAGGTAATTTTCTTTTGACTTCTTTCAGTAGAATTAAGTACTTATTGTAAATGCTAAATAAAATTTTAACTTGAATTTGATGGCGCACATGTGACAGTGCAACTTTACATTTCCTTGAAACTAGGGAAAATATTTTGGCGCCAATATTACCCATGATAAACTGTTTGTATGACGTTGCCAAATTTTCTTGAAATCTAGAGAGAAAAATATACTATAGAAATTGTCTTCTATAGCTAGATATTGTGTCTGGATAGACATTGAATATTATCATAAACTAAATAAATACAAAAATCCACAAATTTATTAAAATAAACGTCAAAAGTAGCATTCTCAAGTCCCCACCTAATCAAATTAATAATTATGACAAATTGTTACAATTGTGTAGAGTTGTTTGAATATTTAACTTAAAAAAAAAGAAAAACTACGACACACAAACAGACAAAACATCGGACGTCCCCCATTTAATTCTTATTTCCTTAATAACTTGCTTACTAATAACGTACACATAAATTTTGTTAGAATTAAAAATTCTAACTTAAAAATTATTGACTTTATGCGTTTTCTAATTTAGAATAAGAAGAATCTATGTATTTATTTAGGTAAATTTTAAATATATAATATAGATCACAACCACATAGTCCGCGTTCTTATTTTTTTTTTATTAAATTATTTTATTTTTGCCTATTACAATTACTTTTTTTTATTTATTTAGAAGGTAATTAACAATAAATTACGCTAAAATCGGATTTTAAGTCTTCTAAACTAAACTTAGATACAATAAATAGAAATTTAATAAAATGTAAATTAAAAAATGACAAAAAAAAAAAACAACAATTAGCTATTATTATTATTATTTATATAGTTAAATATTCAATTTAAGTAAATTGTAGATATTATTTTATTTCAGTCGTTTTTTTTCTTTTAATGCACTCTCCGATTCAGTCGTGAAACCCCAATTTAAATCCAAAAAAAAAAAAGAAGAGCAGGATTGAATTTAAACTGGCAGACGCTAGAGAGCGCTCTAATACTTAACCATTAAAAAACAGTAACAAAACAAAGAAAAATACTCTATAGCATATTTATAGTTACAGCCCCAGATCTAAAATAATCGAATACGATAAATCCTAAAGAGCTACTGTTTACCTTAAAAAAAATCATGACGTGGTTGTGCACTATTTATTATTTACAAAAATTCTTAATCAAATTTAATCGATTAATAATTGTTAGAATTGGACTATACGGTTTCATATTATAGATACCTTATATTTATTACCTAATAAGAATTATTTATTTACAATACTCTGATACTATTTTTTGAAAAATTAAAAAAGACTAGACTTTGGGGGGGATATACTAAAATAAATAATCGCACAAAAATATTTAAAAATGTCTCTCTTAAGGCATAAACACTAACTATGGGTTTCAATTAAAATTAAAATTTTCCATTAAAAAAAAAAAAAAGAAAATTTTCAAGCAAAAATAAAAGTTTCTTACGCTAAGATTTAAAATAAGAAATGCATTTCTGTTATAAATAGTAAGCCTATAATAATAATTAAAACCAACTTACTAAATCTATAAGAATCACATATAAAAAGGAAGGGTGGGATAGTATACTAAAATGAAAATAATATGATACCGATAGTCCGACTCTTAGCCATTCAAAAAATATCTAAAATGCTGATTTAAGAAAAAATGTTTTTCAGTTTCCAAACAAGAATGTTACTTATTTGTTTCAGTATTGGAACTAAAAAAATATTTCATTAAATCAGTCATTGATAGAAATATACGCATATTTGTCCAAGAAAACTTATTATCTTAGACAAATTCGTATAAGGCCATTCAACAACACATATCTTATATTACCGTTAAACATTTAATAATAATAATAATTAAATAGTCAATAAGATATGAGGTATTTTCGATTTGTTTTTTTTTTTAAATATTTCTCTCTGTCTAAATCATTAAATATAATTATTAGTACTTATAAAAATTACTTTAACAAGTTAGGTACGTTTTCTTTTTGTGAACTGTACGAGACGTGCTTTAAATGTTGTAACATTTTGCCATAAAGACCCCCAATGTTTTCAGTGAATTAATATTTTTTTTTGTTTACACTAGTCTTGTACCAGAGTAAATATTATTCTTCCTTTAATGTTCTAGTTCTTATTTTGTCTTTCTAAGTAGGATTTAAAGGTGACAATGCTACAAGATTTAAATAGTCAGACATCTAATAATACTTAAAAATAGTCAACGCGGCAGTAAATGGATAAGGGGGCGCCACTTTTGTCTGTCCGACAGTCGCCTTAGAAAGCTTGCTCTCGTGTTTGTGTGTGTGTGGACCACGTGACCCGGCGTGTGTATTTTAATTCTTTTGTCCGCCGTCGTTAATATAGATAGCATTTGTTTTCTTACTTACTTATACCAATTAATTATAATGTTACACAACAACACTAATACCCCTAAATTCTGATTAAATATTTTTGTTTGAGAAAAACTTACTGGTTTATTCTCTTGTTAGTAATATGGGTGTTATGTTGTAGAGCTGACTCAATGAGTGGCAAAATTACTCTAAGAAGTGGTGGACTAAACAAAACCCGGAAATTAGTTTCAGTGTCATTTTTCAAACGAGTACACCTTTCTTATGGAAACTGGCACAGAGTCAAATAAGTACTTAGTACGTAATCATATCATACTCTTTGTTATGTTGACAGGATTAAAGAATTAAATTTTCAATTAGGAGAACCACAATTTATTTCTCACTGACACGAACAGATCTTATATGTTTGTAATCTGGACAGTGTTTGCAAACCTAATACCAGTGTTAGAAAAAGAAAAAAATATTCACAGGACTAAATTTGATATTGTAGTGGTAAGATGTTGTCAACCCCCTATTTTAGTTTTTAATTTCATCTATCTGTAATATTAGGTCACAAAATAGTTATGTTTATATTTGGACCAAGAACCAGTTTCCAAAATAAAAAGTGTATAAATTTATGATATTTTAAAAGATGACGCTTTTAATTTCAAATTTTCTCCGGATTTAATTGTGTTTAACCACGACATTTTGCAGTCAGTGAGATAGCTCGACAACGGCCGCTGAAACGGTCCTGACGGCCATACCAGCGGCGCCGGGTACCGTCTGATGTGGAGCGGCACCCTGATGAGGAGGACCATCAATAGGTTGTCATGACGCCGGCCACTCCTTAAAATCAGCGAAATGCTTTGCCGCACCTTGCGGGGGTTGGCTCGAGTAGCCTCCGGTCGAATCGGCAGCGCCATAAGGAGCGGTGGATCTGGCCGAATAGTCTGAATACGAGCCGTAGGCCGATCCGTACGAAGCGGGACCGTAGTCTGAGCCTGGCTTGGAAGTGGTACCGGCGTTGGGTGCGGTTCCGGGCGGACCCGACGGCGTACCTCCGGCTGATTGACCGCCTCGCGAGTAAACGTCGCTAGCCACGTAGCCTGTTGAGGAGAAAAGAGAGAATATTGCTTGAGGAAATGTCACTGTGGACTTGACACCATGATACAAAGAAAATACAGATATGATGACTTGATCTATAGACAGCTTTGAATTATTTACTTTTTGTTGAGTGGAGTCATTTTTTTTAAAAATATTTATTATAGTTAGCTAATGAAAATAAGGGTGGCTTTTATGCCTGCTGCCCGTTCAATTCGCTTTACATAGAATATTGACATTGATAAAATATTGATACCATTTAACTTGAGAATTATTATAGGGTGATTTATGGTCGATGGTACATTAGATGCTTATGGAAAACGGAACATGGGCTGTTTTTAAAATTTTGCATGCCTACGTAATTGTTCCTGATCTATCATTCTAAAATAATTTCAACGATGCGACGTTGCCGCCTATACCAAAAAGTAATACAAAGTTTGATATTTTGAATGAGACACCTTTTTTGTATATTATTGCATTTTTCGTTCCGCTATTACTTTCTGATTATTTTTGTATAATATTAACCTATACCTATCTCTAGTGATTTTCGACTTATTAATTAATTTCTTTATCCAACACGCTGCTAGTTATAAGAGTCATTCTGCTGTCCCAATAGACCTTTTCAAAGTGGAATAATTCTGTTACGCATGCGTAAAACATTGTTGCCAAGTGTCGGTTTCCATCACGCTATACAGGAAAGAATCATGAATAATTTCGATTTCACTAGAACTGAGATTCAATTTCTTCATTATTAATTAACATAATATTTGATGCAGCCGAGGACTCAAGCTATTTATTGGAAAGATATATTGATGGTCATTTTGTAAAGTTTTTTTTTAAAGTTAACGCGCTTCAATTTGTACAAGCCGGCAACATCGCACAATTTCACTGTCATTTCTTCAATCAGCTGATTATTGTTTTGCGGTCCATGTTACACGTTTTGCATGGGGAAATATTGGAAAAACCTGTTTAAAAATTAGTAAAAGCGATGGGGCACACAAATATTGTGTTTTTGGAAAGTGTAATAGTGACAGCAGAGTTGGAAGACCCGGATATTCCGAAGGATTAATTTTTTACCGCTTTCCCTGGCCATGTTTTCAACGTAAATTCCTTCTAAGTTCTAATACGCTATTTTTCTCTACAATCTCATTGTGTAAAATTGCACCCGGCACATGGTGCTGATAATTTAACTTTTTTAAAAGGCATTTGGGCCATTTTAAATTGGAAGGAAAAGGTATTAATCACAACTTTTTTATAATACTCGCTATGCTTTTTGGAGTTTTGGACCGCAAAACAAACAGCCAACATAACCCCACTTATTTGACGCGCAAGCGCGTTGTGGACCTTGAAAAGGTCTATTCAAAACGCAGTAAGAAATTTTTTATAACAATGGAGAAAACTCGACTTTTATGATAAATTTTCTAGCCCCACGAAATAAATGGAGATATTACTTCAAAATTTCAATGGTAGTTAGGTATGACCTGCAGCACTCTTTTTTTTCATAATTTGAAGAAGATAAACCCTTTGAAAAAAAGTTCTGCAACTGGACACGGTTTTGCATAGGATTTTTTTAACTAAACAAGATAAGTGTGTGTCAAAACACAGTAACTACCATTTGTTTTTCATTCAACCAAAGTCCAACCGATTTTCCATTACAAAACACAGTAATAACCTTTGACCACAAAAACGATAACAAAACATAGTAACTGCCAAGTAATTAGTTACTGTGTTTTGATATATTATTTGGTAAATACTGTTTTGTATTGGTAAAATATTTTTCAGTGCGCAGTTATTGTGTTTTGAATGCACACTATTTTCCTTATTTATTAAGAAATTTAAGCCTGTAAAATACCAAAATGTTCAGCAAAACACAGCAACCACAAATCCCTAATAAACTGAATTTTGACGAAAATGTTAGTTACTGTGTTTTGCATTGGGACAATCGCATTATTTGTGCCAATTTAGACAGGTAAACTATAAAATAACACACTAGTGGGTTATGGTTCATAACTCACTCTCTAATAAATTCAACGCAAAACGTCAGGAAATAAAAATTTATAAATCCTGCTTTAAAGAAGACTCATTCCCAAAAAATACCTGTTAGTTTTCTCAGTTCTTGTATGCTGCTCGTGTGTTATGATTTTTCAGTTGTTGGATAAAATATTGTATGCTATTCGTGTGTTATATTTGCTAAGTCACTCGAAAAATTATTATAAATTCTTCTCGCGTGACTTATTTTCAACATAACACACTAGTACCATAAATAACTATTATTTTTTCTTCAAAACATAGCTCTAGTTAAATTTGTATTACTACGTCACTGAGATTCGTGGAACATTTAAATTTTGGAGATAACTTAGGGAGGTCCTGCATATTACTTTTGTGCTACATTATACAGGGTTGGTCAAAATTAGTAGTTGCGCTGCCAGATACATAAAAGATGAAAAGTACGCATTTTTAAATAGAACACCCTGTATATTATGAAATATTATAAAAGGCAAGTAAAATTCCTTACAAATAATATATGTATCATGTTCATATACCTAAATAAGTGAGGTTTTGGAAATACAAGCAAGTTTCTGTTGGAATTGGATTATTTTGGAATATTTGTCTAATGGCGTTTCTGATTGGTAGATTTAATTTGCACTGAGTGTATTTCCATATCTTTCTCTCAGCCTGTTGAAGAAACAGATAGAAATACATTTTCTTCACACTCATTCTACCAACTGGAACAGCCATTGAATAGCTATGAAATGTCATGATGAAACATATTAGGTGATTCAAACCACCTGATTTTCTACAATATCAAAATTGACAGGCTTCACACTTCCATAAATGCCTATGGTAACTTCCATAGATGCCTATGGTAAGACTTTTGTGACGTCATTAGATTTGAATTGTCAAAAACATCATGAGTAGGAGATAGACAAAAACACAACAATGAAAATATTTGTGCGTATGACACATTGTGGAAAGTGGACCATCTTATGCATTTGATTTGTTTTCAATCCTTGATGGTTTCAGTATTTGCCATCACCCGCCATTGTAGAAAACCACGTGGTTTGAATTAGCTAATAGGTCTGTTTCTGCAGAAATCACAAACCCGTCAGAGTGAATTTCATTGGTTGAAACTAGTTGTCTGACTGTTTTCAACCAATGAAATTCACTCACTGGTTTTTGATTTCTGCAGAAACAGACCAGACAGACAGAGAACTATTAAAATCTCATGAATTTGTAGTTAATCTTCACATAGATGAAGTTTACATAAACGCACAGCTTCAATTTAAAAGTGGTAGAATTTTTGGAAGAAGCGAAAATTCGAAAAATTCCTCTAAAATAGCTAAAGCCGCTCAAATATTTATGATTTCGAGCATTCTTTCAAAATATAGAGTTGTTGTGTGTATTATACCGGATACCGGTGTGTAATATGACTACTAATCAGCTTAGAAAATATTTGTTAGATGTAATAGTCCAGGTTGAGCCAATAGGGTTGAAAATTATTTCTGTTATATCAGATAATGGAGCAATAAACAGAAAAGCTTTTCACCTTTTAAGCTCTGATAATACACTACAACCTTATATTACACATCTAACTGATTCTGAGAGATTGCTCTTCTCAATTTTCGATACAGTTCATATACTTAAATGCATAAGAAATTGTTGGATAAGTATAAAAAAAAATGGTTCTTTTATATCCAGATTTTGAAATTGGCAAGGATTGCAAGGAAATTAGTAAATATGTAAATGTGAATTACGTTTTATAATAAACGATATAAGATAATCATTAGATTTTTTTATGTTCAAGAGGTCTAATGAACTTTATTGTCGTCAACACTTGTCACACACAGTAGTGATACATTGCATAAATGATAAGTACCACTTGTCTGCTTGTTTTCACGAGCTTCCATATTCAGAGCAGTAAAATTAATATGTTCCGAATGACCTGATATTGATTTGAAATTGAAAGGAAACAAAATTGATATTAGTCATAGCTTTATAAGCAGTAAGTAGG
This sequence comes from Ceutorhynchus assimilis, assembly GCA_917834065.1. Classification (NCBI taxonomy): domain Eukaryota; kingdom Metazoa; phylum Arthropoda; class Insecta; order Coleoptera; family Curculionidae; genus Ceutorhynchus; species Ceutorhynchus assimilis. The sequence continues at coordinate 48,111,268 of OU892279.1, read as the reverse complement.
AGCTTTTTATTTTTCCGAAAAAATGATGAAAATAGCAGTGGTTGAGTTGTAAAAGAAAGGAAATATTGCATTTCCTTGAAAATAAAATGTTGTATGCCATTCGGTATTTCATAGCTATTCAATGGCGTTTCCGGTTGGTAGAATGAGTGCAAAGAAAATGTATTTCTATCTGTTTCTTTAATAGGCTGAGAGAATGAGATGGAAATCTACAGCTCTCTGGAGTACTTCTATGTTTGATATTTTATGAAACCATTGTATGTGCATAATCTGACGTAGCTGTCTCTGTTGAAGACGCTCTAGAGCTTTGATGTGTCTTCTGTATGGCACCCAGGTTTCACAGCTATATGTTAATGCTGGAATAACTATCGCTCTATACACAGCGACCTTAGTGGATATAGCAAGGTCATGATTGTCAAAAACTCTGTTTCTAAGTCTCCAAAAAGCTGCAGTGGCGCTATTAATGCGATGTTGGATTTCCTCATTGATGTTTCCTTTGTTGTTAACTATGCTACTAAGATAGTTGAAGTGATCTACGTTCTCCAACGCGTTTCCTTGAATATAGATAATCACGTTTTCTTGCACTGGGGGCGTGGTCATTATCTTGGTTTTGTTAATATTTATTTTCAAACCTAAAGCTTCGTAGGCCCACGTGTAGGTTTCGAGGATTATTTGCAGCTGTTCAGATGACTCAGTCAACAAACCGCAATCGTCAGCATACTTTAAATCGGTGATATTTTTCGATCTAGTCTTGGCTCTGAGCTTTTTGAGATTAAAGAGGCTTCCATCAAATCGGTACTTAATTGCTATACCTCGTACTTCTAGCTTGGTGTCTACCATTATGGCTAGCGCAGTGACAAAAATATTGAAAAGAACTGGGGCAAGTACACACCCTTGCCTGACTCCTGTTTGTGTTAGAAATGGGTCAGTGGGTTCACCATCTATTAAAACTCTTGCCCAGTTCTTCTCATGGAGACTCTTGCATACCTTTAAGAACCTTGGAGGTACGCCATGATTTTCCATAATGCTTCCCTGTTAATAGAATCAAAGACCTTTGCCAAATCTATAAATGCCATACATAATTGTGACTGCTGTTCTTTGGCCTTTTCCTGGAGCTGTCTAACGGGGTGAAAATCAGATCTGTGGTACCTCTGTTTGGTCTAAACCCACATTGTGTCTCTGGTAGAATGAGGTCTACATATTTTGACAATCTGGTTGCCATAACTTTTGTGAGAATTTTTCCACCAATAGAGAGCAACGAAATACCTCTGTAGTGTCCACAGTCAGCAGCACTGCCTTTATTCTTGAATAGATCAACTATAGATGCGTCTCGGAAATCTTGGGGGATTTTAGGTTTTCCATTGTCTGGTTTTGGTTCACGAGAGCTTTATATATCTCCGCTGGTATTTGGTCGGCACCTGAAGCTTTATTGTTTTTTAGGCTGTTAATTGCTTTTTGAATTTCTTCATGTCTATACTGCGGTATTAAGTTAATGGCTGTGTCATCAGTTGTAGAGTGTTGTTTTAGAACGGCTGTATAATGTTTTTTCCATTTATCTTTTATTAAGTTGCCATTATCATCCTTAAGTGGGGAAGCTTTTCGGTGCCTAACACAGTAGACTTTCTTGACATAATCAAAGAAGTTTTTTTGTTCGTGCTGATCAGCATATCCTTGGATTTGTTTTGCCTTGTCAGTCCACCACTTGTTTTTAATTTGCCTAATCTCTTTTTGAATTGACTGTTTCACATCTTCATATTTTCTTTGTATGTTAATATTGTTGGGATTGTTTTGGACTAATTGAAACGCATTGTGTTTTGTGTCCAAGATGCTCTTTATTTGCTGCAAATTTTCTAAGAACCAATCTTCTTGTTTTTTGTTCTCTGTAACTCCTACAACTGATGCACTTGATTCATAAAGCGAATCTTTTAGAATGTTTCTATGTCCTCAAAGTCGTTAATAGGTAGATTACTTAGTCTTGAGTCTTGGCTCTATGTCTTGGCTTGGCTTTTTTTCACCTACATTGATTATAGAGTAAGATGGGACATTCACATTGAATATGTTGTCAAGAGGACTAAATATTTATTATTTATTTTCACAAAGTTGGCTGGGCTAATGCATCCAAATCGCTATTGAGTGTCTATTATGTTTTTTTTTTTCATAGTATGTATATGTAACTATGGAATTATAGCCTGGGGAGGCACATATAACAACGTCAAGTGTACCTTGAAATCTCTCCAAAAAAGATTACTGAAAAAAGTCCTTAAGGGTGATGTTAATTTCCCGGTTCCACTGAAATTAGAGCAGTCTTTCATTTTTGAGTTTCTTAAATTTCATTACAAGGATCTAAAAAGGAACTTTATACAATCGAATAGCATTACCAAAGATAAATCGAACATTATTTATTAAAAGTAGCTACTTAACTGCAATCAAGACTTTCAATAAACTTCCAAATAAATACAAAACTTTGAAGTACAATAAAGAAACAGTCAAACGAAAATTTAAAAAAATGGGTAAAGTATAATGTTGCAAGTGCATTGTTATTATAGAAAACACCTTTCAAAAATTTCTAACAGATAATTTTATTGAATAACATTCCCCTGCATGAATAGCATTTTGTATGCATATTTTGGCACTTTATGTGTCTATAGTTTTTAAGCTAGCTTTAGTGTATCGAGTCCTATGTATAGGTAACTCGATTACCTCTATAGGTTTAAAAATGTCCAAAAAAACATTGTAAAATTTACTGGAAAAAAATAAATAAGTAAATAAATAAATAAATAAATAAATATTTCATAATATACAGGGTGCTCGATTTAAAAAAGTGCACTTTTCATCTTTTTTGTACCTGGCAGCATAATTACTAATTTTGACCAACCCTGTATCACGCAAAACAAATTTTCTCCCTAAGTTAGCTCCAAAATTTGAACTTTCTACAAATCTCATTGACGTAGCAATACAAAAACTAGAGCTAAAGTACGTCGTTTTGAAACTGACACTTTCCGTATGAGGAGCGAGGAGGTATTTAATATGGCAAAAACAGGTGTGACGTCAGGTAACCATTGGCGTTCTAATGTAGGGAGCCACCTGCTCAAATTCCGTTAGGGCCGATACTTTTGCTTTCGATTAGCGAATTTGATACGTTGTCAAAGTTTTGCATGGGCCAAGGTCTATTTAAGTATGATGTGGTAAGAGCACATTCAAACCCCTGATTATTTTTAACGGCTGTCAAATGAGAGCAAAAGTACCGGCACTTAGAGTATCAGATTAAAATCGACAGACATTATGTGAAATTAATTAATCAAAAATCACTAGAGATATATCCTGTTCACAATCCGATATCCACAGGTGCAGGTAAATTTATCACCTTTCCCTATCAAATAGCATTGAAAGGTGATAAATTGTACCTGTACCTGTGGACATCGGATTGTGATCGGATGATAGGTATAGGACAGTATTGAATAGAAATAATCAGAAAGTGATAGCGGAGCGAAAAATACAATAGGGTTTTTTATGTTATATTTAGGATCATGTGTCAATTTTATTATTCTGACGACAGCTAAAAGTAACGAAATGGAAATGTTTATACAAGTCATGCAACGTCGCGCGACTTTGCCAACCAAAAACATCTGAAATTCCCCTACTTTGAATGTATTGAAAAGTACTTTTAGGTTTGTTAGGTTGGCAGCAGAAATTTACTAAATGTGACGTCATCCTAAATATAACGTAAAAATCCTATATACAAGGTATCTAATTCAAAATATGAAGCTTTATATTACTTTTTGGTATAAGCGGCAACGTCGCATCGTTGAAATTATTTTAGAATAATAGATCACAAGCAACTATTTGGGCATGCAAATTTTCAGAAACATCTAACATTCCGTGTTCCATAAGCGTCTAACCTACCATCGACCATCAATCACCCTGTATCAGAGCTGGGCAGGGCTTGATTGCTTTGTGCTTGCGAAAGTGCTTGAAGCACTTAGAGGGCTTGAAAGCCCTGTGCTTCAAGCCCTTTTATAAATTTGTAATTAGGGCTTGCAAAGTCAATTACTTTAGAAAAGTGCTTGGTAATTTGTAATTGAAAAAAGTAATTCAAGCCCTTTCAATGAGCTTCAATTACTTTTAGAGGGCTTGAAGCACTTTTGGGAGCTTGAAGCCCTTTGAAAGGGCTTGAAGCACTTTAAGAGGGCTTGAAGCACTTTTGGGAGCTTGAAGCACTTTGAAAGGGCTTGAAGCACTTTAAAAGGGCTTGAAGCACTTTAAAAGGGCTTGAAGCACTTTGAAAGGAATTTGAATTGACAATCACTCAACCTATCCCCCACTTGAAAATTTTCGATCGTGTTTTGTGAATGAACTTATTATTCAAATAAATAATTAATTTATATTGGTATAGTTTTTCCAAATTCAATTGGAACAAGGTGCCAACTGGTGGCTGACTGGTCACTGAAAATTTCCATAAGAAATGCACTGGCACTAGTCAGTCACCGGTTATAATATATGTTCACCTTGTTCCAATTGACTTTGGAAAAACTATAACCTATTTAACTTTATCACTGGATTTTTTCCACTTTTCCCCATTGAACATTTTGAAAACTTTAAAATTGAATTACCATGTAGTACCCCAAGTACCCCAAGTACCTCAGAACTACATCTCAAAAAAAAACATACTACTGCTACTCTGTGAAATGTAAAGTTCGTCTCTACTATACCAATTCTGTGTGATGACTGTACGCGGTAGCTTATGCCACTTTGAGAATTTTATTACAAATTCAAAGTGCTTTAGGCACATTTAAAGAGCTTCAAGCACATTTAAAGAGCTTCAAGCACATTTAAAGAGCTTGAAGCACATTTAAAGAGCTTGAAGCCCTTTTCAAGGCACCCCAGGCACTTTTGATGTGCTTCAAGCACTTTTCAAATCACTTTGAGGGCTTTGTGCTTGTCAAGCCCAAAGCACTTTGAGGGCTTTGTGCTTGTGAAGCACTTTTGAAAATAAAAAGGAATTTGTGCTTGAAATTGAAGCACTTTGATATAGGGCTTAGGGCTTAGTGCTTCAAGCCCTTTTACTGAGGGCTTTGCCCAGCTCTGCCCTGTATATGAAACAAATTCTATTGACACAAACTTTAAATTGAAAGTCTACTTTCAACATTAATTTGCTACCAAGATTAAATTGCTACCAAGCAAGATTCGTCATCATATCTTATATTATTTGTATCATGGGCGTGACTTATGGTTTAAAAAATGGGGGGGAGGAGCCATGCATACATATCTTGAAGCCAAGGGATGCTACATAAAATGGAAAATAACCCAAATAATAGGATATTCAATGCCTGATCCCAAATTAAATTAACAGAAATCAATTTCATGATTTATTATTAAAACAGCATGATGATATTCTTAAGCATCCATTAGCTTCTTTTCACTGTTCCAAGCTGGGAAGTTTTTTTTTCTTTGACCAACTACTAACACCTTCACAAAATAAACTGATTTTGTGCAACAACAATTTCACAAAAAACGTTACTGTGCTGGAATTATGTCATATTGTAAAGGTCTAAAACATAAAAATGCAAACAAACAAAAACACAAAAGCTATTTACTTTATTGAAGCAAAACATCATTCAAAATTTAGATACTTGTCCAATTTTGAACAATTCTAGAATTAGTCTTGAATGAAGCTATACTATTCTAAACAAGTGGAGTTACATTTAAAAATATGTATGTACAACATGAATAGAGCTATTTTATTGATATACTAGTCTTAATAGTTGACAGCAAACAAAAAAAACCAAAAGTATATCTATAACATAGCCCTCTAAAATGAGGGAAAACACTAGGGTAGTTATTGCATCAAAATATAGGATTTCTCGCGGTCTCCTCCCCAAAAGCGCCCGATAATTGGGCGACGCCCATTTCGTTTGAGTTAGCACACATGTTAAAGTTATCCTGAGGACACCTACCCGATGGGGCCGACGATCCGCCATTTTGTGGCATGTTCCAGTTGTTCCAGTTGGTCGCGTTGTTCCCTGTTTTGCACACGAGGTGAAAGGAGAGAGAAGAGAGCCCAAATTGAATTTAAAATGTATTCACTAATATTATGGTTAGAAAATGTGAGTGTGCCCACAACAAGTGACTTACCCAACACTTGCAATTTTTAATGAACTGATGCAGCAAACAAGTTCCCATTTTTAGGGGCTTGTTGCATCAGCAGCATCTTCTGAATTAGCTGTTAGCAAAAGTGTGTTTAGTTTACACAAGGTTTGTTTCAATATTCAAAAAGCAACTTTTAAATTCTTGTTTTGTGTACTTGAATAGTTTTTGGAACAAACCTTGTACTCAATTTGCTTAACTCTTGGGTGAGGAATTTGCTGCATTAAATGTACTCAACTTAAAAAATAGAAAAAAAAAACACAAATCACAATCGCAAATAATAAGTTAAAATAAATTCATGCCAATCAAAAAATATTGTGACTGGTGCTTTTTAAGCTCAGTAACAGTAAATTTACAACACCAAAAAAAAAAAAACCTACTTCTCAAAATAAGCTCAACTCACCGTAAGATCCGTAGCCTTGCTGAGTGGGCGGACCTCCGTAGCTGTTGCCCCACTGCGGCGGCGGGCCTTGAGGAGCCGGTGGAGCGCCCCAGCCCTGATAAGATCCAGGTCCGGAAGGAGTGCCGTACCCCGCGTTGTACTGCTGCTGAGGCGACGTGCCCCAGCCCAAGTAGCCTTGGTTCATATTCGGACCCATCGGGGCGCCCATGTTCATCGGCGGGCCGCCCATTTGCCCGTTGGGGCCCTGCATCATGCCCATGGGGGCTTGGGGCGGTCCCCATGCGGAGTTGCCGTCGTTGCCGCCCATTTTGTTACCGCCGGAGCCGTCTCTGGGTTCAGCTTTTTTGATTTCGACCTGAAAATGGAGATGAATCTTGAATTGGTTCTTATAATGAAAACAATTTGAAAATTTCAATATTTATTCACTCAATGCGTTAAAATGTCCCTTCTTGATTCACTCCAATGTACTATGATTACTACATCGGAGGCGACAAGCAGCTGTTTCTCTAGCATAGATAAATCAGAACAACAAAAATAATTTGCCATTTCAACGATTTGTATGCAAATACTTGTATGAGCAAAAAAAATTATTCATTTAACTTCCGTCAAGTGTGTGAGGTCCATTTTGCAAAGCCATTATTATTTTTAATTTTAATTTTATTATGGGAAATAAGAAATAAATAATTTAATATGTAATTCAAATTTCATCTTACAATTCTTATGAATATACAGATACAGAGAATTTTTTTTCAACAGGTAACCTCTTTGACTGATTAGAAGGTTTACCGTAAATATGGATGTAGTGATTAAGGGAAAACTGGATAACAAAGTTTTTTGTTTTGATGAATTTTTATCCGCACCAAGATGCCATTTAATTAAAATAATCCCATAGGAAAAATAACTGGAGTTCTGGAAATAATGGATGATCCACGTGGCACATTGGAATACACATGAAACGTTAACAACAGGGGGTATCCTATCCATATCCACATATGTATTAGAAAAAATACATATGTATCGATTGACTATGAATTATTAACAGATTAAATTACAATGACCTTTGACAGTCTAATATTATTAATTATTAAAATCCCTCATTATTTGAACTTTGCTACATTTAGCTTTCATTCATTGTTGGCGTCCTTTCCATCATTCAATTCAATAAAAGTTTCTGAACTCTTAAGAATCAACTAAACAAGATTTTTGACTGCAAAGTTATCGCAAAAATGCATCAACTCACCTGTTTGCCATTTAGGTTTACAAAATGCTCAGACACACATCTGTCAACTGAATCTTCGTCTTCGAATGATAAAAAGCCAAAACCTGCAGAAATATTGAATTTAAAACTCAAACACAAAAAAAAATAATGTATAAATCTTACCGCGGGATTTTTTCTTTTCTTGGTCATACATAATAACCACCTCCATAACCTTCCCGAATCTAGTAAAGAAAGATCTCAAATCGGTTTCAGTAACATTGGAAGGCAAACCACCCAAGAAAACTTTTGGGTAGCCACCACCTTTTTTGGGTTTTTGTAGAGTCCTTGGGTTACAAGGTTTTGGATCAATGGTTCTGTAAAAAAAAGAACTTTTGTTAATAATCCCCAACCCAAACTAACAAACTCTTTCTCTGCAATTGTTGAATAAAAATGTCCCTTCTTGATTCACTCCAATGTACTATGATTACTACACCGGAGGCGACAAGCAGCTGTTTCTCTAGCATAGTTGAATCAGAACAACAAAAATAATTTTGTCATTTTTAAAGATTTCTATGCATATACTTGCAATAAAAAAATGATTCGTTTACCTTCCGTCAAGTGTGTGAGGTCCGTTTTGCAACACCATATTGACGTTAGCTGGATCTGCAAACGTGACAAAGCCGAAACCTCTGGACCTGCCCGATTCTGCATTTTTCATAACAACACAATCGATGACCTCGCCATAACGTGAAAAATATCTTTGTAAATTGTCCTGGGTCGTTTCCCACGAGAGACCTCCAACAAACAGTTTACTATAACAAAAAAATATATTCTTGAACTACCCTGTATTATATAAGTTTAATTGTATTTTGTACCATCTTGATTCACTCCACTGTACTATGGAAATACAGCGGAGGCGACAAGACGCCTTCATTTTTATTTAGCACTGGGTCAAAGTTAACAAACCATCTAATGAGCCTGTCAAAATTATCCTGTGCAAAACATCCCAAAATAAAAATCATAAAATTAAATCACAGTCTTTATTGCTGCAATTTCAAATTTTATTAGATCGATTCTACAAATACCGTTCTAGAATGCTGCACAATAGTGAAAGTTTATTCGAAATCATTTTTACTGTTAAAACCCCATAAAATAAAATGACTGTAAATTGTTAATGGAAAGTTACTCATAATAATCTCATTAATTCGATGATATGCTCAAATGAGTCAATTATTGATAATATTTTTACTGAGTAATGTTTAATTTCATATTGAAAAATCGAACAATTAGTAATTAGGTAAAATAATATAAAATAAAATTCTCACCCATCCTCGTCATACATCATCTGGTTATTGTGAATCCTGTAAAGAAAATACAAATTTAACAAAGTGACACTAGAAATGGAAAATTACAACTATAACATTATTATTATTTAGTGGTCAAAATGGCTATTGCTGACTGCACCAAACTTGATAATGTCTACAATAGTACTTAGTCCCTTCAGTATGCAGTGTTGCCAAATTGTTTAGGTGGAGGAACAGGTAGTGAAATTTGTCCCTTTTCCAACAAAAAAAAAAGGTCCTTGTGTGGGTCTAAATGCTAATTTCTGCCTGGTGTATTTTAAAATTTTATCTTTTATTTGCTTTTTGATAAGTATCTACTTAATAAAAATAAAATACTGAATTTAGGCCAAATTAGACTTGGTACCCATTTTTTTTAGTTGGATAAAGATAACTGGGTAAGTATCATTGACTGATTTCAATTTGAAATGTTGATTTTGGGATAATATTGTGTAAATTGAGAATTTACCTATAAGTTAATCCTGATCTGCAACTTAACAATAATTACGAAAATACACTTTAGTATTCCTAAAGTGCAGACAAATTAAAAATGTCTTAGGGTTTCTTTTGGAATATTTCAGGTCAAAGAAAATGATCAAGTATTATTTGTAAAAAATTTACATAAAAAGATTCTAAATCTATCGCACTAATCTGCCAAAATAATAATTTTAAAAATATTCTATATTAAAATTATAAACTAAATACTTGATCCTTTCGTACTAAAATATTTTATTTAAATAAAGATAGAAACCAACCTGGCTTACACCGGTTTGAACTCAGATCATGTAAAATTTTGATTGATATTTAAATTACAATAGATTTTAAATATATTTCTAGGTAGCTAATTAAAATAAAAGAACATCATATAAATGAAACTGGAAATGTAATGGTCTGTTAATGATCTTAAAGCCGGAGTTAAAGCCTTTCTTACAGAATTTTAACTTCAGTTTATTTTTGCCTGATAGTGAAAAAGGTACTGACCAAATTATATGACAAATTATTATTTGGAAGATTTATGTGAGATTTAACAAAATGTGTCTGGCGAGAAATGGCAGCTTTTCTGAAGTTCCAAATGATTTTTATACCTATAAATAAACTTCTCCGATTTTAACACACAAAATCTAGACATTTAAAATGGATCTTATTAGGCATATTGTATAGGAAAATTATGATTAAATAATAAATTATAAAATACCTAATAGTTTAATTTTAATACCAAAAATAAAATCATTACTCAAACTCAAAAACATTAATGTTTTCATGGAAAATTTTCTAATAAATCACAATTTCATTAAAATGGGTAACTTAAATTGAAATAGGTACAAAGGTAAGTAATTTATACATAAAAACTCAAACAAGGGACTATTTTTGAATGACCTATGAGGTTAAATAAGTTCTCCATAGGCACTTGAAATTGGACAAATTTAGAATAATTACGGACGTTGACGTATTTAAAATAATTCCCTGCAAATGTAAAATCCGGAAATCGTGCTGCAGCTGGGGTTGCCATCTATGAAAAAGTTCCATTACGCAGTTGCCAGTTGTGAATAAATGTAGTGGGTTGTGAGAAAAAATAAATAAAACTGAATATAAAAAATTAAGATTGCCTCCATGATTCAAAAGCCAAATTTAATTAAAATTGCTTTTGACAAGACATTCAAAATTATGAAGTGAATATACAGGGCGTTTTTTAAGTTGTGGTTTTCCTTTAAGGTCGGCTAGATCGATCGTTAGTTAAGTCCTTGTTAGCAAACAATAACCTGTGATCGTACCAAACAAACACAAATATCATATTATGATCATATTGACATTGACATAATCTAAGGTTTTTGTTAAATAACAAGGACTGGGATAACAATATTTTGCAAGAATTAATAAATATAAATAGCAAGTTTGAACAAAAATCTCGTGACTGAAAACACCCTCTCATTGGCTAAAGCTGATATAAGCATATGAATATTGGCCAAATCACATCACATTAGAAATACAAAATTTCCATTCAAGGGCCTGCCATCATGAATACCACGTTTTATTCCTATTAGTACAAATTGAATATACTTCGGTGTAATTTAACAAATATGTAGGTACGTATCGTATATACAGTGAAACTTCTCGAACTTCCCGAACTGGAAATATTCTCTAAATCGAATTTTCTTCACACAAAAAAATATGTTTTCACAACCTCACTATGTATTTTTTCCCCATAAATCGAATTTCTTATCTCTAAACTGGAATATTTCTAAAACTCGAACTAAAATTTAGTGTTAACCATGACCACAACTAAGCGTAACTCGAATTTTTTGGAGAAGCACCTATTGCATTTAGTGCACTTGGGGAAATTACCAATTCTTATTGACCAGCGACAACAGATAGACTTGTCTTGGTTTATATAATGTATATGTTAATACTTTTTTGTAATACATAATACATACATCATTATAATATCCTTAATTTTGTGTATTTTTCCATAAATCAAATTTTCCGTAACTCAAACTCAGCTTCCTGTCCCTTGAAGATTCGAGTTAGGGAAGTTTTACTGTAAATCTAAAACTAAAACTATGACATTATGGTTTCTAGAAATACAGATTTCAAGCAAGATTTTGCAACACGGATACAAACATTCAAGTTCATTGTACTAGGTATAGTTGCCGCTACAGATATCCGACATTCCTACAAAAAAATTGTTTCTTTGTCGGCGATGCTCCGAGATAAAGCCAAAACTAAAGCAAAAACCCTACGGATAAGGGTTGAGAATGAATTTAGTCCAAGAGCATCAATTAAATTAATTTTGCGTTTAGTATTATTGTATTTTTCTGGATTAAGTACTTGATTCTTGCATAGAATATTTGAAACATCTTTAATACATTATTTACAATTTAAAATTTAAACCAAATACTTTCAAACCAATATAATCTTATACTTAAGCGGTTACCTGACCCGTGCCCCCTGACTAAATGCAAGCTGGCTGATAAAGGAACATACTTTTTTTGTATGAATCTCCAATATCTCTGGCGGATACTATAACAGAGTTCACTGATTATACATCCTTCATCCTTTATTTCTTTATAGAGGAGTGAAGGATGCAAATACGTTGCGATGCACTGTTTCAGCTAAGTAGCAGATACAATAATTTAATTTGACGCAGTCATGTTTTGCACTGATGTACATACAAATCAGAAATTCGGCATTCTTGCATTGATTATAGGGACTCTGACGTCATAGTCCCTACCCAATTTTGCACAGGAGTTTAAAAATTCGATTTTGAATTAGTTTTTTTTGGAATTAAAATTATACAGACGTTATTAGAATGACTAACGCAATAACTTAAATATGTTTTTAAAAAATGTCAAAGTGAGATTATTGAGGAGATTATTTGGATATAAACCAAGATATAGTCTTACAAAATCTAAAAGAAAAATACCAACAAAATCCAAATTTTGGCTTGAATGCTAAAAGAGGCCGAGTGCTTACTCTTTTGAATGAATGTTTTGGGTTCCCCACAGATGAAATGAAACTGTGGTTATATTGTTTTTAGAGAAAATGTTAAAAACCAATACTAACCCAATATGTTTGTTGTCCCAGGGAGATTAAATATTTGTGAGAGAGATAGATACATATTATCAACTTATTGATTTGGCTGGATTTTAAAAGAGATAAAACATATTATTATAATAATAAGATATTTTTTAAATTTCATTAGATTAGAAAGAAGGTTGTTCAATGTTCATATAGAATAGGTACTTCAGAAGAAAATGAAATAAGTGCATTGTTCTAGAATTCTGGAGAATTAAGAAAAGAAGTTGATTCATAGATGTCAATTTCTTTTATTACAATGAAAGAGGATGAAAGTCAAAAATCTCACAGTTCCACTATAATCTGGTCAAATTGGCAGTTAAAGTATTGTTGGCATACACAAAACCACAATTCAAAAAGACAGTGGGTTTTTGACACAAAAACTTGGGCAAAAACCCATCATCAATATTGACAAAAATCCAGTTAGCTTTTGTATCAAAAACCCACTCATTCAGAAATATCTAATTAACTGCACCTAATTTGGAAAACTTTTTGATAAAAAATAAACTCAGCATAGTCACAAAATCAATCAAAAATCTAGGATTAAGTACCCACATTTTAAAACCAAATAAAAAAATCTTCTTAGGAAAAATAGACAGATATTTATCAAACAATTTGTTCAATTCAAAGCTATTGTGAACTGATTATTTCGAACCTCATCAAATTCTATTGGTCGGCGGATAACTGGTAAATTTGTATCCGAGAGATTGCATTATCTAACAGTTTATCAGAAGTTGAATAAACCGGGTCTTAAAGGCCATACTTTTGCGAATGGGAAACATCTAGCAGATGCAATGATTCATTAGAATGAAAAACTACAAGATATATTCTCAAGAATGACAATCAACTCAAGAGACATTTTTGAGGATGAGAAACTATATACACTACTGCAGAGCTGGGCAGGGCTTGAGGGCTTTGTGCTTGTAAAAGTGCTTGAAGCACTTTGAGGACTTGAAAGCCCTGTGCTTCAAGCACTTTTATATATTTGTAATTGGGGCTTGCAAAGTCAATTACATCAGAAAAGTGCTTGGTAATTTGTAATTGAAAAAAAGTAATTCAAGCCCTTTCAATGAGCTTCAATTACTTTTAGAGGGCTTGAAGCACTTTGAAAGGGCTTGAAGCACTTTGAAAGGTGTTTTGTGGCTTAATTTTTTTTCTATTATTTGAACTAGGACCCTCCAATTTCTTTTCTTTATTAATAATGGAGGTTTTGGGTTTGACCTTAGAATTGAATTTAAAAAAAATTAATGGGCTGATTGTTTAAATAAATAATTAATTTATATAAGGTACCCTATTTAACTTTATCACTGGAATTTTTTTCACTTTTCCTCATTAAACAATTTGAAAACCTCAAAATTGAATTACCATTACCATTACCACTCAAAAAATAAAATAAAATACTACTTTAAATTTGTAAAATTTAAAGTTCATTTCTATTTCTACTATACTAATTCAACTGATGAGTGTATGCGCAGTAGTTTTTGCAACTTTGAGAATTGTATCACAAATTCAAAGTACTTTAGGCACATTTCAAGAGCTTCAAGCCCTTTTGAAGAGCTTCAAGCACTTTTGGAGAGCTTCGAAACCTTTTGAAGAGCTTCAGGCACTTTTGAAGAACTTCAAGCACTTTTGAAGAGCTTCAAGCACATTTAAAGAGCTTCAAGCACATTCAAATAGCTTCAAGCAGATTTAAAGAGCTTCAAGCACATTTAAAGAGCCTCAAGCACATTTAAAGAGCTTCAAGCACATTTAAAGAGCTTCAAAGCACTTTTTAAGGCACCCCAAGCACTTTTGAAAAGGGCTTGAAGCACAAGCCCTTTTCAAATCACTATGAGGGCTTTGTGCTTGCCAAGCCCTAAGCACTTTGAGGGCTTTGTGCTTGTGAAGCACTTTTGAAAATAAAAAGGAATTTGTGCTTGGAATTGAAAGCACTTTGAGAAAGGGCTTAGGGCTTAGTGCTTCAAGCCCTTTCAGTGAGAGCTTTGCCCAGCTCTGCACTACTGTGTATTTATTAATTCACCAGAAATTCTTGAAAATGAGAAAACATTCAACCGAAATATCCGAGAATCTTCCAAAGATTTTTGAAAATGAGAAATATCGAACAGAAATCTTTAAGAATGAAAAACAGTTCGACAAATATTTTTGCAAATGAAAAACAAGCTATAGTGTATTTTTTGATAAGTACCCGTAATAAACGATGAGATGACAGTTTGAATATACCAGCTTCCAAAGGGATTTTTATTCTTCCAGATTAGGAAACTATAACAGATTCAATAGAGATTCTTCAGAATAAAAAACGAATAACAGATTCTCAAAGAATGACAACCAATTCATCAGAAAATTTTGAGAATGAGAAAACATTCAACCGAAATATTTGAAAATCAGAAACCAAACAAAAAATCTACCAAAGATTCTTGAAAATGAGAAACATCCAACACCAACATATATCTTTAAAAACGAAAAACTGCTCAACAGATATTTTTGCAAATTTAGAACAAACAAGCCAGATTCAATAGAGATTTTTATTCTTCGGGAATGAGGAATTACGACAGATTCAACAGAGATTTTTCAGAATGAAATATTGAAAAACTAATAACAGATTCTAAAGAATGACGATTAAAACAGACATCTTTGAGAATGAGAAACCACACCAATAAATTCACACAACAGATTTTTGAGAATGAGAAAACATTCAACTGAAATAGTTGAGAATCAGAAACAAAACAAAAAATCTACCAAAGATTCTTGAGAATGGAGAAACATTCAATCGAAATCTGTAAAAATGAAGAAAAGCTCAACAGATATTTTTGCAATATGAAAAACAAACTAGCCAGATTCAAGAGAGATTCTTCAAAATGAAAAAAATAAAAAGCTAATAACAGATTCTCAAGAATGCCAAACAACTCAATAGACATCTTTGAGAATGAGAAACAAAACCAATAAAGTTACCAGAGATTCTTGAGAATGAGAAGACATTGAACAGAAATATTTGAGAATCAGAAACCAAACAACAAATCCACCACAGAGATTCTTGAGACTAAGAAACATCCAACAAATATCTTAAAAAAAAAAACAGCTCAACAGACATTTTTCCAAATGAAAAAGACTAGCAGACTCGTTCGTTTGTTGTCTATTTATAGATTTCAACATAGAGATTCCCATTTGTGAGTAATGATATCATATTAGTAGACATTTATTTATTGACTGAGTGTCTTCTGTGACCTAACAAAAGCATTCAATTGTGTTGATCTACTAAGCTCCTATTTAATAAAAAAAAGGCAGCTTGTACAATTTAATAGGGATCCGTCTGATATGCAAAATGTTCTATATGGTGTGCCACAGGAATTTGTTCTTGGGCCCCTGCTCTCCCTGATTTATATTAATGTTGTGACCCGACCGCTGATTTTGTCCTTCATGCTGATGACACCACAATGCTTAAGAAGGCAGCTTCAAAGGAAGAAATAGAATATATTATGAGGGAGGCTCAGGTTACAGTCTCTGAATGGTTTTCATGCAATCAACAAAGACTGAACTAATTTATTTCTCAATGAGAGATCTAGAGGGAATGATGTATGAATCTGTTAAATTTTTGGGTGTGTATATTGATAGCAAGCTAACTTGGAATGCCCACATAAACAAGCTTTATGAAGGTATAGCTTCCAGTGTGTACGCATTGAGAAGAATGGTGGATGTTGTTTCTGAATCACTGTTCCTGTTTGTTTACCATGCCTTTATTGAAACCAGAATGTTGTATGCAATATTGGGCTGGGGTCATGACCCAAGTATAAAATGACTGTTTGGATTACAGAGAAGGGCTGTAAGGGTTATATAAGGTTTAAGATACAGAGACGATTGTAGGAATGCATTTGTAAAATTGAAAATTCTTAGTATCCCTTCTTATACATATTTTATTGCCTGATATACTTAAAGGAACATGCGTCTGAATATCAATTGCACAAAAATATGCATGGTCATAACACGATCATGTTTACACAGACTTCCACAGACTCTGCCTTTAAAATCTCAATCAAACCAGAAGAGGAGGCCCAAATATATAACACTGAAATATGGCCACAGACAGCGACTGTCAAACCATTTATGTTTAAAAATCGCAATTCAGGAAAAAGAAACAACTTTGGCAGAAAAACACACAATTTCAAAAATTTTCGTCACAACAATTTCAGCAGAATGAATCAGAGGAGATATTAGTATATTACCAGAATGTTAGAGGGCTCCGAACGAAACTACAAGAGTTCTCATCAAGCATAGCATCAAGTAATTATCAAATTATTGTTCTAACTGAAACTTGGCTGAATGCGGATTTTCAAAATGCTGAACTTGGACTACAGGACTACGAAGTATATAGAGTCGACAGGAGTGCAGAGGCGACTGGTAAAAATAGAGGAGGAGGAGTTTTGATTGGAGTTAAAAAATACTTCAAAACGAGTGTCCTAGTGTGTCCACAAAATTCAAATGTGCATGAAGAAATATGGGTAAAAATTCAAAATAATAAAAACTATATTTTTTGCGCTAGCTATTTTGCTCCTCAATCTTCAATTGCAGAGTATGAGGTTCACTCAGATAATATTGAATATTTCTCTAATATTTATGATACTGATTCAATATTTGTAATAGGTGATTATAATCTACCAACATTGAATTTTTTAAACTGTGATAGCCTTAGTTTGTCACAAGCTGGAAGTGCATCAACCAGTAATTGTCTAATTTCAGCTATTTGTTACTCTAATTTAAGCCAGGTTAACAATATTGCAAACGCTAATAATACTCTTCTTGATTTAATATTCACAAATCAATGTGACACAGAAGTGATACTTGCATGTGATAACTTAGTTCCCTGTGATAAGCACCACCCAGCTATAATGTTCAGTATTAAGATTAATAATGTTGTAAATACTAGAGGTTTTGGTGAGGATGACTTTATTTTTGATTTTAAAAATGCAAGTTATCCTGAAATTAATCAGTTTTTGCTGTATGTTAACTGGGATGAAATTTTGGCTTGTGATGTCAATCTAGCCGTAGATAACTTTTATGTCATTTTAAACCACTGTTTAAACGAGTTTGTTCCAAAGATTAAAATTAAAAGTGAATTTAAATTTCCAATATGGTTTAGCCAAAATTTGAAAAAACTGACTATAGACAAAAAGATAGCTCATAAGAAATACAAAAGCTTCCCCTCACTAAATAATTATAAAAAATTCTCTGAGCTACGATTGGCTTGTGCAAGGGAATCACAGAGCAGCTATAATTCTTATATTCACCAAACAGAGAGTGACATAAAGAACAATGTAAAAAATTTCTGGAAATATATCAATTCCAAAAAAGATCCAAACACCATTCCTAAATTGGTGAAATATAAAGATCAAGAATTTAACACCCCACTTGATATTGCAAATGCTTATGGCAAACACTTTTCATCTGTTTATGTGAAGGATATCAACACCAATCTGACTAAACAACCTCTATCTCTCAATGATTTTAATTTAAATAATTATTGTTTTAGAACTTCAGACGTCTTTGAAAGATTAATCTCTGTAAATACCAATAAGGGTGCTGGGCCAGACGATGTTTCCCCAATATTTTTGAAAAATTGCTCTTTTTCTCTTTCAAGACCACTATGGATCCTTTTTAATAACTCAATGAGCAGTGGTACGTTTCCAACTAAATGGAAATTAACTCATATTACACCCATTTTTAAAAATAATGGTAGTAAAACTGATATCGAAAACTACAGACCAATTTCCAAAACATCTCAAATCTCAAAAATTATGGAATCAATGATCACAGACTACCTGGAAAATTGCTTTAAAAATGTCATTATACCGAATCAGCATGGGTTTATGGAACATAAATCAATAATTTCAAATCTGCTATTATACACGAATTATATCTCAGAAAAAATAGAATCAGGAAATTGTGTAGACTCAATATTGGATTTGTATTGAAAATTATGAGACGGATGAAATTTGTTCATTGAAAATCTCAAATAAATTAATTTGTCGTAAATAAAGTAGAGTATACTACTCGCAATAATGGCTATTATTCCCTCGGAATGTTACTCCCTCGCCGCTAACGCGGCTCAGTTCGTAATAATCCTCGGGAATAATAGCTATCATTATTGACTCGTGGTATAATCTACTATTATTAATGACGTAGAAAAATGTTTCTTGAATTCTAAATTTATTTTGTATGCAGACGATCTGAAAATATATAAATGTGTAAACAATGAAAATGACACCATAAAGCTTCAGGAAGACCTTGACAGATTTTATGAGTGGTGTAAATCAAACAAAATGGTATTGAACACTGACAAATGCAATAGAAGATTTCATTATGAATGACTTTGGCAGAAAGTCGACAAACAAAGTCACATAACCTATAAATAGCATTGTCAATGTTATTATAATTTTTTTTCAATTTTGGGCTTAAATTTAATAATTATGGCAGTTTTAGGAGAACGTGATATGTTTTATCGAGAGGCGATGAAGCGATGTGTGTTTGGTGATTGTAAAAGTGATGTCGAACGAGTTCCATTAAATTAACGACCCTATTTGCCTCTACTGGAGTTTTAGGTAACACAGCACCTGTCACATCCCTTTCTGTTAATTTTATCAAACGTTTTGCAACCAAAGAAGCCATAGCAAATGCACCGAATACTTACGAAAGCGTAGATTTGACAAGATGCTGTGTTACCTTAAACTCCAGTGGAGGCAAATGGGGTCGTTAATTTAATGGAACTCGTTCGACATCACTTTTACCATCACCAAACACACATCGCTTCATCGCCTCTCGATATAACATATCACGTTCTCCCAAAACTGCCATAATTATTAAATTTAAGCCCAAAATTGAAAAAAAATTAATAACATTGACAATGACATGACAATTTATAGGTTATGTGACTTTGTTTGTCGACTTTCTGCCAAAGTCATTCATAATGAAATCTTCTATTACATAAGGTTTGGAAGAGCTTCTGATAAAGAGAGTTCTTACAAACTAAATGGAAATAGTTTGAAGAAGGTTGCCACTGTCAAGGACTTGGGGGTGCTGATTGCCTCAAAACTCTCGTTTTCCGCCCATGTGGACAATTGCTGTAATAAAGCCCTTCGAATGTTGGGTTTTATTAAACGCAACACCAGAGATTTTGTGGATATCACGCCAATCAAGTTCCTTTACATCTCACTGGTCAGATCGCAATTAGAAAACTGCTCTGTGATATGGAATCCTTTCCATCAAACTTACATCAACAAGCTAGAGCGTGCACAAAGGAAATTCTTGAAATATATAGCTTTTAAACTGAATATACCAGCAGAAAATATAAATTATAGCGAATTGGAAAATACACTAAATCTACAAAGTATACAAAAACGGAGAACTATAGCAGATACAATAATATGCTTTAAGATAATTTCCAATCAAATTAGCTGTCCTGAGCTCCTGGAAAATATAAACTTTCACGTTCCTTCAAGAACATTGAGAGAGAACACTACTTTTAAAACAAAATTTCACAGAACATCTTATGGACAAAATTCTCCTCTAACAAGAATAATTAGAACAGCAAACTCGTTTAATGGTGATATTTTTAATATAAGTTTGGGATCCTTGAAAGCCAAATTAAAAAGTGTATAGACTCGATTTTAGATTTAAGTATATGCGCAATTATGCACTACCTACGTTCAGGAAACCTCTACTTTTTTTTTTTTTTTAATGTAAAGTTCTGTATTCAATGTTTTTATATTCTATTTTATGTTTTTTTTTATGTTTCTATATAATATCTTATAGTTTGTTTCAATTTTACCTATTCTTGGATACTATCTTCTAGTTTTAGTACTATTGTACGATTGGGTTTTAACCCGTTTGTTATTGAATAAATAAATAAATAAATAAATAAATAAATAAATGAATAAATAAGTGGAATAACATGCTATGAGAAATGTTTCTATTCTCTGGAAGAATTTCTTCGTAACAGTTTTGTAGATCTTGTATAGAAGAACTTCTTCCCAAATTAGTACTAATACTAATTATATGTAATATTCTTTAATTTGTGTTTTAAATGGTATTCAATTTTAAAATTTTGTAATTTTCCTAGTGACGTATGTAAACACTCTATACTGTGTAATTAACATAAATAAATTATTATTATTATTATTATTATGCATTTTTTGGATGACATAATTGCAAATCAAATTTTAAATTTTGTAAACTCTATAGAGCATACAGAGTACAAAGTATAGAGAATATTTCAAAAAATCAAAAAAAAAAAACAAAATATACCTAACTTGAAAGTTTTCAAAAAATCCAGATGTTTTGGAAATAAATCCAAAAACTTGGAATATTCACAATGATGACGATTTTTCAAAACTTGCCATTGTCAGATTGGATGGGACTTAGTATATTATTTAGGACACCTGTCTCTTCAAATTTCCACCATTAAACATTTGTCTTTAATTTGTTCCACCTTACTCCCCAAAATCTGCTAATATATGATTGCACTAGAAAGTATCTAAGTTGATTCATTGACTATCATGATTTCAGGGTCTATAAATTGCACCCCATCTTCAGGTCATTGGGCTACAAAGAACATTAAGTATGTAAAATTGTTAAACTGTACTACAGTTTTATGATGCGATTCTGTATGCGATGTAACGTACTGTAAGGGATGCAACTTTGAGAGCTGTAAGGATGTAAACAAAAAGGAATTCTGTAACTTACATTACACTGTAAAATAGTCTTACACCTACTGTAAATTTACGTCGCGGGAAATGGAGACATACTGCTACATTTTTGACGGAATGAAACAATAGTTATTTATTATACAAGAGAAAAAAGTACTAGATTTTAGCGCGAGGTGTGGTTTGTCACCCAACACGAAGCGGAGGGAGACAACACAGCGAGCGCTAAAATCTTACTTTTTTCCCATGTATAATACACTAGGTATTTCCATCTCTACGTTATTCCCTTTGAGAAAAAAATTTGACTGGTACCTGTTACTTTTTTCCCTCAGAAAAAAAATTGACTGGTACCTATCTGTTACTTTTTTCCCGTGGGAAAAAAAAAATTACTTTTTTCCCATGGGAGAAAAAGTGGCATTTTTGCCGCTGTCAACAGGTACAAAAAGTCTACTTTTTTCCCGTCACAGAAAAAAAAAAAAAGTTTTTTGTGTTGCAATCGCAAAAAGAAATGTTTCGAATGAGATATTAGTTAAATATGGAATTATTACAGATTAGGCATTTCATCATAATCATCATCATCATCATATTTCAATTTCAAATAAGCTTTATTGTCTCAATTTAAAAAAAAATTATTGACAAAGCAGTTTCTAAACTAAAAAATATCAAAATTCAACAAAAATATCAAAAACATAGAAATGAACAATTGTACAAAGGATAAAATAAAAATAAAAATAAAAATAAAAATAAAAATATAAAAAAATAAAAAAAAAAAATAAAAATAAAAATAACAGTAAGAATAAAAATAGAAATAAAAACAAAGACAAGAGAAGCCAACAATCAGAGGGAGCCGACACCACATTAAAGTATGTCGTTAAAGTATTCTTCAATGTCATAATAGGCCTTCCCCTCCAGCAATTTTACAATACCTCTACGAAATAATTTTGCATTCGATATCTCTTTCAAGTCGGTTGGTAGATGATTATATATTTTAAGGCTTTCGTAAATTAAAGAATTTTTGGTCAAACTAGATCTGGGAACTGGTAGAGGGAGCCTGCCCGACTGCCTTGTTGTACGGACTCCAGATACCACCCCTCCATACTTTTTATGAACCAAACCAACAGTTTCCAAAATAAATAAACAAGTTAACGTTAAAATTTTTGAAGAAAGAAACAGGGGACGGCAATGTTCACGTTGTTTTTTATTATGAAGATAACGGATGGCACGCTTTTGAAGAACGAATGCTGAGTGAAAGGCGTAACCTGGGCAAAACCCCCAAAAGGCCACCCCATAACGTAAAACAGAGTCCACCAGGGAGAAATACACCATTCTTGCCAGTGAATACCCCAACTCTGAAGTAGTCATTCTCACAGCAAAGCAGGCAGAAGCCAGTCGAGCTTTCAATCGCTCTATGTGCTCAATAAATTTTAAGTTCTTGTCGACAATTATTCCTAGAAATTTTACACTAGAGGAACAACCTATTGTTTGCGTCTCCAAATTTATGGGATCAACAGACAATCCAAAGGAAAGAATGTTTGTTTTGGAGATATTAAAACACAGTTGGTTGCTGTCACACCACTGCTTCATGGAAACAATATCTGCAGTCATCGCCTCATGCAGAGTGGATCTAGGACAGTGCCACAGAGCAGTAGTATCATCCGCAAACCGCGTAAACATACAACTAAGAGGCAAGGAAACAAGATTTTTTTTTTTTTTTTTTTTTTTTTTTTTTTTTTTTTTTTTTTATTTATTTATTTATTTATTTATTGATCAACAATAGTATCCTTAAATAATAACAAAAATACCCAATATAGTTTACCTATACTTAACACTATTGCCTAATGTGGGTGCACGATGGTATTTGAAATACTGTGTGTGCCCCTTTTTTCCTACATCAGTCTATCCCTTGAGGTTCCTAATTTGACTCACTTATGTATATAAATATAAACAATAATAATGTTATTATCTTTTACTATTTTTAAATTAGGTAATGTATCTTGTAATTACTCTGACGAATCCACTGTTTTATTTCTCTTTTACATCTATGATATGGCTTGTTTCTAATATTATTCGGGAGGCTATTAAAAACTTTTGGTCCTAAGCTAGAAATGTGATATTGACAGATTGTATGTTTGGGGTTGTGTCTTGTCACATTGTTCTTAGCAGTGTTTCTCGTATTTACTCCGTGGCTAATAGGTTCCTTATAATAAGGCACTTTTAACATAAATCTAACTATTGCCTTAAGGTGCAATTGTTGGATATCTAACAGTTCACTATCTTTGAAAACCAACTCAGTTGGATATCTTTTATTTTTAAATAACATAATTTTTATTATGTATTTCTGTGCTACTTGGAGCTTGTTCAATGTAGTCACACCTGCACTACCCCAAACAACAATGCCATAATTAATTATGGATTCGACGAGCGCATAGTAAACTACTTTCAAGGTAACCAGAAGGAAAATAAATAAATAAGAACATTTCTGCTGAAGTCCTGATGGACTTGTGTGCAGACTTTTCTTGTTATTCCATTCAGTTATGCAGACCGCGTTTACATGTTGAAACAAAATAATAAGTAGTCATAGGAAGTACTTGAAAACACAAAACAATCTAAATTTGACCCTTAGCATACCAGGGAGCATACCCATTTCCATAAATTTACAACAATAATTATAAGTATATAAATAATAACAAAACAAAAAAATACCTCAGTAGCCCTATGTTGTATAAATCCATTGTCACTCTGCACTTCAAAAAAACAAGATTCATAAAGAGAATTTGCCTATTTTAAAGAAGAATTCTTTGAACCTAAAGATTGAATATGCAACTCGATATGCAAGTAATGTTATTTGAGTTTTCCATTTATTAGTTCATTAAAAAACGTACGGGGAGTTTCAAGAATCCATTTCTTCAAAATACTTCTAAACAATTTCAATATAGTGACATCCTTAAGAAAATCTGGCAAAAATCTATAGATGTAAGGCCCGAGAAAGGAAATTGTTCTTTGAGCAATTGTCTTTTTGGTTTTAATAGTTGCAACCCTCAGTTTCAACTTTTGTCGGGTATTATGTGGGTGATCAATCATATTTAGTTTGTGCCTATATCTGAATTGATATATTAACAATTTGAAGGTATATAATTTATTAATGTCCATTAGCTTACTCTCTTCATATGTTTTGTTACTTGAATAAAGGCGATTTTTATTGATCATTATCCTTAGGAAAACCTTTTGAATTTTTTCTAACTTTTCAATATGTATTTTATAGGCTCCACCCCACCCAACTATCCCATACTGAATTAAGGATTGAACGAGTGCACAATACATAATCCTAAGTTGTGAAAAGCAAAGAATTTTTTTTAGTTTTTTAAATTTAAAAAGTATAACACGTAGTTTATTTATTAGGTTGTTGATATGTACGTCCCATTTCAAATATCTATCCAGTACTATTCCCAAATATTTTATATTATCTGTCCCTTTTATAGTTACTTTTGAGTTATTTGCTTGTGTTACGTTAATTTCTGTGAAATTTGGAGCTTTTGCCTTACTACAACTGAAAGGTATGTATTTTGTTTTCTTAAAGTTAATTGTCAGAGACATCTCATCAAACCAATCCTTTATCTTTGCTAAATCCTTTTCTGCTTGTAGTTTCGTTTCTTTCCATGTTTTTCCACTGTATATAATAACTGTATCATCAGCAAACGATGCGATCAGCCCAAATGTATTTATGTTTAACAAGCCATTTATATACATTGTAAATAGGATTGGGCCTAGTACGCTTCCTTGAGGAACACCGTACTCCACAGTTGTTGGTTCACTAAATGTTTTACCGATCTGGACATATTGCCTTCTTTCACTTAGATATGATATTATCAGTTTTTCTGTAATTCCACGAAATCCTAGATTTTTTAAGACAGTTATCAGCATGGGGTGATCCACAGTGTCGAATGCCTTTGCAAGGTCTAAAAAAAATACCATAACATATTCATCATTATCAAGTTTTCTGTAAACATTATCCGTTACGTATGCTATGGCATCTTCTGTGGATAACCCCTGCTGAAACCCAAACTGTTTGTCTGATATTAATTTATATTTAGTAAGATAAGAAACAACCCTTTTTTTCATTATTTTTTCCACAATTTTTGAAAGCATAGAAATTAGGGTTATTGGTCTATAGTTTTCTATCTGTAACTTTCCCCCAGATTTATAGAGAGGTTTGATAATTCCAATTTTCAGCCTACTTGGATAGTATCCCTGTTCAAATATTTTATTTATTATATGTGTAAGTGGTGTTTTTATGTATGGAGCTAAAATTTGAAGAGTTTCTGTAGTAATTGTATCATATCCTGGAGATTTTTTCTTTTTCAAATGATTTATTATTCCTTCAACTTCAAGTTCATTTGTTGGTTCCAAAAAAAATGTGTTTTCTTGTATTTTTCCATTAAATTTAGTTTTTCCTGTTCTTTTAATTTTTTTCGCTAGATTTTTTCCCAAACTTGTGAAGTATTTATTGAACTTGTTTGCTATTTCTTTTTTGTTCGTAATTGTGCGCTCGTTTGATTTGATTTGTTTTATTTCTGTGTTTTGTTGTTCTTTTCCCAAATATTTGTTAACACTTTGCCAAAGATTTTTGCTGTTATTGCCTTCTTTATTTATTTCTCTTTGAAAATAGTCTTTTTTAGTTTTGTCTAGTAATCTTTCAAATATTTTTTTATACTGTTTGTAAGCTATTTGTTTTTGAATATTTTGGTGGTCCAACTGTGATATTTTATATAATTCATTTTTTCTTTCTGATGAAGTCATTAAACTTGGAGTTATCCACGGATGCCGTTTTTTTAAATTTTTTCTGTATTTAATTGTGTCTGTAGCCGAATCTACTGCTGCTTTCAACTTATTCATAAATAGATCCATTTTAATGTCCAGATTCTCAGTTTCGTAATAATCCGTCCAAGTTTCATTTTGTATAATATGTACAAGTTTTTTTGTATTTATTTTTTTGTATTCGACATTTTTATTATTATCTAACAGAGATTCATCGATTTTTAAGACAGCTACTACTGGGTAATGATCAGTAATATTCCTTTTTATTATAAATGACATCAACTCCTGATTTAATTCACCTCTCATAAAAATATGGTCTATGCAGGACTTTGACCCATTTCTTTCTCTAGTGTATCCATTTATTAATGATTTAAATCCATGTTCACTAAGCAAATTTAGGTATTCATTAACATAATCTACGTTTTCTGATTTAATATTAATATTTGTGTCTCCAACAAAAAATGCTGTTTTGTAATTTTGCCAAGGGGAACTAGTTATGTAGTTTTGTAAGCTTTGAACCAAATCTTGAGGTTTTATGGCATAAGGCCTGTATAATGTATTTATTTGTATTTTTTGCCTATTAATTAAGAGATGCAGTTTAATCATTGTAACATTTTCTAATAACACCGTTTCAAATCTAAAATTATCCTTATATTTTTCTTTTATGTAAATAATTAGGCCATCATTCTGATTAAATCTACCCTCATTGTAAAATGATTCATAACCCACTATATTGAAGATATCCTTGTCCAAAATTTCCCAGGTTTCACCAAAGATAATTATGTCAAAATAAAAGTTGAAATCACTCAAAAGCAATAAAGCTTCATTGAAATTTTTATTAATGCTACAAACATTCATGTGAAAAATTGAAAACGTATGTTTGTAACCCTTCTCAGTTATGGATTGAAAAAATTCTTCTTTGTTGCAAACCTCCCTGGACTTTATGAGTTCCCGATCTATATTTTCCATATATTCATTCATGATTCTATTAAAATTTACTCCACTTTATTAATAAAACCCAATGGAATGCAAAATCTATTGATATAGAGAAAAAAAAAAAAAATGACAATGTTAAGTTTAAAAGGTATAAAAACATTTAGTTGGTTTCAACAAGATAAGATATAAATAAATAGGGACGGACACAGACAAACCGCACAATAGTTTCGAACCTATAAGTACCTAATATTAATTGATTGATTTTGAGTTGCCTTTTGGAGTTTTTGGAGTTACCTTAAGTTTTTTTAAGTCCTTTGAGCTTTGCTCTCGGCCAATACTGTCCCTATCCCTCTTCTTAACTTCTTGTGTAGTATTTCTTAGTATTTCCTGTTTTTGTCCAACTATTGTTTCTTTTACTTCCTGATAGTTTTCTTCAAAAAATTTATTGACGGCATCCAAAGGTATGGAGGGCGTATTAGGTACACTATTGGACTTCTGCTCAGCCGAAGCATCTTCCTCAATTTCTTGCAAGTCCTTAGCTGTATATATATCTCCGTTTATCACTAAACGATTGCCTCTTACAATTTTCGCATTTTGATTTTTTCCTCTTGCCAACTTTAAATGCTGTTGCAAAATCTTATGTTCCTGCCTATCCTGCACACAAAGATCCTGTGCAATAAATATCTTTGTGTTTTTCAATTTCTTAGCATTTGTTATTATGGAAATTTTTTTAAGGTAACTTACAAATTCCACCTTGATCGGATAGGACTTACTGTTTTGCTCAGTGTTCTTACTTAGTGCAAACACATTATTGAAGTCGTTTTCCTGTGTGTCTACGTTGAGAACGTTTTTAAAAAAAGTACTGACTTTTGTGACCAAGTTTTCATTTTCTTTTGGTATTTCTAATCCATAAATAATAATATTATTCTTTCTCAATCTTCTTTCAAGAACTAACACTTGATTCTCCAAACTAGCACAACGGTTCTGTAATACCTGTATGTTCTTCTGTTGTTCATTTAAGGAATCGAACAGTTTTTCATGTTCACTCTTTATATATTCCCTAATTTCAGTACTAGTTTTGCTTGCTGACTGGTTTATTGCCTCCAGAAGTTTATTATATTCTTCATTTGTAAAGTTTACCATACTTACAAATATTGGTGATTGGTGCAATTGGTCTTGTTCCAAATGTCTCAGCACTTTTTGTTGTGAACTTCGGAATTTTGGGTATTGTTACTTAACCCAGTAGTTTTCACAGTCAATTACAAGATGTTCACAAAATACGAATTTTTACAAGTCCGGTAATGTAAAAATTATAAAAAAACGACCACTTTATACCAGCAAAACTTGAAAAAACGCAGCGCGTCAACAAATAAACATCTGCATGCTACGATAGCCGAGCCATCGTCATCCTCTACATAAATTGAAAACAGTAAAGGTCCCAAAACTGATCCTTGTGGGACTCCTCTAGGATTTAATAGAGGTTTAGAATATGTACTTCTACTACCCACGACCTGAAAACGATCAGACAGCATTGACAGGATCAGTTCACTCGAACGTCCCCGGAAGCCGTATCGCTCCAGTTTTTGCAGCAATATATTGTGACTCACACAATCGAAGGCTTTCGAAAAGTCACAGAATACTGCCGCCACAGAGTCCGATCTAGAATTGAGCCCCAGATAAACCTCCTCTAAAAGATTAAAAATTGCGTCCCCAGTGTTCATACTCTTTCTGAAACCAAATTGTGTATTAGTAATTATTTTATGCTTTTCCAGATGTTCAAGTATTCTGGATTTCATAAGTTTCTCCATGACTTTAGAAATTGACGATAACAAGGAAATCGGCCGAAAGTTGGATGGATCATTAGTATTACCACCCTTATGCAGTGGAATGACTAATGCTGTTTTTAAACAATCGGGAAACACACCTGTAAAAAATGTCAAGTTCATTAGATTTACAAGAGTATCCAGAGCTGAGTCCGGGAGATTCATTAAGACTTTAACCGAAACACAGTCAAAACCAGAGGAGTTTTTATTCTTAATCCCCATAAGCGCAAGTTTGACTTCATCTAGACTTGCAGGAAGAAATTGGAAGGATTCCAGTACATATACCTCTCTAAGATAATCCAGGGGATTAACAGAGGAAGGTAAGTTGGATGTTAATGTGTCCGCTATGGTACAATAAAAGGTGTTAAGTTTATCCAGTTCGATCTCAATATTTTGGGCCGGTTGACCATTCTTTCCCCGCAGATCATTAATGATATTCCAGCTTTCTCTAGACTTGTTTTGGGCACCCCGAAATCTGACATTATAGTATGCTTTTTTGGCAACCTTTAGAGTCCGTCTGTAGATAGATCGGTACCTGCTAGTATACTCTATAATGGATGCGTTATTTGTGTGTTGCCTAACAGACCAGAGAAATCTCAAATTTTTCCCAGAAATACGAATACCCCTCGTCACCCAAGGTTTCCTTTTTTTAAGTTTTATCCTACGCAATGGAAAACACTTGTTAAAGATATTCAGCAAAACACCGTAAAATTGACTAAAGGGATCCTGGCAAGCAAAAACATTGTTCCAACAATACAATAAGCATTCATTATGAAAAGTTTGGAAATTTCTTTGACTATAGATTCTGCCCATTTTGTGCAAACAAACCTTTTCTGTACCAAAAAGAAGAGCCGATATGAAAATCGCCTTATGATCTCCCATTCCTGGATCAAGGGTTATGGAGGTCACCGTACCCTCCAAATTTGTGCATGCGTAATCTAGCCCTGATTTTGAGGTAGGTGTTACCCTGGTGTACTCCGTATTATGTCTTTTGATATTAAAACTAGCAAGCAAATTTTTGAGGTCGGTGGCATCCCTATATTCCGTCATAAAATCAATATTTAGATCCCCACCCAACACTATCTTGGCTGAAGAAGGAAGCGAGCACAACAAAAGTTCTAGCTTATTTAGAAAGCTCTTGGAACTTTGGGAGGGTGAAGTGTAAACTGAAACAAAGTAAGTGCTATCAGCTGAATCTGCCACCAACGAAAACTCAAACAACCTCTCCTCAATCAAATAATTGAATCTATCAATTGAGCAGAATCTATAGGCATAGAATAGGCAATCACTCGAGTATGATTATCTTCTATTCTATTTTTCGTCGATTGTGTGTTTCCTGATAGTTATATAAACCAATTCTGGAGCCGCACACTTTTCCATATTCTTGGAACACCCAAGGCCTCTACAAAAACGCTGATCCGATTACAATGGATTAACGCGATCAAATTTGATTTATAGTTTCTTCTCTAGCAAAAGTAATACAAAAGACTCGTTGCAAAATTAAAATGTCCTTACAAAATCAAGCAAGCCCCCTTGATATAAATAATTACACTTGGTATCAGTACACAGTGCATTGTACCATGCCTCTGGCTGGTCAGCCCAGAGAGTCCGTGTCATGCAGAATTCTACATATTATCGACAGGATTCTATAGGCTCAGCATATTCAATTTGTAGAATTCTACATGGCACGGAGTCCCTGTCCGGGCCTTCACGCCAAACGCCAACAGCGAACAGCCGGAATTGGGGAATCATCGAGGAATCCCTGATATTTCCTGCAAAAATGACGCTCATCCAACTGAAAATTCGCTATTTTTAAAAAAAAAAACCCAACAATAATGGTGGGTTTTATCAACGGAAAAAACCGAAAAAACTGGGGAAATTCTATGCCAACCCTGTGGATCAATCGGTTCAGCATTTCCGTAAAAGCCTTTTGTATTTGATTCATACCAGAAGGACTATAGACAGTAAAGATAATATCATACCTTTATTCCAAAATATTTCAACTTCAAAAATTGTCAAATTACAAGAATATTATAGGTTACGTTTATTACTATAAAGTTAGGAGCGCTATAAAGAAAGCACTGTAACTATGTACTTTACACTAGGCATTACAGAATACGAGCTTTGGCGTTCAATCAATGTAAATTTCAATTATACATCGCGATATAAACTTACGCGCTTTAAGATTTACAGTGATGTAAGACGATTTACAGAATAGGCACATTAGTTTAGCAACAGTTTGTCAATTTTAACTTTAATGTTCTTTGTAGCCTAATGTCCTGAAGATGGGGTGCAATTTATAAACCCTGAAACCATGGTAGTCAATAAATGAACTTAGATACCTATCACTCAGAATCAATTTTATTGGTTGAAAATAGTCCTCAGAGAAATTTTTGTTCGCGATTTGCACCAATCAAAAATGCTCACTGGTTTGTGATTTCTGTGAGAACAGACTTAAATTATTATCTCAACTGGAAAATAGCTAAATGTGTATATTTAGATTTCCTAATAGTTGATGTTCAAAACATGCATTAATTTATCTTTTCCTGAAGACAGGACTGACAATCAAAAGAAATCATTTGTCCAAAAAAGGAAATCCAAAAAGCACATTGTTATTTTCGTGTCTGTAAATGGCCAACATCCAAGAAAATTAGAAAACATAACCAAACTACTATAGACACGTTTCAAAAAAAAAATAATAATAAAATAATAACTAATTTCAACATTAGGACCGTCTGTTGGACCATAGGAAAGTTATTGTGGGAAAATAATTAAGTTAATGGCCAAAAGCAAGCGAGTCCGTTCTTTGACCGTTTTTTTGAAAGGAGCTTGGGGTCGGTGAACGGCTGAAATGTGATGTGAACATAACCGGTACAATGAACGTGCCAAAAGCTGGATCCTGCTCGGATCCAGATGGAAAAAGCCACGTTACAAACAGCATTTTTAAGGCCAAATATGAAAGAAAGTAATGGTAAAATAAGGTGCGTGCACACGCCACCATGTGACCTATAAACTAAATTAAAAAAAAACAAATAATGGCAAATCAAATACCCTTTTTCGTCGTCGTCCAACATTTCGTGTTTGAGTCGCAACATTCGCATGCTATTTCGGGGGGGCCCCCTTTATTATTATATGTGTGAAAAATTTATTTGAGTAAAAAAAATTCACCAGGAATTTTTTACAGGGCCGGTCTCGCGCAGCTGCACGGCATCCACCACGTATTCACTTTGCACCCGCACACACACACCAACAGGAGGAAACGACGGAACTGCAATGGCGGCTGCTCTGGCGGGCAGCTTTCCGTCAAAAAAAAAAAAATCTACCCGTGTCCCCCTGTGCGCCATTTTGCAGCGCGCCAGTTATACATTTTTATTTATTTAAATAAAGATAACTTACCCGTACTCAAATTCTTCCATGGTGTGTCTTTTTTCACTAAATTACTCCTTAAACTAAACTTAAAATTAATTAAATCTAGAGTACTACCCTAAATTAAACTACAGCTTAGTAGGAATAAACAGATATGTCACATACTCGACGACGGAGAGGGGCTTTCGTGGACACCATTTTAGGGTTAGGGAGGGGAGAATTTGTGACGTACGTCGCGATTCTAAACCAATCACGTTCGAGAACTACCACGTTCCCCTACAAAACTACCATACCAAAATTTTAAGAAAAAAAACTTTCCGGTTAGCTAAATAAACTCAAACTTACCTATTTTGAAGCAACTAATAATTTAACTTGAAACACATTTGTGGCTATTTACTTGGAAGAAAAAATTCAATTTTTGCCTAGGCAACCCTGGAAATACTGTTTTATCGGTTGCCTAAAATTGTACCTAAAATAACCGGTAGCACTAGCGTCATCTATACTTCAAAAAAACAAATTTTGAGTCATAGCGTTTTTGTTTACTTGAAATGCTCACTCAATATACCCTAGCTATTCTATTTCAAATTCAGTGCAAATTATCTATACTATGGGTTCGGCATGCTCACTCCGTGCACTCGAGTACTCCGTAGTGGCAATCTAACCGAATTGAATAAATTTAGTTCACTCTAAAAGTTTAAAACTGATGGCGGCTTCGACTGGATTGCACAGTTTTTGTTCGAATGCTCTCGGGGCGAGCATCCTTGCCTTGTCCTACACTGAGGCGAAATCGGACAAGAAAATCGAAAAACCGAGCTGGTTCGATCGGCGCTCATTTATCAGTTTCAGATTTCACTCCATAATCGGAAACGAGATTAATTCCTAAAATCCCAAATCAGCTGAGAGTAAACTATCCAAGCTTAGATCATAGTTTCCGAAAGGCCCTAATATTGTCAATTTCATGTCGAAGGCGAACATTTCCACCAGCTCAAGGCGATATTCGAAACCAAGGAGAATACACAATCTAAGGAGTGCTTATCGGCCTCGTTTTTGGTAATCGCCGTCATGTTGGTTTTCAACCATTGCCGACGTCATATCGAAGTCGTCAACTATTTAAAGAGTCTACGTCAAGGCGAGAAACGCCATGCTGCCAAGTTATTTTAACTCTGTTCCAACCGACATGAGATGAGAACCGTTCTAGAACGGTAATTTCCAGTAATAGATGGGCAACTGGAAATTGGTTTGAACAGAGCTTTTGGTTTCACTCAGAACGCAGAACTAGTTCGGAATCATTCTGCACATGCGCATGTCATAAAATGTGCGATTTTTCAGAATCATAATCATACTTTGTTGAAAGCGTTTTGGTTTATTTAGAACTATATAAGAACAATTCTGGGATTGCTCTAGAATGGCTCTTCTAGTTTTTGCTCTCATGAAGGAATTGTTTTGGAATTTTGTGATTTCCGGCTTGTTTTATCGTGTATTTCATTGGTAGGGCAAGTGCAACACTGGTGCAATATTCGTGATCCATTGGCAGAGTCGCGCTGCACTTTTGTATTTCATTGGGAGAGCAATGCATCGAGTTTTGCACCGAGTGCTGCTAGTGCGCCACCGGCTAAAAAGCTCGTGTCGCACTCAGTGCAGTTGTTTATTGTTATTTTTGAAATTGAGGTTCTTGGTGGTTGATGATTTTTCATAAAAAAAACAGTCCTAAATAGTATTTTTTTATTGTGTTTTTTATATTTGTCTGCGAATCTACTACCAAAAATGTCAAAAATCGCGTGTTGAAGGCAATTGCCTTGATGGAAAGTAGCAGCAGCAGTGAAACCAGTGAATATGAAGAATATTTAGGGCTTTTAGCAGAGAGGCAAGAACTTTTTTTTAAATTAAATTATAATAATTATTTATAATAAGCACAAGTATAATTTTTTTTAATGAAATTCTATATTTGAGGTTTGACGTATATGGGACGGTGCAGTACGATGATGATGATGTTTCATTGGGACTGCACGAGAGCAGTTTTTTTAAAGTGTCATGCAAAACTATCGGAAAGTATGATTCGATTAATGGGTTCGATCGGATTAGTAGTCATGATTGATTGAAAATAATCCGAAGTCGAGTACTCGCGTTCGGAAAGTAATCTTGTTAACTCGGATTTCTCATCTGTTTGTTATTTCGTTAACCCTGCTCTTGACGTGAACGGTAGAAAATTAGTCCTCATAATCGCGAATTGAGAATTTTTTTCCTGCGGAATTGGTCCAAATTATTTGAAATTATAATGGCGGGAAAATCTCGCGAATGTTTTCAACTTCTTGCGGCGTCACAAAAAAGTTAAAATAATATACATTTTTAGCTGAGTTCGGCTTGGCAAAACCGAGTTGGAGCGGATGAAGAGCAGTTTCATAGTCATGTAATCACAGAGTGAAAAGAGTAAAATGGTCCAACGCATCCGGAGCAAGGTGAGTCGCAATCCGCGAATGGCGCAGGCACTTAGCCCCATCACAAACCGGATCATGTGTTTTTGCAGATATTTTGGGGAGCGATGCCATTTTTTCTACCGAACCAACCAAACCCTAAGTAAAAAATATCTTCTTTGAACTCTTTAGGTTAGGATCGTTAGGATAGTGATTATTGACACGTTGAATACGACCGGCCACTATAATGGCCACAAAATGTTGTAAAAATGTACCGCGGCCACAATAGTGGCCGGTATTTTAAAGTTTTTTCAACGAGTATTGAATTGCCGCGGTACAAAATAGAAGGTTTTATTTAGTTGTGTGGTACACAGAGAAGGTTTGGCAAAATGCCCCCACCCACCATGGCCACTATATTGGCCATGTAGTACCTACATTAGTCGTTTATTTTCACTTGTGCTGAATAAGTGTCTTGTTCGATTTAGGCAGCTTCTGTGCATTCTGGAATGGCAAACTGCTTCACATAACTTCAAAGAAATGGATTATCCGAGGGATCATCAAAATATTTAAAGCAAATAGAAATTCGGAAAAACTGCAAAAACTGCAATGCATCCTGATCCGAATTCGTTTCATTACCTAGAACAACGCTAGAACCAATCCCGAAAAAAAACACAAAATTCAACGCCCTCAAAACAGTGTCAACTGAGGGGCCAACAAGGTTCCAGAAATAATAAGATAACAAAAAGGACCAGATACCAATGCCCAAAGTGCGATGCAAGTCCAAGTTTATAAATTCATCCGTGTTTCAAGATATGGTACACAAAATAAAGTTAAAAATATGATTTCTGCTCAAAGTTTTCTTTGTATTTCCTTAAAAATATATTTTTTTCCAAAAATTCTTAGTCTATTCATGGCCATTATAGTGGCCATATTGGTACATCAGGCTTAATTTTTTTCAAAATAGACCAGTGGCCACTATAGTGGCTCAAGGTCAGAGCTGTCAAAGTCATATTAAGAACTCCTATTAGTCATTTCTGTCTTAGTTTCATATCAATATGTCAATCCGTTTGCAAGTTATCCACTGCGGTACAGCAGTAAAGAACTGGTTAAAGCATTGTTGGTACTCAACGTGTTAAGAACTTAAATTTTACCGCCATTTGGAAATATAGGAAGTGCGCATGCCCGCTCCTCGAGTTTCAGCTCACGAGGCTTGTGGAGTTTACTCCTTCCACTCTACTTGGCTGTAGCTGAACGATTAGGAGCTTGCACTATTTGCTCCCAGTGGCCTGACCCGAACGATTTTGCGGTGAAAAGTGTCAAAGGAGTCAAAAGAGTTGCCAAGCCGAACTCACCTTTTGACGAATAATCTGGGAAGAATTGAGGTTATGATACGGTTAGGCTCGCGGTCATAAGTCCAACGCAAAAGAGAACACTCTGAAAGCTAAAACGAACAGGATCTTATCGTTCCGAGCGCGCTCAGAGTTTACAGAGTGTAAAGCCGAACTCAGCCTTGGTTAACTACGGAACGTCGCCCTAAACTGACCGTGCGTTCGGTTTGATCTGAGTTCTCCGAATTTCCGATTTTAACCGTTTGTTTATTTAAAAAGTGTACTCGGTACAGGCTCATTCGCGTTCGTTTATACTCGGATACAGCGTTCAACTGCTCTGTTCGCTCGTGATCACGTGATTACGGTTCCGCTCAGCACGCTTTACTCTTTGAGCAAAATATTAGGCAGGCAGCAAATATCAAGTCAAGTTCCCCAAAATTTTGTAGAGGGCGCGAGTGAACTTGGAGTGCTTTTAATTTTGGCGGTAAATGTCAATAGTTTTGAACCGTTTCAATGAGTAGAAGAAAAGATTACTACATATGAACAATGAACAGTGAATAAGTTGAAATATCTTCCAAAACGTTCAGTGGCCCTTTTAAAAGAATACTTCCAAAAGTGTTAGCGTCAGCCAAAGCTGGGCGTAACGACAAAAAAAAGTTACTTTACTTTAACGAGTTACTGAAAGTAACGCGTTACTTGGTAACTTCGTTACTTTTCAGATGGATTGATAAGTAATTGTAACGACGTTACTTTCCTGAAGTAACGCTGAAAGTAACGCGTTACTTATAGTTACTATGAAAGTAACTCGTTCTCTCAATCTGTTTATCTTCTTTACAAATAATTGACAAGTGAGGAAAAGGAAAATAAGTAATCCAAAAACTTTGTATGTCAAATAAAATGTTGGTAGTACAGAAAATTTGTTTGAAAGCTCAAAATAATCGTTTTTGGGCGTGCCACGCGCCGCCTGTGCTTTAAAGACACTATATGCAGACACTGGGACGCTTCAAAGAGCAGGTTTGTCGAAAACCAAGTGCTCTATTCAGTCGCTTAATCCCTAATCCGCTTGAATTTTGCAAGAATACTCTTCCACATAGTCGAACTCACAAACTTAAAACATATTGGCATTTCGTATAGGTCTTATTTGATTGTTTGGACTGCTGTGTTGGTGAGTCAAATTAAGGAATAACGCAATTTTCGACGTAAATAGTTATTTTTGAAGTAACGCGTTACTTTAAAAGTAACGAACTACTTTTAAAGTAAAGAAGTTACTTTCAAAGTAAAGAAATTACAGTAACGCGTTACTTTCCAATAAGTAACGAAAATAAAGTTATCATTATTCGAAAGTAACTGTAAATTTTAAGTAACGAGTTATTTTTAAGCAAAAGTAACTGTAAAGTAACGCGTTACTTTTTTCAAGCAACGAATATCCCAGCTCTGGCGTCAGCTCGTCTTGAAACCACACATCAAACTTGACTTTTGAGGTTAAAATTACATTGGATTATTTACGCGCCAAAATTAAAAGAGCTCCAAGTACAGAAGCGCCCTCTTCAACTCAACTGTCAATATAACATGCCATTGTGTCATACTCCCCTAGCTCCTTCCCATCCTACCCAATTCTAGGCCTGCGAGTGACGTCACTATCAGCAGCTTATAGTGATGGCGTCACCCGCAGACCTCGATGGAATGCTTGCGATCAGGCGTGCTAGACCAGCCGCTTTCCAGTGACGAATTTTAAGGTGCTTCACACCCGTAGCTTCACACGCTGGTGCTCCAAACAACTGTTGTGTCACTGGAACACACCCTATAAACGTCGTGTTTTTGATGCTACCATAAAATTATAGGTGCTTGAGAGGGTAGGGAAGAGGAAAAACGAACAGTTCAGTTGCGCGAAATTCTAATGCACTGGAACGCCTATGAACAGTCCGGGGCGCTCCAGAGCAGCTCAAGAGTGCTTACAGACGACATATGATACCTGTCACCTGTCACTCATGAATCATGATGGTCCAGTGTTGATTTTTTCATCAAATAAATAAGCAATAATTATAAAAGTGAAATCAAATAATTAAAATATATAATTCACTGAATTTGCTTACAACCTAAATTAAATCCATTCAAAACTACAGAAAAATGTCGTCAGACGCAATACAAGTGAGTTCCTTGCCGCTCCCTCCATTGCAATATGTAAACCAGTACACAGATGAACTTATCAGAAGGGGCAGAGCCCCGAAACCACCTCCTCCTATTCAGGACACTTATCACATGTTTGGAAACACGTTCAACACTGAAGAAAGTATTATAAGGCCTCTGGAAAGTCAGGTGAGAATTGAATCTCTAGTATAAATCAGAAACCAAAATAACTATTTTTAGGGAATCAAAAGACTTTACCCACAACACTTCGACAGACGCAGAGAATTGAAAAAACTTAACCAATCTCTCCTAGCAAATTTCCTCGATCTTCTAGATTTACTAGTAAATTGTCCAGACTCGCCAAAAAGAACTGAAAAAGTAGAAGACTTGAGCCTGCTTTTCATTCACATTCATCATTTACTAAACGAATTTCGTCCTCATCAAGCAAGAGAAACTTTGCGAGTCATGATGGAATTGCAGAAAAGACAAAGAATAGAGACTGCCAACAGGTTCCAAAAACATCTGGACAGGGTTATGGAAATTCTACAGCAAGCCATTCAAAATTTGCCAGAGCCCATGGAATTGGACTCGAAACTTATGGTTGAGACCGATTTGATGGTCAAGCAAGACAAAATGGATAAAAACGATGCCAACAGTGATCCATGTGATATTAAAGACAGAATTATGTGCAGTATTGTTGATAATATGTAAGGGATTTTGTATTTGAATAAATTATAATAATTAAGAAATAAATATTTATCTACTTAATATATTTCATTATTAATTAAACAGGAATCTTAACTTGCAATAATATCTTTTTCATTGGATGCAGATACATGAACTTCATTCTCCTTTAGTTTATCTTCATTTTCCTTCTGATCCAATAATTGATCTTCACTTTTCTCCATTTGATCTATATTCTTCTCTAACTGACTTTCATTATTCTCTATATGAGTTCCATTGTTTAATAAATGATCTTCAGCTTCTGTTTGTTCTGAATCAGCCTTTTGGTTTTGCTTTAACAAATCTTTAATTTCATTATACTCATCAAACAAATCAATTTGATAATTAGTTACAATTTTTTTGGGTGATTTTTGAATTACAGAATTTAAACATTTTATCACAGCCATTTCATTGTTCAATGCATTGTTCTTTATTTTATAAGATTGTTTTAAAGGGTTGAAACATCTTAAGCAAGCCACAGGGTCTATGGCCATTGATAAATCCTAAAAAGAATCTGTTGGCAATATTATTTTAAACGAAAAAAAAAAACTTACAATTCTTGGTAATAGAGTATTTATAATGTAAGCACGTGCAGAACCAGTTTCCTCTGAAATATCCACCACATCATCCTCATTATAAATCAAATTTAAACAAAGCCTGCATACATTCACAGGCAATCTTTTGTGTGGAACCAAATTGGTGCGAAGCTTAAGTTTAATATTTGGCTGATATTTATATCTGATATAATTGATAGCATCATTAGGTAGCTGCAAAAATAGTCTTAAAACTGCTACAATTAACAAGATTTAAATTATTACATCGAAATGATCTTCGCAACAATGCAATATCGCCGTATTAGGATTGACCAATTTACCGATTCGTAATTTGTTTCTGGAAGCCAAGTTGGCTCCCATACGAAAAAATTGTTTTTTAGAGTTGCCACCTTCTGTGTTGGGACAGTGCGGCACGCAGCAACGTTTGTTTTTGATTGGAGCCATTCGGAATTGAATTAACTTTTCTTATGTTAGTACAACAACCTGTTATTGGTACACAAAATAAATAATATGAAGAAAAGAAAATAAATAAAAAGTAAATAAACAAATCAGGTGGCTTATCGAGGCGATATATCGATATATGCATCGATACACCTTCGATGATGGTCCATATCGATATGATTTTGTCATAATCGATATCTATCGATCTTTTTGGGCAACAAAAAACGAAAATTCAACAGCAGTGGCGGCGATATGCATAGGCGGATATAAGCGATGCTTAGGGCTCCGGGCACCCTTTAAGTACAAAATAGTATATTGTTGTATTAGGAGTAGAAGCTTTACTTTTTTGTGCTGAAGCACAAAAAAGTGCTTCTACTCCGTATCAGTGATGTGCCTGTAGACCAATGTCAACGTAAACAATTGATTGTCTACGCGTAGACAATTCGAATTGTTTACGTGAGCATTTGTCTACATGCGGCGTAAACAATAACTTATTTTAAAAAATTCGAAAAAAAATATCAAAAGTTACTATACTATCACTATCACTTCGATATCAGCATTCACTGATTATAAAATATCAGGAAAACCAATAATAAAATAAAAAAAAATTAAAAAAAGGAAAGTGTGAGGTTAGAATTAAACGTCATTTATATTATTTTACATTGTTGACACGTTGTCTACATTGTCTACATGTCTACATTGTCTACACGTAAAGTAGACAATGAAAGTCTACGTGTAGACGCACATTCCTGCTCCGTATGCAGCACGCTATTTTTTCTCCAAACGAATAGAGTAACCTCGAGGGTAACTGAATGTTTTAACGGCAGTAAAAGTACGAGCGCCACTAAAAGTACTTTTGCTGCCGCTCCAGCGGCACTAAAAGTACTTCTACTGCCCAGAGGGCCGCCGAGAGCCGTGTCGGGCCCCGGTAAAAAAAAAATAACGGGTCCCCCCTCTTTTTTTTTTAGGTCTTTATAATGACAAAATTTTTCCATTTATAAGCTCTGTCCCAACAGACATGAGAACCGTTCCAGAACCAGTTATTTCCAGTTGCGCACCTATTTTTCAATAAGTTGAACGTTTATCTTAATTGACAAATGAATTGATTGACTGTAAATTACTTTTCTCATAGAAAATCGAAATCGCTGTCTCATAATGCTGGCAGCAGATGGATCCATTGTTGAATAAAAGAAAGCGCCCAGAGCTATAATAACTATGATGAACCCGGGCCTCACTCCTCCTGTCAGGCCTGAAACATGCTCGAATTATTTATTAGGTTTTGTGGAGCCGGTTTTCATGTTCATTTTGCCTTTTTGATTCAATGAAGGTATAAAAACCAGTGTCTCATAGTTTATTACAGAAAAACAACTATGCAAATATAACAAGCAACTCGAGCATTCAGAGCCAGGGAATCCCCCAGAGACAAAAGACGTAAATACGAAACATGCGTGCGGCAGGGTTATTGCCGTTGTTGATTATAGCAAAATTTACCTATTTAGGAATGCTTGCCTGCGTTGTTGTAATTTTTGTATGTTATTGTAGTATGACATAAACTAGAATTTGGGTATTAATTCACTATTAAAAATAGTAAATTGCTGTTTGAATACCTCCGAACACCAAAAAGGGTGAAACATTGAAACATGCAAGTAGCGAAAGTGAAAGTAACTACTAGCATGTTTCACTTTCGTTTTCGCTTGCCTATGCAAGGCAAAAAAATCTACAGGGTGAGTTATTAAGCGCGCGGTGGTCCATATTTCCTATATTAACGGAGATCGAAGAAAAAACTAAATATAAAACTTGTAGATAAACATGAGTACCGTAAAACCTTACAACTTTCCCCAGGAAATTTTTGTTTTTCACTACTATATTTTTGGGAGATTTTTATTTGAAAATTTCGATGCTACCAAAAGTTTTGTTTTAGCGTCACTAATCGTTCGTCAAAGTGTAGTTTGGCTAACTTCTAAAGAAATACCCGAAAAATAAATAAAAAGGGGGTGGGCAAAGTTGTAAGCAAAAATTTCAACTTTGCCCACTGATCAAAAATTGCCGAAAAGCAAAGTTAACGCCTTTAATAACCAACTTTGCCCATCGATAATGTTTTTAAAAAGGTTTCTGCATGCATGGCAGTTGAAAAAAACGAACGAATATGCTTTTAAATAGTTTTTTTTTTATTGGAAAATAGGAACAAATCCCTTCTATAAAAAAATGCTTTTTTTGAGGCTTTCATTAAAAAAATGTCGTCAAGGCTCTTCGACTTCTTCAATGTTTTGCTCCTTAACGTTTTTCGTCTTTTTCATTTTCTACATTATTCAGATCCTCAAATCTGACCGATTCCTCAGGTTTTATTTTATTTTTTATATTATTATTATTTTCGAAATTTCCCATAGGTAAGCTTACTTCTTATGGTCTTTTATAGTGCAAAAGTTATCGAGTGCACACCGTGCACCTAGGATGAATTTTTGTTG
Organism: Ceutorhynchus assimilis; assembly: GCA_917834065.1. Lineage (NCBI taxonomy): Eukaryota > Metazoa > Arthropoda > Insecta > Coleoptera > Curculionidae > Ceutorhynchus > Ceutorhynchus assimilis. The sequence goes on along the minus strand of OU892279.1, from coordinate 48,068,934 downwards.
TCTGATGGTTATTGACGTCACAACTTGGAATTTCTGATTTACTACGTCATAGCTCGGAATTTCTGATTTACTACGTCATAACTCGGAAATGCTCATTTATTGCTAGTTTGGTGATAATTAAAAATATAGCAGTAGGTACGAGTATACATATAATAATCATATCGTATCCTCTCATTCTGACATGACATTGGAACCCATAGTCTATTGCGCTCGCACTCCCATCGAACATCATTACTTTCACTAACTACATATACTCCTCTGGTCTGGCAGACACTCGCAACCGTCAGAATAGGCTGGCTGTTTACGTATAGGTATATACCTACTTTTTAAATCAATAAAAGTGGCTCTCCTACTACTAGTTATAGGTATCTTCTAATATTTTTTGTCTGTGAATCTGTGAGTGTGAGAACTGATTCAGGGACAGAAAATAATTATGTGTGCTGCTCTAAATGGTTGCTCTATCACAAAACTATTTTTGATATTTTCACCCCGATACACTCGCACGCCAATAAAGCTCTATACAAGGTAAGAGCATATTTAATTGAAGAATTGAATGTTGATGGTCTCAAATGAGACGGTTTGGTAAAAATTGGTGGATCGATTATTTTAAAGATCTGAGAGACAGAAGACACAAGCCTCTAAAATGATGGTTATCTGCTTCATGTAGTGTAGAATGTTTAAAGGTTTTGCTATGGAGTTGTTATTTTGTTAAAAATTAAATGCAAATAAAAACAATCGAACCAGAAACCTAAGTTTTAGGTTAACATTTAATCTCGTAGTAAATGAGAAATTCCGAGTTATGACGTCAGACGTCAGAACTATGAACTAAGAACTCGGAAGACAGATTGCAAGACCGGGCTTCCGTGATATATTCCGTAAACAGGATTCAAGCAAGCCACACGGCACACATGCGGATAATGCTTGGTTTGTGTCAATCTTTCGTCGGCTGCAGGTCAACTGTCATTGTCATTGGCTGCCTTTCTCCGTCCCTCTACGTTAAATTTTTCTTCTCTCTTGTGTAACGAAATTTGCCAAAACATGACGCGTCTTTCAAATCACTCTCCAAGTCTCCATTCTTGTCCATGCAGCTATCAGACCCTAAGGGGCCTCACACACTACGTTCTTTCTCGTCGGTTTTCATCGCCGCGATGAAACACGACGATCTAAAATCGAAGTGTGTGGTAGGAAACCGTCGTGTTTCATTGTCGGTTTAAAATTCAGTCCGAGCTTGATTTTTGGCACGACGGTTCAACATTTCGTTCCAAAACCGTTGTATGTAGGTCCAACTGCTAAAAAATCGCGGATCAGGCCTCCGCCGTTTCACTTTAAAGCATTTTTATTTATAAAAAAATACCTTTTTCTCCAAACGTCAAAAAAACGTCACTTTGTCAACACCTATCAAGATGTCAGAAATTTAATTTCTATCCTGCTAGGCAAATCCAGCAGGTTAACACCTGTCGAGGTGGTAGAAATTTAATTTCGGCGCAGCGGCAGTAAAAGTACTTTTAGTGCCGCAGAAATAGTTATTTGTGTACCAAGGTCGTAAAGTTGATCTTTTTTGGCCGAATCAGAAATTTGCGGCCGAGGCGCAGCCGAGCTCAATGTAAGATACCAGGCGAAAAAGTCGACAGTTTTCTATAATCACACTCTCTTTATCGTAGTTTTTGTTATAAATAATTGTGTATCTACCGATCTTTGCTGGATTATTTATTTGATCAATAAAGTTTAAAGCTACCTACTGTTGAATTTTCTTTTTTTTTTTTCAAGAACAAACACTCGCCTAAAAAATGTTGTGTGCACCGCGGCCGAATGATCTTTTTTGGCCGAATCAGAAATTTGCAGCCGAGGCGCAGCCGAGGCCAAGCAAGTTTCAGGTGAGGCAACTTTACGGCCTTGGTACACAAATAACTACAGTGGCTAAATAAACCTTTACATACAGTGGCGACAATAGAGGTCCCGCCGCCATCTTGTTCCCAACCTCTTGTTGCTTTTAAATAATAATATATAGGATTTAAATGGACATCTATCATAAAAAATTGAAATCGACGTATTTGATGACCAGTATTAGGTTCATCAAATACGTTGTTTTTCATGATTTATGATGGATGTTCACCTAAATCCCATATATTCATATTTAAAAGTAACATAAGGTTGGGAACAAGATGGCGGCGTTTTCAATATAAATATATGGGATTTTAGAACCAATCAAAAATAAGACAGCAATTGTCGCCACTGTGGTAATAGAGTCACTGTACAAATAACTATTTTTGTACGCTCACGGAACGCGCGGACAAAAAAGTAACCAAAAAAATGACGTCTGTGAAGTCAAACTTCAACATTAAGAATTGAGGTTAAAAAAGAAGTCATTTTTTGACGTTTGCGGAAATAGTTATTTACCTAACAAGTGCGGAAAGTGGTCCTTTACCGCACGCGACGGCTGTTGCACGAACGACGCGAAGCGGAGTTCGGGCAAGCGGAGTTCGGGCAAGCGGGCAAGCTGTCGAGTGCGGTAAAGTCACTTTTCGCACGTGTTAGGTACAAAATTTTTCCTTCGGAGCACATAATTTTTGGAATTAAAATCTAATTGGAAGAAAAAATGCATAAAAAATAGCAAACATTGATTGTTAAAAACAATAAATGTTTCTATTTCATGCATTACGGCAATTACGCGAAGGCGAATGCATTAATTGCATGTTTTTAAAAAATTTTGATACAGTGCGGTAAAGGATTTTTACCGCACTCAGTGCGGTAAAGAATCTTTACAAATTTTTATGACAAGAATTTGGTTAAAAGTCTGTCTTGGTGGCATTTGTCAAATCTGCTACGTTGCATTTTGTTTTTCCCATAGCAACAAATCAATATTATAATTTGCGTCTATAGATACCACATGGAAAGCACAGAACATATCACCTCTAGAAAAGTATCTGCAATGGTATGTACCGGTTATGAATTACGGCGCCCTCGTTGACTGAAAACCCAACTAATCGAGTATTCTTGACAAAAAGGCGAATTGATTTTTTCCATATATTTTTATTATTTTTGTATAATTTTTAATGTTCAACTGCATTTGGCTTGCTGACTCCTCTTAGCTCTTTTCGCCTCATTTTTTAAAAACTATGACTGGCAGGAAGTTTCCAATGTCGAACATAGTGCAAAAAGAGTTAGTAAGTTAGCAAGAGACACGCAGTTATAGGTAGATCACAAAGTAAATACGAATAATAAATACAAATACGAACGAAACGAAACAAACGAATAAATACAAAAAAATACGAACAAAAATTAGGTTTTTTTTCAACCAAAACATTTTGAATTTTCACTTTAACGCGCGTGGAAACCGTGGGGTACAACAACACAATTTAAAAATTCAAAATTTGACTTTTAAAATGACAAAATAAATGACAAAACCAACCAACACAAATCACTGTCCACACCACAGATACCTATAAATTTATCTTATCTCCCGACAGTGTCGCCATCGTTGAATGAAAACCTAACTAAAAACCTTTGTCGCGATTCTTCCATTTGAGATATTTTTCTATAGGTGATATGTTCTGTGATGGAAAGTTCAAATAGGTTCGTGTTTTGTGGTTCAAATTTTCCATTTTTCGGTATAACATAAATTCTTGAGAGATGGAGACCTTCGATGAAGAAATATTCGAAGCATCGAATGCAGCAGTCGGCTCGTTGATTCCACAAAAATCCCACGACCGGCACAATAAAGAATATGAACAATGGAACTTTCTCATTTTACCTGTGCTGCGCGCGCCGCTTGTAGGTGACAGATAATAAAATTGTCAATTAGGCATTCGGGGATTCTAAAATCACGATTCGACATACGACTCGACATCGAGACGATTTTTCCGACGATTCTAGGTTAGAAATCTCATTGGAATTATACCTTTCGAGACGACAAGGCCGGTATCGTTGTCGAGTCGTCTGTCGAATCGTGATTTTAGAATCTCGGCCCAGGTTAATGTCATAACCGATCCGCCATATTAGTTTGGGGGGCACACAAAAGCCAAACATAACCTGATTCAATGTTAAACCAAGAATTTTCAATCTATTTTGTGAAGATGCCTTCTATTTGCTGCGTTGTTAGGTGCTCTAGTAGAGCGGAAAGAGATAAAGAAAGGTTTTTCAGGATCCCAGCAGCATTAAGAGATCTAGGGAATCGTCTAAACGAGCTAAAAAAGGAACGACGAAATCTGTGGATTAACCTTGCGTTCGGTATTTTGGTCTGAGTTCTCCGAGCTTGACTTTACCGTTCGTTTATTTAAAAAGTGTACTCGGTGCAGCCTCATTCGCGTTCGTTTATTAAAATTTCCGGTACTTTTATACAGCGTTTAACTGCTCCCTTCGCTCGCTGGTCACGTGATTACGGCTCCGCTCAGCTCGCTCTACACTTTGAGCAAAATACCGAACGCAAGGTAAATGCCTCAAAAGGAGAGATTTAACTGAATCGTTTCTGAAAAATGCTCGTATTTGTTCAAAACATTTTGTTAATGGTAAGTATTATGACTGTCTTGTTAAAATACAAAAACACATTTATATTGAAAAATTGGTTTGTTTCTACAAGTAATATTTACTTTTAATACCTTTTAGGTAGTCCAGCAGAACTTGAATAACCCTTTATATACGCCTTCAACTGCAATAAGCCTGTGTAGTAACTGTGGGTGTGGGTCAAATATTCGGATAAATCCAAAATTGAAACCTCTGGCAACTCATTGATACTTAAAGTAAACTCATTAGGTAGAAGTTTATAAGGATCTATATTGGCAATTATTTGTATTTTTTGGTCATACCGACATTTCACATCACTAGCTAACGATGAATAATAGTCAATGCCATTCTACCACAAAAACAACTTAAAACTTATTGAGAGAATTTAAGAACGCAAAAATTCGGAAACACAATCTCAAAGAACGGTGTAAATACTGATCTAGGCTTTGTTTGCCCACCAGCGGACCTGTCAAAAGTCACGTGACCTGGAATGCCTAATTGAATGAACGCGGTCTGATGCTGACTTTCTTTAAGCTAACCTCAATTATCAATCAATATTGCTGAAAATTATTACAAAAACTGTTTATTATACCATGGTTCAAATGTGTTGTGTATGATCTTGTCAGAGTAGTGAGGCGGAAAAAAAGTCAAATCTTTCTTTTCACAAGTTCTCAAGCAATCAAAATGTAAGAAAACAATGGTTACGTGATCTCAACCTGACTGAAGACGATTAAAGTTGGAACAGAGATTTGAGGGTTCGTAAAATAACGATTTCTATATCAAATACAATGATAATTGTACAATTAAAGGTTTGCTAGCACTTGCAAATTCGTACTGCTCAAACTTGTCATTCCACACAGGTATCGCGCGTCATTATATGTGTCTCTTTCTCTTTCTTTATTGCAGAAATCCTAATAAACTATCCTTATTGTTCATCACATGAAAAAGGTCCATACAAACGTTTTTTTAAAAGAGTGCGGTAAAGAATTTTTACAGCACTGAGTGCGGTAAAGAACTTTTACCGCACTGAGTGCGGTAAAGTACTACCTACGGCACGCAAACGAGTGCGGTAAAGTGTCCTTTACCGCACGCGAGTAGGAAAAAGATATATACAAATATTTTCAATATATCCAAAAATCGAATACTCCACCTGTGTACTCCACCACAGTACTCCACTGACATAAAATAAACTAGCGGGATCGATACGATATATCGATATTTTCATCACTACACTTTCTGATAGGTACATATCGATAAGTCTCGAATTTTGACAGAATGTAGCGCTACCTGTACGTAGAAATATCAACCAGTTATCAAAATAAAAAAACAACAATCTAAAAACTCTCAAAAATCACTTTTTTTTTTCGAAAAAATGAACGAACTTAAAGATGCAATACGAAATATGGACATATGCAGATTTTGCCTGAATCTGACTGTGTCCAAAATCAATCTTTCCACCGACGATTTTGCCAAAATGGTCGAGATACTAACATCAATCAAGGTAAGATAAAAGCTTAAAATTATGCTAAACTTTCAACAAAACATATATTTCAGATCAAACCTGATGATGGCCTTTCGCAAATCTCTTGCTTAAAATGCGCCAGAGAAGTAAAGACAGCTTTTTTAATCAGAAGACGTATTATACAATCCCACAGGACACTTACCAGCAAAATAAATCCTGAAACTCTAAACACTTTATTCACTCCAAGTCAACAATTGGAAAGTATCATTATTGAAACTGAATCTGCTGAAGATGCTGAAAGTTCTCCTGAACTAGAACACTGCCCAGTAGAAGTAAAATTGGAAGAACCAACTTCAAGTAACAATAATTTCAGCCTGGCTATTATCAATGAAGGCATGAATGAAAAAATCCAGAAATTGAAACTGTCACTGAACAACAAATATTTGAACAAACAAAAAACATTATTGAGCATCAAGAGAAGGAATATTCTCAAGGTGCCCGTTGGGCCAAAACCAAAAAAGCCAGAACCCCCAAAATTGTATTGCCAAACGTGTCAAATCAAATTTGCCAGTCGAATGAAATACAACAACCACATGAGTAAGCACAGAAATAAGGCTTGTCCAGTTTGCGCTAAGCAAGTGCGAAGTGCTTACTTGAAAAAACACATGCTGGTACACATAGAAGCCCCAGTTATATGCGAAGTGTGCGGTGTCACATGCAAAAACTCCATAAGCCTGAGAATGCACTTTGTCTATTATCACAATTCAGCACAAATTATTTGCGAGGATTGTGGCAAGTCTTTCAAAACCAAAACGAAACTGATGTATCATCAAAGGAAGGATCACATCAAGGAAAGAAATCACAAGTGCGAGACTTGCGGCAAGTGCTTCTTTGAGAAAATCTATCTCACAAAACACATCAACATGAAACACATGAAGCTGCGGCCTCATATTTGCGAATATTGCGGTAAAGGATTTTCTGGCAAACACGCTTTGCGCACCCACATAAGACAGCACACAAAGGAGGCCCCATACCAATGCACTTTTTGCAAGGAAGGATTCAGGCAGAGGGTCTCTTTGAGGGCGCACCTGAGAAGTCGTCATAATGTCCAAGAGAAAAATGATAAGTTTTGTGATGTCTGTGGTAAAGGGTTTGCAACTGCCATGGCTTTGGATGTTCATGCCAGACTGCATGCTGAAATCAAGTGTCCTCATTGTCCTGACACATTTGCTGATGAAACTTATTTAGGTTTTCACTTGTCTAGTAAACATCCTGAAGTTGACCTGAGCGAAACTTTAGTAAATTGGGAAGAATTTGGATCCTGAATTTATTTTGTTGGGGAGACTTTTTTCAAATAGCATTTATTTATTTCTAGTTGATTATTTTTTATTACCTATTTAATCAAAAATATATAATTCTGTATTCCAAATGATTATGTTCTAACAATCTAGTAAGGTTTAACCATAGAGGTTCTCATTGAGGAAGTTCCTTACTAAAGATTATAGTTCTAACTTCTATATCCTATTAACAATCCGTTGTCCAAAGGTAAAGGTAAATGCTTGGTAAATGTATCACCTTTCCCTATCAAATAGCACTGAAAGGGGATAAATTTTGCCTTTACCCTAGGATATCGGATTGTGAATAGATAAGGTCTGTTTCTGCAGAAATCACAAACCAGTCAGCGTGAATTTCAGTTCAATGTAGTTTTCTGACTGTTTTCAACCAATGAAATTCGCTCTGACTGGTTTGTGATTTCTGCAGAAACAGACCTAAAAACTACATAGCCACATTCCAGTAAATTATTGTAGATGGCGCTGCGAGACACGAGCACTTACAGTGACTCTATAACCACAATAGAGCAGCTCCGAGTTCACCAATATAACCTCAACTAACTTCACTTCTAAAAAATCAGCTGTTTGACTTCCCATAATTCCCAAAGAAAACGTCAACAATAGTCAACTTTCAAATTTTGATAAATTTTATAAATAAATAAAGAAAATACGAAAACATTAAAGAAAAAAATGGAAACAGACAATAGTGAAAATACGGAAAATCTTCTCCTTTACAAATGCAGGTTGTGCCTCGACCCTACATCAAAAAAAGTCGACATATTCAGACATGATTTCCCAAAAATGATTGAAATATTGTCTGGCTTGAAGGTAACCTATTTTATTCTAAAGTTTTCGAACATACAACATACTCTAGTTCAGGAATTAATAATTCATATAAAAAATATAGCCCTCCTAAACTTCAAACAAATTAATTCATGAAATTTGTCCTGTTGGGATACAGAATTTCAAGTCTTATGTATCAAAAATCCCTATTAGTCATCCTATAACATCTGTATACTTTTTTTCAAAAAAAAAAAACACGCGTATTGCTGCGAAATCACGGGCTAGGACTGTGACGTCAGAGTCCCCAAAATGCGAGATTGCCATATTTCTCATAAGTAAATCAATGCGTACTTACATTTATAACTGACATGACTGCGTCGAAATGAAATAATAATTATTGTACTGTGAAGTGGAAACTAAGTATAGTTGTGAGCATAAAAAGTGGGACACCCGGTTTTTCCTATTGTTAAACGAGCTCATCTATACTTACGGCTATGACAGGGATTGTGATATTTGCGAAAAATCCATTGTAAAGAAAACACTGATTTACCTAAAATAGCAAAAAATGACAAGACCTGTCAGTCGGGTGTCCCACTTTTTATGCTCATGACTGTAAAGTCTGTTTTTTTTTTAAAGAGAATTTCATACATCTGTCAAAACTGGTATTCCTACAATAAATTGACAGGTTTTGATTGTTGATTTGAACCAATCAGATTTGAATCACGCGATAATTTGCACTAGTGCAAATTATCAGATAATTGCATAGTAACTGGTGCGAAAGCTGGTGTTTTGACATTTTTTGACAAAAAATTTAAATTTTTGATTTATGAAATTCTCGCATTAAATACAACTCGTGCAATGGAAATATATTTATAATTTTCGACAAATTTGCACTCATGCGTTTTTAACTGAAAAAGGCGCTCGTACTCGTGCTCTTTTTCAACTAAAAATGCATTCGGGCAAATTTCCCAAAAATTATCAATAATTTCCATTGCACTAGTTATATTAGGTACTATTGATAATTCCCCAAGTCAAAAATTTAGTAACTATGTTGGCAACACAAGCCTTTTCTACATAAAAAATTTGAAAGCATTGACAATTTTACATTGTATTGCCAACATAATATCAATAAAAAAAAAAAAGGAATCAGCTGAGACTGAATTTACTTTGGTGCAAAATCGAAAAAGAAGGAACCGTAAAAGCAACCAAAGTTTTGTTTTTGGACTGGCAAATTTTTCAGGGGATGAGAATTTTTCAGGCTCAATTCAGAGGGCTTATTTTTATCTCGGTCGCGTTAAAATGGGTGTAACACCTAATTTTATTGAACAGCATGTTAAAAAGCAATGTCCAGATGTTAGGGACCTTAGGTTGTACCTTTGCCAATTAAAGGGGAAACTATCTCTTTCAAGATAAGCATCCACTCGGATTGCAAGGAAAGTTTTTCACGACCTGATATCTGGCCAAAAGGCGTTGCTTTAAGAAAATTCTGGTGGAGCAATGTACGCAAGTCCGAGAATTTTCGACGGGATCAAATGAATCAGGCCGGTGTATAGCTGGGAATAGTGGTCACACTGATATTCTGATCTATTACAATAATGCTGGTGGTCTTAGAACTAAACTTAGTGAGGTTCGGAAGGATATTGAATGTCGTCACTATGATGTTATAATGCTTGTGGAATCATGGTTAACGGAACATATATATGATACAGAGCTCTGTCCAGCGGGCCGATCCTCGAGCCAGGGAGTAGAGCTCCTCAATAGAACAAATTTTTTGTCCTTATCATTCTCATTTACTTTTCGATTACGTTGACAAAGACAAAACATTCGTTCTATCGGGGAGCTCTTCTCCCTGGCCCGAGGATCGGGCTTCAGGGCAGTTTGATTTGTTTCGTACTGATCGTTCATCAACTGGGGATCCCAGAACTCGGGGGGGGAGGAGTTCTGATTGCTGCCAGGAAGGATTTGCAATGCCAAAGACTAAACATTGATGTTATGACTGTTGAACAGGTTTATGTATATTTTAAAATTAAGTCATCTGAATTTGTATTGGGCTGTATCTACCTGCCACCTAGGTCTGATGTAGGCTTGTTTGTTGATGTTTGTCAATCAATCGAATCAATTTTTAATTTATATCCTAAATGTAACTTATTGCTGGCTGGCGATTTTAATTTACCACAGGTTAAATGGGTTAATAATGAGTTTGGTCTAACCAGTGAGTGTGCGGGCAATTCTCCAGCTAATGATTTAATAGAGTGCCTAAATTATTACAATTTTCGTCAGATAAACACCATCACGAATAGCAGGAATGCTTTGCTTGACTTGGTGTTTTCAAACTTGGGTACTGTTGAGATTGACAGAGCCACCGATATGATTTTGAGTAATAGTGTTCACCATACTGCTATATCTATGGGATTCAGCCATAATGTAGAATGCAAACGTTCTAAATATGAGGAGTGCTTCTTTGATTTTAAAAGTGGCAATTACATTTCATTGAATGAATATTTGGCTAGTGTGAATTGGTGTTTGATGAATGATTTGACCCTTGAGCAGGCTGTTCTATGGTTTTATGAAACATTGTGGGAGGGGATAACTTTATATGTTCCAGTAAAGAAATTCCGAACTTCGAACTTTCCTTTGTGGTTCAACACTGAGCTGCGTAGATTGATCGTTGAAAAGAAGAAGCTACACAAAAAATATAGAGAAACGGGAGATAACTTGGATTATTTGTTGTTCTCTGAATTGAGGGATAGGTGCAAGGATTTAAGGGACTCCTCTTATAGAATGTACCTGCTCAAAACTGAAAATAACATCAATAGGAATCCTAGATCATTTTGGTCACATTTCAACAATCTCAAAAATAACTTTGTCCTTCCCTGAAACATGAGTTATAATGGCTCTACTGGCTGTAGTAATCAAGAAACCGTAGACTTGTTTGCAGACTTCTTTTCAAGTGTGTACTCGAGCCGCACCACTAACCAGGCTCCAGAATACTCATTCTCCAACGTCACTGATGTTTCTGCATACTCTGTTTCTTGTGCTGATATAATAGAACAAGTAAGAAATTCACCTGATAAGTTGTCATGTGGGCCGGATGGAATTCCCTTGCTCTTTATAAAGAAATGCCTGTATACCCTTGCGACGCCCCTGGCAAGTCTCTTCAACCATTCATTGTCAACACGTTCTTACCCAGTTTTGTGGAAGTTCAGCTTTCTGAAACCAATATTTAAAAGTGGGTCAAGAGAAGAGGTCACGAATTACAGGGCTGTTTGCACGCAGTCTGAGATTCCTAAGTTGCTAGATTGTCTCATTACCAGGAAACTTAGCTGGGACTGCAGGTACCTTTTAAATCCGGAACAGCATGGGTTTACGGTGGGTAGGTCAACATCAACAAATTTGGTTTTGTATCAGAATTTTATTTTGAACAGCATGGAGAGGGGATTCCAAGTTGATCCCATTCAGATTAGCCACTTGCTGCGAAGCCCCGCCCCTCCCCCACCACAACCACTCACACATAAATACAACTTGTGGTCGGGAACGCGTCAGTCTGCTACCAGAATCGGACATGGAAGCACCTTTAAAGATGCTGGCCACGCGCGCTAGCGAAACGTCGGGGAGAAATTCCAACTTATGACGGCCATTAAGCCCGAATGAAAACACTCTATCAATAAACCTGGGCCGCGAAAGTCTCACAAACTTTGTTCACATTACGTCGAACTATGTTGTATCCTTGTTTTTTTATTAACAAATTAGACAAAGACAAAGATATTTGTTAAATGTTTTAAAAATAAAACTCATTATTTACTATACTTTGAAAAAATAAAGGAGAACTTCTGTGAAGTCTTGTTACGTAGGCCATGTTGCCAAATCTATCTTAAAATCTGTATCTCTGGATGCAATTAGCAACAAAGATGTATTAATTTTCACAAGCATTAAAAAATCTTGAAAAAATAAGAAAAAAGAAAGTCATAGTGTTAGATTATACATACATATTTGTTACTTGTTACATTATTACATGAAAAGTAATAGGAAAAAAATGTGGCATCCTTTTTAACAGTTAATTAATTGGAAATTTTGAATGACATCTTAATACAGATGGATATGGATACAGCATCTCAAACATAAACTGATGTTTGTTGTGATAATATCAAGACCCCCCATAGGCCAGCCAGGAGTGGTGACTGGTGAGCTGCTCAAGGGGGGTCATGGTGGGGATGCATCAGAGGTGTAAACAAGACCCGCCTTTCCATTTGAACCCGTCATCCACTTAAACAAAATAATGAAGAAATGCACTCTGGTGCAACTCGTTTATCTATCTATCTGCCTCTAACTGCTAATTCACAAAACCGACGTTGCCAGTAGTCGTTTTTGGAAGCTTCAGTTTTTTGAAAGCAAGTCATTAAATCTGTAACATTTTGGCAACCTAATTGGAGGGGTAAACCAGAGGTGGATCGCTTTCCTAGATGTTGATTTTGTGTGTCTGTATTAGGTAACAGGTCTGTTCTCACAGAAAAGTGAATTTCATTGGTGAAAATAGTTAGAAAACTGCGAGGAAAACTGTTTGTTGGTGATTAGCACTAATCAAAAACGCTATGATTTTTTTGTGATTTTTGTGAAAACAGACTTAATATGTCATTAATCGCCAGTGGTCTTTCCTCTATCATTATTCCTAATTTACAGGCACAAATATTGTAGAGTATGAAATTCTGCATCTTTCGCAAATAAAACATTTCATGAAATAATTTGTTTGACCCTTCTTCTACTAATATTCTTAAACAACCAGCTTCATCATAATAATTTGAATGTAATAATTATCCAACTGAAAATTTATTTCCAATTTCAGCTAGATCCCAATGACAATCTTCCCAAAGAATCCTGTCTAGAATGTGCGAGAGATGTTAAATTTTGCATGGCAATTAGAAAGCAAATTCTACATTCCCACAACAAGCTGATTAATGCGTTAAGGACCAAAGTCATCTCAGAAACTAATCAATCTACTCATGTAAAACTGGAAGAGAAACATATTACAAAAAGACAAACCAGAAAAAGAGAAATGACGCCAGAAAGCACTAGCGAGGAAGATAATTATTACAGTGAGAATCAAGAGGATGAAAACGCTGAAACTGAAGAAAACCAGGAAGTTGAAGAAATAACTGAAGAACTCGAACACACTGAAGAACTAGAACAAATATCTGAAAATGAGTTAAAGACTGAAGATAATAATGCAAACGATAACCCTATAGAACCTCCTTCACTATCCCCAAAACGACTATTAAGAAAACGCAACATGATTGCAATGAGCAGTAGAATTCTAAAACAAGAAAACTCAATGAGCGATAGAAGATATCCCAGTGTTGTATTTATAAGAAAATCAATGAGAGACAAATTAAAAAAACAAGATTCAAATGACAAATCAAAAAGACAAACAGAAAAACTAGACGACACTAAAGTAATCTGGAAAAACGGCAAAAAATATTTGGCTTGCGAAATTTGCAAAAAAGAAGTCAAACAACATTACATGAAACATCACATGACCATACATTTTCCGGAACATTTCAGCTGTGACGTGTGCGGCGTAATGACCAGAAACCTGAGAGGCTTGAGGTACCACAAACTCTATTGGCATTCCTCAAAACTGGATTACATTTGCGACCAGTGCGGCAAAAAATACAGATCGAAACACGCTCTAGATTTGCATAATAAGAAAGAGCACGGCGGAGTGAGGGATTTAGAGTGCGACATTTGTGGCAAGAAGTTTTTCCAAAAAATGCACCTGAAAAGACACGTGGATGGGATTCACAAAAAACTCAGGCCGCATAAGTGCGAATACTGCGGCAAAGATTTCACTAAAAGAACCCACTTGGTTACCCATTGGCGGACGCACACCAATGAAACGCCTTACGGTTGTGATATGTGCGGGGAGAGGTTCAAATTGAAACTTTCTTTGAAAAATCACATGCGCAGAACGCACAATGTTGAGGAGAAAGAGAGAGTGTTTTGCGACGTTTGCAATAGAGGCTTTGCCACTGAACAAGGATTGAGGGCTCATATAAATTCCAGAGTACATGAAGGAGAGAAATGTCAGTTTTGCTCTGAGACCTTCACACCAGAGTTTTTGAAAGTGCATATGAGGGATGTGCATTTACGTGTAGATTTTTATTAATAGTTTGTAGTTTATAATAGATATGATGTAAATATTATTAATATTTTATATTTTGTAATTATTATTAAATCATAACAGTTAAATATTTTATATATATTTTGTGGGAGAAAGATGTTTCCTTGGGGTTATAAACAGCAGGGTTGTTGGTTGAAGGTCAATAGAAATTCAATGCATATACATATTAAGTATTATATAATAATCATAATGTATGTAATGAATCTATTGTCACTTATCTGTGAAATAGAAATGGTACCGAAATACAATTTCTGCTTTGTGAAGTGAAAACTATATTTTACTTTCATGGTAAATGAGACATTATTTTTCCTCAAAAATTGAAATTACTGCCTAATTTTCCACGAAAAAGAAACAAATATCCAATTAGCTTGTCATTTTGCAAAGTAAATTTTTCTACTTTTCAATTACCTGTCACAAAGCAATGATATCTATATTAGCATTGTAGAAAATGTTTAACTCTCAAGACAATAAGCGAAATTAGGAAAAAATTGGAGGGTTTTATCAGGAAACAAAATGTATAACTTCATTTCAAAACTTATACTGCACCTTTTTATTTAAGCTGCGTTATTTAACATGTTGTTGGCCCTGGAAAAAAATTATAAAAGACCCACTACCAACTCAAATATCAATAGCTTGACATGCTCTTGTTCCATAAGAGTTTTCAGCTATAAGAGCTAAACAACTCTATGCTGTAATGAGCAAGTAGGGGATGAAAAAAGTATCATACATAAAAAACTTGAAATTTGACACCACTGCAAACAGTTGGAATAGTAGCATAAATGATTCAATTAAATAATAATGATAAAACATCGCTAGATTTCTTCTTACATTTAAATAAAAAAATTAACAAATAAAACCTACCCAATAAGTTTACATAATATTAAAATCAAAATTAGACACATCATCAAACTGATTAGGTTGTCCTTGTCCTTGTGGATTGGGCATTTGCTGCTGCCCCATTTGACCTCGCCCATTATTGCCCATCTGTTGCATATTAATTATTTGCTGTCTGTATTGCGGTTGCTACAAAAATGAAAATTTTAGCTCAATACTCCTATAACAAATCCAATTCTTACTTGTTGTAAAAGATGTCTCAATCCAGGATTGTTATTCATCACCGGTCTGATCATCCTTTGTTGTTGAGGATTGTTGGGTTGCGGTACTTGAGGGTTACCTTGAGCCGCCATTCTTTGCTCCATAATTTTGAATTGCATTTCTGCGTGCTGCGCCGCCTGCAAAGCTTCCTGTAAGTGAGACGTCTTCATGTGACTGATCCTTTCTAATTGGGTTTTGTATTGTTGCTCTTGCTGTTGGGCAGCTTCTAAAGTTTGCTTTAGTTTATTGATTTTGTCCAAATTTTGTTGCCTTTCTACTTGAAGTTGGTTCTCGAAAGGACCTCTTTGAACTGGTTGACCCATCATGTTGCCTTGTTGCATGTTTTGTTGATTAGGACCTAAGGGAAGTTAGTTTAGAGAATCAAAATAAAATATTTATAAAAGAAGACTCACCTTGCTGTCCGACATTTTGTCCCATCATTCCACCAGACTGTCCGATTGGATTACCAGGTTGTCCAATATTACCTCCAATTTGTCCCATTGAAGTTGGAGTTTGACCAATAGAAGCACCTGGTTGTCCAATAGCGGTACCTGGTTGGTTGAGAGACTGACCTGGTTGACCTAGCAAAAATTGTAAGTTAGATTTTTTCTATTAAACCAATAATCTTACCTTGAGGGTTCAAATTCTGAGTGATCTGTCCACCAGCCATAGACAAACTATTTGTTTGAGAAATCATCAATCCTTGCTGTTGCTGTTGCTGCTGCTGTACATTTTGCTGTTGTTGCGAAGTAACCGGATTATTCCCTCCAATTTGTTGATTACCACTAGGCATTGGCATTGGAGTTTGAGGGTTCATCGGTTGTCCATTGCCTCCCTGTCTCATTTGAGTCGATTTTTGTTGCTGAATAACTTTACGTAGCCTGTCTACAAAAGCAGCTTGATCGTTGGGGATGAAACCAAGATAAGCTTTTTTGTCTGCTGTATACAGGAGAATCAGAACTTTTATGTCGCATGCTGCCGGATTTGGATTGCTAGTGAAGTGCACGCAACCAGCAAAACCAGAATTCATTACTCGTGTCAAGGAATCTAGGGCTTCGCATTGGGTGGGATGGAATAAGACTGACTTGGAGTTTTTCAGATAGGAACCGCCAATGTTGCCTATTAGTTGTTTTGGCATTAGTTGCATTATTAGTTTTTGGGGCCAACCATCTGCTTTCCTAATAATGATTATTAGAATTAGAAATAATGCTTAAAACCACCTTACACGCTTAAAAGCTTGTAAGTTGCAATGTTTTATTTCTCGGTCTTATATCTTTTGAGAGAAAAATACTGACTAAAGGTCGATTCATACATAGTAGGGATGTGATTGGCACGTGATTTCGCCGGCGAAGTCGAATATACTCGTATGAATTTGATGGAACCTATTCCCATCTGCCCGACGTGCGACCGTGACAGTGCAAACAGTGCTGTCGCCGGCACCGTAATGTGATCGTTATATTAGTTCCTGACGATATTTTTGGATTTTCACGGCTGTACCAGGGCCGGTATTCTCGTTCTCGGAAACGCTCACCGCTTTTCAGTCGCTCGGCACTTTCAATGTAAATTTGCATTTAAAGTGCCGACCGACTAGAAAGCGGTGAGCGTTTTTGAGAACCAGAATACCGGCCCAGGTGTCCCACTAAGGTCGGCCAGGTACGATATTATGGAAACCATAGACCTTACGGCTTCGGGATTTTTTTTTTTCACTAAATCGGCGCAGAGAAATTGATGGAAATTATTTTCAAGTTTCTAGGATGACTGATGCTAGGGGGCGCAATTATGATGATATAGCTAAAAATTCAACTTTTCTCAAGAAATCGCTATATTAAGATACTGTTTTAACAACAGAAATCAAAAGTTCATTAATTTTTGCGTCAGTTTGGTTATAAGGCTTTTTTTCGTATCTTGAGTAATAAGGGTGGGGGAAGCTGGTGAAAATTTTTTTTTAGAAATTGCTGTATCTTCCATACCCCTCATTCAATTTGGGTTTATTTAGAAGAGAATTTCATTGTTATTAAGAACACCACTTCGTTTGAGGTCGATAGTTCCCACCGCGTCTGCTAGAGGGCGTTGTTTATTCAAGATCCAGTTTTTCCTAATTTTCATGAAAAATCCAAATGGCATAATATTATTTTTGTATTGCTGTGCTTAAAGAGCAAAAAAATATCTACATTTTGGCGCAAAGGGCAATTCAATATCTGCATTCATTTTCAAGTTACGTGAGGTCCATGGTCTCCATAATATCGTACCTGGCTGACATTAGTGGGACACCCTGTACAAATTGAGTTAGTCCGTGTGCAACTCAAAATACATGGACTCTGATTTCCAGAATGTTATCTGGAGGGTGACAAAGTTTTTTCAAATGAACTTCTATATTGCATAAAAATAGGTTGAACGAATTTTCTGACATCCTAAAGTATTCAAAAAATTTTGCAGTTTTTATAGAATGTTCTAAATTCCCCTTCTGTACCTCTCTTTATTCATGCAGGATGGACCCAGTGTCGTATTTCTACCTGTTCTTCTACTTGTTCTTCCATTTCTTCATCCAAAACCAGTGCGATCTGCAAAAGTTCTTCATCTGAAAATATTTATTTCCATTTGGCTATAAACTATATACTCCAGGGAAATTAGACTTCCTCTGCGGCATCAGGCCAAACAAGCTGAATTTTTGCAGAGACCTTCGCTTTGATTTTCTAATGAAGCACAAAAAAATCGAATATGCCTATTGCCTACCCTTGTGCGTCCTGAGATTTCGAAGGTCAAAGATCACGAAAATCGGTTTTTTGCGAAGATCCCGCTTCCAGTGCATCTGATGTCGAAGAACCCAAAACAAAACTTACGTAAAATAGTATTTTCTACAAAATTGTTCATATGCATTTTTTTGTACGGCCAGCCGTTTTCGAAATATAGCGTGATACGTGATAAAGCGGGAGCGCGCATCCAAAATAGGTGATACTGTATTATACAGGGTGTCCCCGTTCAACTGGTCAAAAATGCTAGGGTATATAGAGGAACCATAGAGAAGTAATTTGAGATAGGACACCGATGGTCGGAAGTGCGTCGTTTCCAAAATACAGGGTGTTGAAATTTAAACAATTCCCTTCCATATCATCTGGAGGGCTAATGCTAGGCTGTTCAAATTTTCAGGGATTATTGATGTAGGAATGATGTTTAAAAATTCGTATAGTGCACCCCCACCCATTTTCTACCTGGAGCCACCCCAAAAAAAAAAAAAAAAATTGAAACAAATTGCTTTTTTTTTTTTTGGGAAGCATATAATATTTTTATATATATATTTTTTTAGGGATGATTCCAGGTAGAAAATGGTGTTGCATTATATGACTTTTCAAATATCATTCCTACATCAATAATCCCTTGAAATTTGAACAGCCTAGCCAATGCCTTTCAGATGATATGAAAAGGGGTTGTTTAAATTTCAACACCCTGTATTTTGGAAAGGACGCACTTCCGACCATCGGTGTCCCATCTCAAATTACGTCTCTATGGTTTCTCTATACAGGGTGTATATTTTAAGTGATACCACTATTGCTATATCCGAAACGGTAAGAGCTACAAGGTCGGTTAAATTGGAAAAAAGTTGCCTTTTTTGATGCTCATTTAAAATTCTTTTACAGTGTTGCCAATTTTTTTTTTAGTTTCTGGAATACAGGTTCATAACTAGGGCCGAATTAAGGTAAAATTTTGGTAAAAATCACTGATGATCACTTTTTAGATCCGAAACGTCGCCCAATCATACTCAAAAGGTATATCGTTGAAAAGGGGATAAAGAGTGCTTTCTAAAAATGACATAAAAAATTCAGGCCCGTATTTAAAAATATTAAGTTGATGATGGTAGCTCAATTACAAAACGTCAGATTCGAAATTTGAAGATGCCATGTTGTAGAGCGGAAAAAA
Organism: Ceutorhynchus assimilis; assembly: GCA_917834065.1. Classification (NCBI taxonomy): domain Eukaryota; kingdom Metazoa; phylum Arthropoda; class Insecta; order Coleoptera; family Curculionidae; genus Ceutorhynchus; species Ceutorhynchus assimilis. Next base: position 48,049,673 of record OU892279.1, on the reverse strand, counting down.
TTATAAAACTTTCAAATTTGAATTGTGTTTCGAAAATTAATAGTTCTCGAAATAATTGATGAAATATTTTTAGGCATTTCTTACAAATCACCCTGTATTTAATAAACTAAAAGGAATTTGGCAACACTGAACGAGTCTTCAATGGGCATCAAAAAAGTCAACTTTTCTTTAATTTAACCGACCTTGTATAGTCTGGCAAGTGGTAACTTGGTAGAGACGAAAGGTGGAAGAAAACTGGGGCGTTACCTAAAAATATTCACTGACACCTCAACTGACACCGTCTGTTGACAGCCATGTCTTTGAGTTCAGTGGCACCGAAAACACCAAGGAAATAAACCAATAAAATTATTAGAAAAAAGATTCTCTAGTTTCGCCAATAACCACGCCACTGTATGCTGTCGTTCAGGCTCTAACCAATAGAATCTTGTTTCTGAATAATCACGCCTCTCCACTTCCATCATTTCGCAATGTTGCCTGATTTTTTCCTATTTCAAAATATTACACATACCCATATAGCAAAAGAAAAAGATGACACCAACTTGTTTATTATTTTCTTTCTAATTTCCGTCAAGTTTGGCAAAGCAGCAAATTCTTTTGCAGTTCGCCGTTTCGCTAGCCAGACAATAGCTTTCACCGTTTCGGATATAAAGTCTGTTTTTTTTTAAAGACAAAAGTCAAAATGACATTATGTTGGCAATACAATGTAAAATTGTCAAGCTTTCAAATTTTGTATGTAGAAAAGGCTTGTGTTGCCAACATAGTCACTAAATTTTTGACTTGGGGAATTATCTTTAAAAAAAAAAACACACTTTAGCAATAGTGGTATCACTTAAAATATACACCCTGTATACCCTAGCATTTTTGACCTAGTTGACCTGGGGACACCCTGTATAATACAGTATCGCCTATTTTGAATGCGCGCTCCCACTTTATCACGTTATATTTTGAAAACCGATTTTGTGACCTTCAACCTTCGATATCTCAAGACGCACAAGGGTAGGCATATTCGATTTTTTTGTGCTTCATTAGAACATCAAAACGAAGGTCTCTGCAAAAATTCAGCTTGTTCGGCCTTATTCCGCAGATGGCCCTTTTTTTGGTCCAATTTGTGATGCCGACACGCCACTGACACTGACGAACTGTGCTGACGAATATGAATAGAAATCACTGTGAGTTGCTATGTGTGAATCGACCTTAAAAATCATAAAAATGTCCAAGGTTTTCTTGATTTTTTTTTTTTAACTCATGAACATCTACACTATAATTAATATTGGAATTGTACCTATATCATGATAGTAAATCAATAAATAAATAAATAAATAATTTCTCAATACTAAATCTATACTCACATTTCTGGTTCTCCATCTTTGGAATTTGAAGACACCTGACAAGGCACTTGCTTAGTGACTTTTTGTTGGTCAGTAGGATTTTTAGGTTTTTCTATCCATTCCAGCACTCCGTGCCATATGGTGTGCCTTTCTCTACCGCCCATTTGTTGGACAGCAGGTTGAGCGGACTATATAGATGATTATTTTTTAAAAAAAAGGTCTCTAGACAAAAATTTTCTTACCTGAGCCTGTGAAGTAACAGCAGGATTACTTTGAGGAGCTCCTTGTTGAGGCATTGAAGGTGCCATTGAAGTTTGAATACCTTGCGGAATGATTTTGTTCATTCCAGGATTATTTGGGTTTACTGCAACAAGAAAAAATACAAAATTTGTCCAATAACCATCAACAACTTACATTGATTAAACTGATTAACATTTCCAGCTGCCATCGAAGGTGGTTGATTCAATTGAGCAATCAAAGCACTACCTCCAGCAGTGCTGGTATTCATTTGCTGATTATTTGGGTTGGGTTGCATATAAGCCCTGGGCTGTTGTGTGGGTGGTGGCATTTGCCAACCAGGTCTAGCAGCTGTAGACGTGTGGTAGCCAGGAGGCGCTGGCATACCACTCATGCCCATCTGGCCCATTTGAGTTGTGGTCATAATTCTACCCACTTGATGGTTGGGCGACCTGTAGACTGGACTTTGTCCCATGCCACTGTTAACGACAGTTGGTGAATTATTGCCCATCATGTTTGGATTTTGTGGGGTGCCCATTTGAGTGTTATGGATGGGACTGTCGTTTCCAGGTAATGGGCTGGGCATTGAGGTGACAGCAGAAGCTACAAGCTGCGCTTGATTTGATACACTGCCAGGTGGAGGACTTACAGGTCTTTCTTTGAGGCTGAAGCCCCTTAGTAAGACCAAATGTCTTGGATCTTTTGCATAGTTTTTTGTTTGTGAAGATGATAAATCACCACCGGCTTTTTCAAATAGTTTATAAAGAGGGGGGATTTTTCTGGGCGATATTATAGACAAATTTATGTTTTTTTCTTGTAGAATTGCAGCTAGCTGTTCAGCATTTTTGCCTGAATACGATTGACATTCAAATACAGGGATTAAATAGGGAGGCGAGTTGCAAATTAGGATGCAATGCTTTTGCACTACAACGTTTGGATCTCGTTTGAGTTGGAGCTCTTCAAAGCAACATAGAGCTGTTGCTAGACCTTCTGCGATGTTTGCATGTGATTCACCTTTTCCACCAATCAGCCTAGGTTTATATAAATGAAAAGTTTTAGAAAATCTATATTTATGGGTACTGGTACTTACTCAAGTCTCTCAATTGCCCCTAAAACTTTGGCAGGGCTAGTAAACGGTCCAAAAGTGTCTGCGGATAAATTAGGTAAGCAATCAGCCGCTTGGTATGTGACTATACCGTAGAACGAGTTTGAATTTTCAGATAGTAAAGTGGTGTCTTCAATGCTTCCTTGGTGGAAGTACCTGGGAGAAAATGTTACTAGCAAATGAGATTTACATGGAAAATACTCACTCTAAAGATGGAATGATGTAGTTGGTTTTGATATCGGCAATGTAGGCCCCATTTACCGCAGTGGCCTCGATTAAAAACACTACGTCGGATTGTAGAACGTGGTCGGCCGAACACACAACCATATTCAATGCGAATTTTTATAAAAACACAGTTTAGTTTTTCATAATAACAATAATTTTCATATTTTTTAGTAGCTTTTTCTTATTTGTTTATGTTTTATATACCAAAATATATTGGAAGAACCAGTGCAGGAAAAATGTATAATTATCTCTTTCTAATACAAGCTGGAAGAGAAAGACATGAATACCCGAAGAATAAAGTAATTTTTAGGTTATGTTTTAATGTCAAAACAAAACTTCCAAAGTTGTTTTCCAAATTAATGATTTTCCATTTTTCCAAAACCCCCTAGTAAAATCCACAATACAAATTCAAAAATCTATTTTCCGAATTAATTCTACACTATGGAGCTCAGGGACAGTAATTATAACAAAAACGATTACGTTGAAACAGTATGTATCGACAACCGAAACCTCTACACCCAGTAATTCCTAAATTTCAGGCCTCCGGTAATAAAGTTTGCAGACAAACGGTCCTCTGTGGTTCCCAAAACATAATTTTGCAAGGCAAAGTCATTGTCCAGGCCGAAGCTATAATTAGGGGCGATTTGGCTAATGTTAAAACTGGCAGATATTGTATTATTAGTAGAGAAGCTGTTTTGAGGCCTCCTTCTAAGAAATTCAGCAAAGTGTATGTAAATTCACTACTTATTGATTTAGACAACTAATTTCATCTTTTAGGGTGGCATTTTTTCCTTTAAGCATAGGAGATCATGTTTTTATTGGAGAAAGAACTTTAGTCAATGCAGCTCAGATAGGAAGCTATGTTCATATAGGCAAAAATTGTGTAATTGTAAGTTATTGACTCATTTTTTATTTTTATTCTATTAGTTGAATTTAGGGCAGAAGGTGTGTCCTCAAAGACTGCTGTGTAATAGAAGATAACACAGTTTTGGCTCCCGAGACTGTGGTGCCCCCTTTTGCTAGGTACAGTGGTTCTCCTGCTGTACAAACAGGAGAATTGCCAGAGTGTCATGCTGATTTAATGATTGATTACACTCGGAGTTATTATCAACACTTTCAGCCTCTACCAAAATGATTTTTGTGAATCTTTTGCTTATTTTAATGGATTATTAATATTATTAATATTTTAGGTTTGTTTATGTAAATTTTGTATTAATATTTTAAGGGCACCTCATCTTTCTATTTAATACTATACTGATAGAAAATAAAGTCAAGTATTGGCTAAAAAATAAAAAAATTCTTCACTGAACTTTCTTTTGGTTTGAGTAATAGGTATTAAAATTTATAAATTATCTATTCCGGTTGGCTTTCATACATAAGAAAATGAAAATTTCCCTTTTCTTTAAACTTTTTTTTCAGCTTCAAAAAAATGTTCTTCAAAGTTATTTGATAATCCCAAGTGGTCAATTACTTCCGAAATACTTCGAAGTACATAAAAATACCTTGAAATACCTCGAAATACCATGTATTTCCGTCAAAGTGAAATCCCATGGAATTACCGTCGAATTACACGAAATACCCTCGAATTACCATGCAAAGTCCGTCAATACTTCTTAAAAATTGATTGTTGATAACGATTCTTCTTGCAGATCGCAGTGAAGTATTTTTGCTCGGATTTGTGTCTTTTGATATGATGGATTTCATTTGGACACACATGATAGACAATTAAATTATTAGTTAGTGAATTAGTGATGCAGGTGACTGTTAGTTCTACAATATTGTTAGGTACAAAGTCATCCAACGAGGACTGAACAGGGGCAATTTCTGACTTGACCTGTACCAAAAAATCGTTTGAACCAAAAATCAAAGCGTTACGCCATGGATGAACTGTTTCTTGAATAGAACGCCATGTTTTTTTGTATGATTTTTGGAAAAGTTTCATTTTTCACGTCTATTCTGTTGAACATACATATTTGATATTCCGATTGCTGTTTTTGTTTTAATATTTTATGCTTAATCATTTTAGCTAGACCTGTTGGATTTAATTGGTTATTGGTTCATAGGTGATAAACGCATAATCTTTGTATTTTCTTGCCATGTATTAAAGAGGTAAAGCAAAAATTAATAAAAATAAAACATTAAAATAAAATAAAAATAGCTATCGTAATATCAAATATTTTCAACAGAATAGATGTAAAAAAATGCGACTTCTCCAAAAATTATACAAAAAACAGGGTGTTCAATTTAAAAAACAGCTCATCCATGGCGTAAGTAATTGAATTTTCTCAAAAATAAAGGGAAAGTCAAAAATAATCCTCTATTCAGTCATCGTTAGATGACCCTGTACTATTAACTAACTGACATTGATTACTAATACGTATCAGGTATATACTTAGTATATCTTTCCATTTGTTTCAATTAATCTGCAGTAAATTCAAAGTATATCAACATATTTAGTCTGTTTGAAGATGGACTATAATTTTCATTCTATAATATGTATTCCAATTTTAAGTGATAAAGAATTAATTGTTCTCGCTACATTAAAAATAAACTATTTTTAAATAGCTCGAAATACCTCGGCTTACCGCGAAATACTTCGAATTACCTCGAAATAGGTACTTCGAATTACCTTGAAATACTTTGAATTACCTCCAAATACTTCGAAGTACTCGGCAATACCACAAAAAACTAGATTCGAATTACCACCACCGAAATACTTTGAATTTCGCGAAATACTTGCGAAATACCGACACTTTCGCAATACGTGTACAAATTTTTACAGAGTGGTTGAGCCCTCGGATAATCCTTACAGTTATGGGTTCTCTTTGATCTGGGTTCATTTTTTTAGAAAATATATTTACTTTGGTGTTTATAGTTTTTGTGTGAAGTGGTCATTCCTGTGGATTTGTCTGGATTGGAATGAAGGTCTTCTCCTTATCAAAAAATTACTCAACATAAGCATTCTTTATTGCCCATCATATTTCTTTCATTTGCGGATATCTCAACAGAATTTGACTTTACCAACTATCATTCAATATTGGTTTTCAATTTTATAAAAAAAAAATCCTTAATTAGACCGTATCGAAGATGGGACTCAATAACTCTCAAGGCATAGCAGCCAGAAGAAGTTATGTCGCAAATTTTCGCAGTATGGGTTTTTAAACTTTAGAGACCTGTCTATTGACAGACCTAAGAATTTATTGAAGATTGGCATAGTGAAGGGTTTATTTTGCAAGTAAAGATCTTCAGTAGCACATCTAAAATTGAAGATTTTGGTCTTAGAGACATTAAATGTCAAAGAGTTCGCAACACATCAGCCTTTTATTTTAAGCAGATCTGTTTTCATATTGGCCTCCATATTATGCATTTAAAAGGTGTTAGTAGGAACAAAAACGGAAGATTCTGTCATCAGTACATGTTTTAGATAGCTCCTGGGATCACTCTCTGTTGAAATTTTGCCTGAGAGTTAGTGGCAATATTACAGTAAAAAGAATTTACGTCAGGATTCAGATTGCTTGAAATGACCGAAACATTATTCCTCCTACCCCTCAGGTCATTCACAATTCTCCAAGTTTCCCTTGACCTATTAGGATTAGGATTATTCATTTTATTCTTCGCAAGCCTGACTATCTTCTGTACCTATAGTTTAAAAATGTTAAATTGTTTATAGAGAATTTTCTTAAGTAATGAGAGCCGAAGGGAGCGCATATATTTCACTTAGAATTATGCAGGCACTTTATATACAGGGCTTTCATTTCAAAACTTCCCACCCACGTTATCTGCGTAAAGAGGCATATTTGCGGAAATCGCCGAAATACGTCAAGAGCCTAGGACTATCTCCACTACTATACTATAAACACACCTGCTTCTTTACCTACCTTTTTATTACAGCAACAGGTAATTACGCACGTGTGTTTAAGGATAAATAGGCATTTTCAAAAATTGAAATGGGCGTGTTTCTGCAACACTGTGGTAAAATTTGAAAAATAAGGCGGCAAAATGTACAGATTGAACAGCCCTTCAAAATAATTTATCAGTCGACCCCCTATCTCATTTGAAAATTTTGGGGAGGTAGCCTTAGGACTTAAGGGGTTTAAGAGGCGAAGTCCAATTTTACGTAAAAAACCTTCCCCCTCAATAAATTTGTTGACGTGTTTCGGCATTTTCCGCAAATATGCCTCTTCACGCAGATAACGTGGGTGGGAAGTTTTGAAATGAAAGCCCTGTATGGTTTCTCTTTTGTTTCTTTATAATTGATATTAAGAAAGGCAGTGTCAAAATTATTTATGAAATTGTTGAAACGGGTTGACAGTAGTCGGAAAGTCATTCCACTCCGATTGGTGGCAAAGTAAATGTGGAGAAGTTTGCCCTAGTATAAAGTCTACCGCGTCTTGAGCCATCCTTGATCTTTCACAGCCAAATGGCACAAGTTCCATTACTGCTTCGTGGTCAGACAAACTGGCATTGATTCGTTACACACTGAAATTCGTACAGAAATAGTTCAATATCGAAGCTGAAAAGTGGATTAGCCGATCCATTTGCTTATTGCATCTTATTTAAATTATCAGTTCAACAAATTACAGACAGTATTTGATTAGATCTATTGCATTTGTCCAAGAAATTCACGTCGGGATCGCCAATCAAAATCAACATGGAATTAACAGAAATTATCTTTGTAGACTATCTTAGTTCCGCCATTCGATCATAATAATTCTGCGTGATTTCGGTACGTTGACGAAAATTCCTCTCCCACTATTAAGTACTGAGAAATTTCACAAGTGTGCTTGTTAAACCGAACAGATGAACAATAACACTAGTGATATAATAAGATCATTACGTAATTCCTGATGACACATGGGCAGCGTTTCGAATATTGAAAGAAGTGCTTCCAGCTTTATTGCTTGAAATACTTGTTGAGGAAATACGTTCCCAAATTTGTATAATTGTGAAAAATGAAAACCATAAAAACAACAAAAATTTGGGTCGTAGATAAAATGTTGTATATCACACGTACGGTAACGCTCATTACAGCACTTGCGATGTTACTACACTCGGTCTACGACCTTGTAGCAATATTCCCCACTCGTTACTGGATGTAACATAATAATAAATAGCTCATACCGAACTTCTTCATATCACGCCCTCTCCTGCCGAAGGTCACATAAAAGCTACCTATTGGTCGATCAAATATGGCCAATGAGTTGAAAATCAAACCTAAAAAAAAAAATACGCTTTATAGTAGCAGTATGCACATATACAGGGTGTACCATTTTAGATTGTATTCTTAGGGAAATTTAGTTTCTCTTTACAGACTATAAAGTTAAAAGTAAACAATTTACTAACGAAATAACAAAAACATAAAACATTTTACTAAAAAAACTTTAATATTGCATCAAGTAAATTATGTCTTTATTTTTAATACTTTTATTGATATACTACTGATAAAACCTATTACATTTGCAAAATAAAAATAAAATGAAGATGATTTTGCATCCCGCAATAAGAAAGAACAAACATGGTATCATGGACATTCTTTAAAAAAATAAATAAATTAAACAACTAAAATTTCAATCAATTATTCCATTTCTGACACTCTCGTACCAATTTTTGCACTCGGACGTTAAAGGATTATTGGAGATGTACCATAAAACTTTCGGTGAAATATCGACAAGTTTCCGCGGAATGCATCTGAGCTGATTGTGCTCCAAACGTACCCAGTCGATCATTTTCAGTGACCCCAAGCTGGCCTCGCTAATTTCCTCCAGTTCGTTTTTGTGCAAAAACAACCAACCGAAAGCTTCGATGCCGCTAAACGCTCCGTCGCTCAAATAACGAATTTTGTTGTTGTTCAAATGTATGTGAGTGGACACGTTCAAATTAACTTCGGAATCGTAGTGGAGTCCGTTAACGTTTTGTAGAGCTCCAGTGGGTATGCTGGAAATCCAATTGTGTTCGAAATTGAGTACGGTGATTTTTGGACTACCCAAAAACCATTCTCCTGACCAATATCCGATACGATTTTGATCTAGTTGTAGAATGTTCAAATTTGGAATGTCGTTAAAGGCTTTTGGATGTATAGTTTCGATGCTGTTGTTTGATAGGCACAATTCTTTTATTGGTAGTTTATTGAAAACTCCTTCTCTTATGGTTTTCAAGTTGTTGTGTCGTAGTTTGATCAAATAAAGTTTGGGTAGGTTCAGAAAACAACCACTTTCCAGCTCGGTAATGTTGCTGTTGTCAATAATCACGTCCACTAGTTTTGGTAGTCCATGGATGGCATCTCGTTTTAATACAGGAACGTTTTCGTTTAAAATTTGTATGTAGGACACTTTAATTAGCTCTTCGATAGGCGAAAAACAACCACTAATCGATTTTACATCTTTGGCACCCACTAAAGTAACGTTTGTATTCGAAAAAGTATTTTCTTCGCAGGCGAAAAGTTGCGAGACAATGTAAAAAAATGTCGTACAAAATAACGCGATGGCCATCGTGTTTATACTAATACTGGTTGTTTTGACATTTTCGCGCCCCGATAAAAACTGTTAATAAATTAATTAAAAATTCAAATCATGAATGCTTTTGGTTTCCTTTCTTATCGCGGCGTAGTGAATGAAAGATGAAAGGTCGATCGGTTCGGTTGGGGTCAATTTTATGAAGTAATTATTAAAAATAGGAACCGCTACGTTTTTGTTGTTTTTTATCGTTTTATTTACTACTTTGATTACAATAATTTGAATGTTAATAAGATTACATTATGGTAAAACTTCAAATAAGGGGAAACCCGCAATGTTCAGTATATGTAGGTGTCCTATATTTATTGGAATGAGGAGATATGTAGTTTCAAAAAGAAACATAATAATATATAAAACTTAATATGTATAAGGTATCGACATTTCAACAGATAAGATCAAACAAAGCTAAAATAATTTAAAATTAATATATGACAAGATATTTTGTTAAGATGGTCATTCAAAATGCATAAAATCAGGGTATTGGTACGATGAACATTTGTAGATACATAATTTTAAAAGGATCGTAAGTAGGTAAATAGTAAATATCCATACATTTTCGTAACAAGTCTGTCCGAAATTAAGAGGTGAATCTAAAGGGTAAATCTACATTACGTTTTTGTGTTTTAAAGACGTCAGCATGTGCGCGTCTGAGAAATGGAGGATCTGTTATTAGAGGTTTAGGAAATTCGTATTGTAAAATTTCGTAATTAATTAGGTATTGTAAAATCGTCCGCGGATAGAGTCTTTAAAGATCCAATAAAATGGAGCATTAAATTACAGAGATACTTAACTCTACTCGCAATAGATATACCTACCTGCATACTTATAACAACTAGTACAAGTACGATAATACAACTTATTACGTAACTCAAACCACAGGCTAAATATTTTTTTTTTGAAAATCATTTATTACAAAACAAATACATACATAAAATACAAGCTCAAAATTTCTTCAAGCAGTGTTCCTTCCAAACACTACTGGTCTCAAGAAAAAAAAATACTGATGAATTCTAAACCAGCTATAGGCGGCAGTAAATATAATTATAAATCTATATAAAAAAAACAAATAACAAAAACTTAACAGGAGGCTCTTTAATCACTTTAACAGAGCCCCAACCATCCAACAAGCAGGTAGGTAACCAACTGATCAGACAGTATCAGTTAAATAACTTTTCAATACCCTATTGAAACTATTTAAACTACCAGAGTTTTTTAAATTATTTGGGAGGTTGTTATATACAGTGTGTCCACCTAAGTTCGCAGCATATGGGAAACTTTTTTATTATCAATTTGACGAAAAAAAGGTATTTTTTATAAAAGTTTCTGCTTCTTGCAAAAATAATATTAAACTACTAAAACTTGAAATAGCATGTACTGGGTGGTCAAAAAATATAAAAATATACAAGGTATTTCCTAAGTACGGTTCGTATTTTCAGGATGTGATTCTTTACAATATTTCAAGAAAAAAAGTTTCCATAAACATGTGTCCGGAAATGCGTAGTTTCTGAGATACAGGGTGTCAAACTTTTAGAAAAAATCGGTTTTTAGCTCAAAAATCCATTTTTCAATTTTTTTTTCAAATTTGGCAGGTGATAACGAAAGGTATCTTTTGACTGTAATATGACTTGCTGAATCTGGAAAAAATATCAAAGGTTTTAAAAAATAGTGACTTGCCATTTTTTTTCTACCTTTACCGTTTTTTTTCCAAAAAATTCTGTATATTTTTCTATTTTTTGACCACCCTGTACATGCTATTCCAAGTTTTAATAGTTTGATACTATTTTTTCAAGAAGCAGAAACTTTTATAAAGAATAATTCTTTTTCGTAAAATTGATAATAAAAAAGTTTCCCATATGCTGCGAACTTAAGTGGACACACTGTATATCCTAATATGTGGATCCGAGTGGACAGTTTAAGCCTATCTATTCTACTATGTGAAATATACAAATTGTTAACTGACCTGGTGCCATAATTATGAAATTCATTTGAAAATACTATATTGGAATTACAAGCCTGTTTTTTTATTCAAAGCCGTGACTATACTCTCACCAATGGTTGAAAAGTGATGATTCAAATTATTTACTGTATCTTCACCGTTCTTGATAGAAACAATTGTTGATAAACTGCCTCTGCTTTTTTACATTTGTTCCTGCTCGGATCTAATCTGATCGGAAATACCTATTTTTAGCTATTTTTATTTTATTGTTTACCTGGTTTTTCGATGCATTATAAAATTATTAGCAAATTGTATATTGTTGGGAAATTTAATTTTCATTTTATAAGCCTTATCACGTATCTTCATAAGATGTAAAATCCTTTTATTTATCCAAGAACCACAAAACGAGGTGTTACATTGGTGGCGCCATCGTACAATTGTACCACCTCTGGCACCAATGCATTCAAAACATCTTGCTTACGTATTTAAGGCGTCTTAAAGACATCTCAAAGACGTCGTATGTTACAAAACCCAACGTCTTTCAGATGTCTGCCTAAAGACGTTTTCAGGACTAAGACAATCTCTAAGAAGCCTTCAGGGAGATGTCTTGAAGACGTCGAATCTCTTTTCAATAACATAAACCATTATTCACTTTCAGGCCTGATTGTACCAAATAGTTGTCTTGATGTGAATTTATGACATCTTCAAAACAACGTCTTTTAGATGACTTCGGAATTTTGAAACTTTTAGGGCTGATTTATTTACATTCTGATAAACAGGTATTGTTCGTCGATTTAAATCTGATACTCGGACGGAATGTGAGCTGGTGGCTCCCTACATTAGAACGCCAATGGTTACCTGACGTCACACCTGTTTTTGCCATATGAAACACCCCCTCGCTCCTCATACCGCAAGTGTCAGTTAAAAATCGACGAACAATATGCAATCTGACGGATAAAAACGCATTCTGTAATCCCATTTGGTCGGCCAGTTATCCACCGACCTATAGAATTTATAGAACGGTGTGTGAGACCCCAAATTCAGAAACTTGGCAAGATGTTAAATTGGCGAGCGGTGACTTTAATTTCTGAGTGGAGACACAGTTTAAAGGGGGCCCTATTTGCGGGTGGATAGAGTAAAACACAAAAATATTGTGGTCAATTAAAATAAAGTTTATTTTATTAAAATAAATAAAGCTTGTTATTAAATAAAAGTCGTCGGTAATAAATAATCTTACAATAAAATTGATAATAAGCATCAATAAACTGTTAAGGAAAATTTATATGATTCCAAGTAAAAATTTTTATTTACAGTTTGACTCGATTCACACTCTTGCCTTCGCAGTTTCTGTTCTGTTCTGTTCCGAGGGAATTTGTAAATGTGCACATGACAGTATAAAAAGTGGGCATAACTGACACAAAATGTGCATCCCCCTTGTTTAGCTTTTCAATGTTGCTGGTTGCCAATATATATGTTTATTCTTAGGGCGGTTACACACGGGCGTGAATGGCTTAGTACATATACGTGCATACATCAACGTGCAAACAACAACGTGCATGGCGCCTTTGTACAGACGCTCGCACAAAACTGCAGTCTTGCTATTCTTGCTACAGTGTTCCGAGTGTGCATACAAAATTGCACATTCAAAAACGCGACGGTATTTTGCATACACATGATGTTTTTGTTTGCACGTTCATGTATGTGCGTACATGTTTTCAGACATCCACGTCCGTGTGTAACCGCCTTTACAACGTTGCCAGTTCCGATTGCCAATATTTTGTATTTTCATTGTCGATTGTCGAGTAGAGGCTGAACTGGGCTGGGATCGGCTGGGCAATAGCGTACCAAGGATGATACACACCTACAGGATTGCTTATCGGCCTATCAGCTGTTTCAACAGCCTACGTCAAGGCGAGAAATAACATGCTGCCTACGTCATAACTCATGAGTTGGATTGGGGAGGTGAGGAGGGATTTGTTCCACACAGGTCTTATGAGGATAGGCCATCCTGTAGTAGTAGTGTGTATCATCCTTGGTGGCGTACAAGTTAGTAGAGTGTACTGAGTGTAGAGTAGGGGAGTATGTATACAGTACAGTGTACTTACACTCAGTACAAATTTTCTGAAATGAAACCCCAAATTCAGAATATTTTGTGTTCTATTCATTGACTGAAAAATTGTGACACATTTATTCTAGAAATCAAAATGTGCATATCTAGAGATTGGGGTGCATACTGTGCAAAAACTACTTACATTTAACAATAATATATTCACTGCTGGCCACGCCTAATTACATGGAAATCTTATTGGTCGAAGGAATTTACTTTAATTATGAACACTTAATGAAAAACTCGAATTTTTGCGCCGTTATTTCACGTCGTGCTTCTTCTCTCGGTTAATTCGACAACTCTTTCACGCCGTAGTTATGACTTTCTAGACACATGTCTCTCGATTCTCGTTTACTACTTGTTTCTTGAATACTCAACCGACACTGGTCCTTCACGCCATAGTTCTGCCGGTTTACTGGCTCTTTCTCGGACACTGGTTTTCTCGAACGCTGATTTTCTTCTGCCAAAGTTGCCTTTTTAAATCATTGGTCCCTCCATTGTCTTGAATTTCTTTATTGTTTCTGACCTCGATTTTTCGTGGTTGAATCATCCGATCAATTAGTGTACTTAGTTGGTCCCCTTTTAATTAATTATCAAGGGCGTCGCTGAGTGGTTTGTTAAGTGGGTATCATCATATAGGCTCGTGCATGATTTATTGATCCTTTTAGAAATTTTTTGGCTCCTTTGGAATGGTAATTGTTGAAAGGGTTTAAAAAAAGGTCCATGAACTTTTGCTTTATCACATTCCAATGTATTGGTCAATAGGTATAGAGTATCGGCTTTCAATAATTTCTGAATATCGATGTTCAGATAATTTTTACGCTGTGTCTAGCTTCCCGGCACCGGTATTCATACGAATCCCTGTTATGACGCATTCTAGATGACTCCATCAACGACCGCCGGGATTTATCGTGGGTCCCGGCTATTGGATTCAAAATTCAAAGTCGTGTTTCTCTTGCTGCTTGAAGCTGTGATTAATTCCGGAATAGCGAATAGCTTTTGTGTATTATTGTTTCTTGTTGTGATATTGGTATTAGAGTGGTAAGTACTTCGTTAATCCACTTTTCGTAGTAGTGGTTTCAAAAGGAAATAGTATGGTTTATTTTGATTCATTATTCAGGACTATAGCCTTTTTAACAGCCTGTATCACTGAAATAAGGTACTCTTGGACCCATGTTTATAAGAATTTTTGCTCTTAATTTGAAATGTAGAATCCGCAGTTAAAATATTAACCTCTAATTTTGAGGCACCCTGTGTAATGTTGCTGAACATTAACGGCGTTGCTGTACAAGATCAAATGCTGAACAAACTTTCAAAATGACCCTATACCTATATATAATAAAAAGTCATCATTTTATTTTCCAATAATGAAAGCTTATCGCGCCCGACTTTGTTTACTTTTTTTACTCTTCATAATAAATCTACCCCAATACCAATGAACATAATAATTATTAACATCTTATATAGCCGGGATCCACGATAGTTACCGGTGGTTGTTGATGACGTCATTTAAAACGCGCCATAACCGGGATTCGTATGAATACCGGTCCGGGAGGCTAGACACAGCGTAATTTTTAATTGAAGTTTCTGGTTGTGCTGAAGTGATGATCTCTCCTGGGATGGTTATTCTTGATTATAATTTCTGTAGTCACTACAGGTGAATTTATCTTGCAGATAGTTACCAGCAACTTTATCTCAAGATCCTCAAGATGAATAAACCGGACCTTAAGCCTATTACACATAACAGCGAAATTCGCTCTTTTTTGACATTGCTACGACAAATTGACGTTTTATGCGTGAATCAAACGTCAAATTGTCGAAGCAATGTCAAAAAGAGCGAATTAGTACTAGGCTTAAGTTCTTTGGTTTATAGGTGATAGGTACTAAAAGATAAATATACAGGATGTCGGTTCATAAACTGAGACATTCTGCACTAGGTACATATTTGAATCATGTTCAAGATGTTGTGTTGGCGAAAGAAAAATAAACATGTTGAGGAGATAGGTCCTGAGCTTACTGGGGTTATACAACTCACTGTACATTATTCCCATATGACACGAGAGGATTAAAAAGTGATAATCCTTACCATATGACACGAGAGGCTTAACAAGTGATAATCCTTTTGCACGGTAAAACTGGTGTTTTGACATTTATTGACAAAAAATTTAAATTTTTGATTTATGAAATTATTAATTAATAAAGAATTAAAGTTTGGTTCGTTGTATAACCTTTTGAATACCACTCGATTTTTCAGGATTACCTAATACTTTTACGTATTAAGTATTATCCGGTAATCCTGAAACCTCTTGTGGTATTACATTCGAGAATCCCGAATTTACAGTGTTGCTAAGTTTCAAAAATATTTTGTTCAAGTAAAATGAATCCCCTATTTTAATTTTGAATGAAACACCCTGTACATTTTGTTAACCAGAATATAGAATTTCTTTATGATCGTAAAAGCTTATAAGACAACATTGCTATTGAATAAATTACCTAAACTTTCAAAATAATTTTTTTCAAGTAGAGTAGAGTAGAGACAAAATATGAAAACCCCTACAGAACTGCTACAACTGAAAACGTCATTTCGTTTATTTCACAACACAGCTGATTTTGACATATTATTATTTGCTAAAAAAAGGTAGCCTTTTTGGGAAAATTACTAATTAATGGAAATACAAAAAAATTCGAAAAAATAGTTATATATGAACATATTAGGACAAGTGAATACGCTCTATAAAACCATGGCATCAGCTGTTTCGGAGAAAACCAAACAGAGGAGAAACAGAGTAATAAAAATACATATTCTAATGAATCATACACTTAACACAAATTCTCAAATTCTAGGTACTTTTGGGTCCTCTCCCCGAAGACTTTTTGCGTCTCAACATTTCACCACAAGAACAACAAGAAGCTGCTGACCGTCAGGCAGCTATGGCTTTACAGCAACAGTACACCGTAGGTAAGTAACCAATAATTTCCTACAAGAACCGTTTCAATATTATTTGTTATTAAAAGGGATGGGTCATGTGCCAAATCCAGCAGGAAGACTCAGCATCACCATCGTGCAAGCAAAACTGGCCAAAAACTATGGAATGACTCGTATGGATCCATATTGTCGTATCAGAGTGGGTCACGTTATCTATGAAACCCCTACAGATCCGAATGGTGGCAAAAATCCTAGGTGGAATAAGGTCATTTATTGGTGAGACCTTATTCATATACACCTAGCAAGCATAAAACCTTGATATTTTTCTAGTCTCATTCCTCAAGGCATCCAAACCATGAACATAGAAATTTTCGATGAAAGATCCTTCACAATGGACGAACTGATTGCCTGGACTCAAATCACAATTCCGCAGAAAGTTTTAACAGGGGAAACTCACGAGGATTGGTACGCCCTCAATGGTAAACAAGGTGAAGGGATTGAAGGCATGATCAACCTTGTACTAAGCTACAATGTAAATAATTGTAAAAAAACAAATACTTGATATAATGTATTGAATTTTATTGCAGCCCAGTGGACAATTTGTCTACCAACCATCTTATCCAGTAATGATTGTACCAAGAGCTGATGCCGGTGGGGTGACTCCCCTTAAGGTTTTTTCCGCTCCACCCGGAGCTGGGGAAATGACTCAGCAACAGCCGCAGCATCCTCAGCAAGAACCTGCTGTTCTGAGCGAAGCTGATTTGAAACAGGTAACTATTCTGTAATGGAAAGCGAACGATAGTTTTCATAGGGGTGTAAAACTTGGTTTATATTATAGGACATGAATAATAATAATAATAATCTTTATTTCAAACTAGTTATAAACATAACAAAGTGAAATTACGTCATAAGAAAATACCTATATTATTCTTACTGCCTGCTCAAATTAATATAATCATCCAGACAATAGGGATCTAATTGAATTAACAGTTTTTTTAAATTTTCTCTCAAAAGTTCGTTGAGTTTCTGATCATTGTATTGCTAGAGGTAATTTTTTGTACAGTTTAACACACATATAACGGGGACCTTTTTTCTTAAGCTGAAGACGATGCATGGGATAGCTAAGAATATCTGCTCTTGTATAGTGATGATGACTATTAGGAGCTTCAAAGAGACTTTTATTTCTACAAACAAACATAACACATGCATAAATATACAGAGCATAGACAGTAAATATTTCCATTTTCCTAAACACCCCTCGAAATGACTGGCTAAAATCCATTTTTTTGATGTGACAATCTTGCCCCTAGAATATTATTCCGTATTTAAGAATAGACTCAAGTTGGCCGAGTATATTATTTTTAAAGTTTTCTTGTTCATTTTTTTTGGATTCTTCGTATTCCATAGCAAACGGAACTCAATACTTCAGTTAGCTGACTTATGTGATGTGACCAATCTAGATTTTCATTTATGTATGTACAAACACAAGAACTTTGTGTTTTCTGTTACTGTTAGTTTAAGGCTTTCGGTAGTTTCTAAATAATTAAAATTTTCCATTCTTGATAGTTTAGTTTTAAAGAGTACAAAATTAGTTTTATCTGGGTAAGGAATCAATTTGTTTGCAGTAGTGTACCACTAGGTTGCTGATGTAAGAAATTTTCTGCTATCAATTAACAAATTCAACATAGTTTCGCTACTTGTTAGTAAGTTTGTGTCATCAGCGTAGTTAATTGGTTAGAGAAGTGATGTCGTTTATAAATATCACAAAAAGTATGGGTCCCAGGATACTACCTTGAGCAGTTCCATTGTTGTTAATTACCAATTTGGATTTGCCATTGTTTATTTCTACAATTTGAGTTCTTCCATTTGAATAAGATATTAACCAGTTTAGTGCATGGCATCTTATCCCATACATCTCCAACTTTTTTACAAGTAATACCCCTAGACAGTCATAGGCCTTAGATAAATCAAGAAACATTCCAAGTGTGGCCTCACCTTTTTCGAAACTACTTAAAACTGTTTGAAGAAACTGATAAATGGCCGTTTGCGTTGATTTTCCCTTCAAAAAACCGTGTTGATTTTTACTGAATAAGTGACAGACATTCATAAATTGTATAATTCTGTTTCACATAGCCAATTCAAATATTTTGGTAAAATACTAATAGGTCTATAACTGTCCAGGTTTTGGGAATCCCCTTTTTTATACAAAGGTTTTATTAAAGCTACTTTAAGATTAGTTGTAAAACTGCCATTTCTAAAGGAACTACTAATTAGGAAACATAGTTCATCCCTTATTTCATAAGCAGAATATTTTATAAAACTTGTTGGTATTTCATCTACTCCGCTACTATGTTTGTTCTTAATCTTACTGACCAGTTTACACATCTCCTTTCCTTAGGAGTAGTAGGTTTCAGATACATTGATTGATTGTTCGTGTGAATATTACAAGAATGAGGTGAGATGTCAATGTTTTTTAGCAACTAAGGTATAACTGATATTAAATACTGATTGTAATCATTTGCCACTGTTCCAGCGCTTCCTTTTATTTGTATTTCATTTTTATCTTTAGTTTTTCTGGTTATTTACCTCACTAACTGTCCACATACATTTTATTTTGATGTCGGAGTGAGCAACCCTATTTTCATAGTTTTTAATTTGGGCATTTTTCAGAATATTATCATATTCTTTTTTGGTTTGTTTATAAGCGTCCTCATACTTAACATTATGTTTGCTCAATTTTAATAAGATGTCTAATCTGTGTTTACAGTCTAAAAGTTCTGGATCATTATTTTTAATTCGTTTTTTGTGGCAACTATATCTTAGAGGAAAATTCTGATTAAAAAGATGTATATATGTATTTATAAAGTTGGCCCAGCGAACATTGACATCATGTTTAGTAGCGATGTACACATTTTCCCAGTTCTGATCTCTTAAGCAGTCCAAAAAATTATTCTTGTTTTCTGCAGTGAAAAATCTTTTATATTCTGGAGCTCCTGGTTCATTTACTTTTGTTTCAAAAATAAGTTTTTGTGCTGTATGATCTAATACAAAGATTTCTACTATTTTTGTCCTAACGAAATTTGAATTTGTAAAAATATTGTCTATGCAACTAGCTGAAGTTTTAGTTATTCGTGTATTTTCTGTTATTGTATGGATTAAGTTAAATGACTTCCTTATTGTTGCAAATTCGGTTCTCGTCTGGTTTTCCATGACCATTTCTATATTAAAGTCTCCTACAAAATAGATTGGCTTATTTTCATTGAATATTCTTGACATTACTTGCTCTGTCGTATTAAAAATAGTTGAATGTTACCAGATGGTAGTCTTTACAGGGTGTCCCAAATTCGAGGGTGACCATTGAGATATCGGAAACTATAAGAGTTACGAGGTCGGTGAAATTATAGCAAAGTTGCGCAATTTTATGACCAATAAAATGCCGTTTTGAAATTTGAAAAATTCCTTATACTTCCGAAAATATTCGGAAAAAAACGAAATTTTGGAAAATCATTTTTATTTTTTCCTGAGCCTATTTGAAGAGCAATTTTAAAGTAAATGTCACTTCATCATTGTCACTTTTTCCCCTTTACAAGATGTTGCTACCAAATTTCAGATTCGACGTTTCGTCTTTGGACGGCCATCATCAACTTTATTTTTTTAAATACGGACCCTTATTTTTCATTTTCGATTTTTTGAGCTATTGATGTCCCGAAACCTATGACGTATCGCATTTACTCGAAAAAATATATTTTTTTTACTACTAACCTGAGAAATTGTCATTATTCAATCTATTTTTCTAGGAAAAAATTGAATTTCTCTCCCTAGGTGAATAATGAAAATAATGAAAAAATACCTAGGTTAATAATGAAAATGACGTCATGACGCAAGGATATTTTCATGTTTCTATTGGTTCAATTTCATTTTCATACGTCAATTTGAAAATAAAATACAGGTTTCTGTAGGTACATAGGAAGTTATCATAAGCTGTTGATAGAGGGCAGCACTTTCAAGAGGGCGTTCAAAAAAAAATTATTGGAGCACAGATTTTAAGCAAATTTCTCATTTTCTACTAGCAGTAGTAAAAAAAATTCTATATATTCCTCGGTAGAGAAAGTCATTATATACCTCACTCATTATAAACCTCGGCGCGAGCGCCTCGGTTTATAAAAGCGCTCGGTATATAAGGACCAACTTCTCTACCTAGGTATATAATATACTATTTTCTACTGACGTTTCATAATAGCAACTTTTCGATTGTCATTTCAGTTTTAAAACGACATTCTTTTAAGCACTGAGTGCGTAAAAGTTACTTTTATGCACTCAGTGCGTAAAAGTGACTTTTGAATGCGTAAAAGTGACTTTTGAGTTTGAATTTTGTTTTGTATTTATTATGAAGAACACCAGGCGTGGTCAACGAAATGCCCAAAAAGACCTCTTAAACCCATCGAGGGAATTCCAAGTACAAAGATTAAAACCCTAAATAAAATCAGCAAGGACATTCATTCCAAGCAAGCAAAAAAAAGTCGCATTCACCAACCTTTGACCATCCATGACCACATAATCGGAACTTACGTCACCAATTTAAACGAAAATCACAACATTGAGAGGCAAGAACTTGTAAACAAACTAAAAAAAAGATTTGTGGATCTTTTCCGTATAGACACAACAGCAGTTTTCAGTGGGAATCGATTATACATCCTAATGTTTGATTTGGATGAGCCAGTAAACAATGATTCACCAACAGAACCAGCCGACGGTCTTAAAGTGTATCAAGATGGATAAGTTAAAATTTATATATGCAAACATAAACAGTTATACCTCCAAAAAACATCTTGTACATTATTACGCACAAACCAACAATATAGACTGTATTATGTGTGTGGAAACCAAGTCAAAGGAAAACACCTCTCCGCTAAACAACTGGGACATTATTCAACAAAAAGGTAATATTGTCAATACTAACATACGAGGCGGTTCATTAGTCCAAGCAAAACAACAGGTCAAGCTAGGAAAAGCCAATCCACCAGCAATCAATAATAGATTAAACAGTTGCTTGCACTTCACTATCCCTTTCCGAGAAAGTAAGCTGCATATATTATTGGTTTACATTCACCCCTCATCGCGCATAGAAGAAACCATATTTACAAAAGCCGCACTATACGAATACTGTGTCATAATTGGAGACTTCAACCCAAATGCTGGAAAAAAACAACAATTGAATTTCTTCTTGCAGAACTCCGATTTTGTTAGAATCAACACACCACCTACATTTATCATGACGAACAACCCAAGCAGCACACCTGATATAATGTTATGCAGTCAGAATATTAAGAAAAACATTAATACTTCATTAACATCAGACCTAGGAAGTGATCATCTCAGTATACTATGGACTCTGGATGCTACAATTCCTCCAGAAGATAACTACAAAAAAGAAACAAAATATAATATACAAAAATGTAACATTGATCTTGTAAATCAGAAGCTAGGGGAGTTTTTACATGAAGAAGAAGAAATTAATGGAAACTTTATCGAAGAATTTAATAAGAAATTGTCAGAATTAGTTACATCGAATTCTCCAAAATCAAGGAAAAAAAGATTTAACTATGAACTTCCTCCCTTCATAGTAGCACTAATTAAGAAAAAACGCCAATTCTATAGACGAATAAAACAAAATGACAACGATTCAAACCTAAAAAGGCAATTCAATGATTTAAATAAAGAAATACACAAACTAATTGGAGAGTTCAAACAAGACAAATGGATAAAATGCTGCAATAACATAAATAGACTCAATGGAAAAAACTATTGGACTGAAATTAAAAAATTGAGTAAATATAAGGCAGCAAAATCACCAATCCCAATGATACAACAAGGGAACACGGTTCTGGACAGCGACCTCGATAAAGCTAATGCCTTTGCGGAGTACTATGAAAATCTTTTTATGGATAACAGTAAGAATGACGGGGACGAAAAAACTGCAATTGTCAACGAATGGTTTGATGATTTTTTCTCAGGCGAGCTACGCAGAGCTGATATACAAATCGAGGACGATGAATACAAACAGGTCATAGCTGAAGGGCAAAACACCGCTCCAGGTTACGACAACATCAACCGTAATATTTTAAGACAACTCAGCCCAGAAATCCACACAAGAATAAAACAAATTTACAGCTACTGTCTAACTAATGGCTACTTTCCAAATACCTGGAAAAAAGGCACAGTCATAACCATACCCAAACCGAACGTAGACCATTCCAGAGTGGAAAACTACAGACCAATTACCCTTTTGCCAGTTTTAGGAAAAAATCTTGAAAAAATTGTTCGGAATAGAATAAACCGTGAAATAGGAAGGAACATACCTGGGCATCAGTTCGGTTTCAAGCAAGGTCACTCCACTATTCATCCACTATCCATTCTAACATCAAACATACAGTCAGCAAATGTTATGGGTTTCAGAAGTGCGGCGACGTTTTTAGATATTAAAAAGGCTTTTGATACAGTTTGGCATAGAGGTATCCTGTTTAAACTCTACCAGTTACAATGTCCAAGATACCTGATATGGCTTGTTAAGAAGTTCCTGGAGAATCGAAAAAATGTGGTAAAAATAAATGGAAGCCTTTCATACCCATTTTCTAATGAGCAGGGAACACCACAGGGATCATCACTGTCGCCATTGCTCTATAATATTTATTGTCACGACATCTTCCCTCCAACAAACCAGGTTACAGTTGCAAGTCCATATATCATACAATTTGCAGACGATACAGCTATTATATCACACCACAAGAATATATCCCAAGCTGTTCAATCTCTACAAATAGCACTTAACAGAGTGATTGTCTGGTTAGATAGGTGGAAACTAAAAGTGAATCCTGAAAAATCGCAATTTATAATATTTCATCACAAGATCAGCGATGCTTCACCAAAACTAGATATTCTCAACCACCAAATACTCCCTCAATCTCACATCAAATACTTGGGTATCCATTTCGACAATAAATTAAATTTCAAATATCACCTGTCAACGATGAAGAAAAAGACAATAATAAGGAGCAAGCATTTTAGAAACCTTACATACAAGGACGAAGGTATTAACATCAAAACTGCATGTCACATCTACATAACAATATGCAGACCAATTTTGGAATACGGACAGATAATTTTCAGTGCTTGTAGAGGACCTGCCATCCAGATAATAGAAACTGCAGAAAGAACTAGTCTCCGTAAAATTACAAAAATCAGACATCCTACAAACCCGCTTCATAATCCATCAAATGAAATGTATCAAGAAACTGAAATTGAACCAATCATTCAAAGATTTCAAAGTCTTACCGAGAAGTTTGGCAGCAGACCATCCAACATAGCGATAATCAGTCCATTCATTTTGGAAATTCCACAAGGCTTTATCAGGAAAAGACAATATCCAGAAGAAACTGTTTTCCAAATTATACAAAATAATAGACTATAAAAAGCTAACATAAGTACATAGGTAATTGTGTAAATCTATGGTTGTACGTACTTGCATTGTTCATTTAATTTTTTTTTTTTTTCTTTTCTCCATCGCATGTGGATTTATCTGTTTCATACTTATACAAATTTTGTAAATACATATGAAATTGTAGATATCAAAGGCTGAAAGACCTCGGTCGATGGCCCTTTGAACAATTAGTTCAATAAATATTGTTTACTACTTACTATTATGAATATTAAAAATGTAATTATTGAATTGAACGTTTGGGTTACTCAAAACAGAACTCTGTGTTGTTACCTACTTTCTGGGATTTCAATTATTGATGACGAATCTTGAAAAAAAAATCGCATGAAAAGTGTCAGGTGTCAAGCAAAAGCAGGTAACAAAGATTTTGGGCGTAATCGACTTATTCACATGAAATAAAATTGTGTTTTTTTATTACAAAATGCCAGTAGAAAAAATCTTGTATACAATACGTTACGAAACGATGTCTTTTAGTCACTCGACGTGTTATCCAACTCGGCTTTGCCTCGTTGGACAATTTTCACGTCGCGTACCTAAAAGACGCTCATTTCGTAACTTATTATATAAATAGCTATTTTAATTTTTAGTAATTTCGTACCAAAATTCTCTTCTCTGTCTCTCTTTAGCACATAAGGTTCTTATGGAAAGTGCCAATAATAGAAATTTTTCGAATAAGTCCGATACGTCATAGGTTTTAGAACATCAGAGGCTTATAAAATCTAAAATAAAAAACAAGGATCCCTATTTAAAAAAATATATATTTTTTTTTTATTTCATTTTATTCACCTTAGATTTACAATGTCAATGTGGCTTTGTCACAATATTGAATCATGATAATAGTAAAAAATGTAGTAATAATCAAAAAATAATAGTAGGTACTTAATAATAAAAAATTAACAATAATAACATCAAGTATTTCAATAAACTTAATATATAAACAGTCACAACAATTATTATATAACATAGAGCAACTAAATCGCGTTGACGTAGAGAGACATAGTATTAAACATTCCCATTTACATTTTTATTCATAAAGTCACTAAAGGAATAGAAATAATTTTCGCAGAGAAATTGCTTGAATCTTTTTTCAGTCTGTTCAGTCTTTATTTCTTCTGGTAGTCTATTGTAGACCTTTATACATGCATATTGAGGAGACTTCTCAAATAAAGCAGTGCTATGTCGTGGAAGGCTAAGTCCGTTGCTTTTCCTGGTAGAATATAGATGATTTTCTCCATTTTTTAGAAATCTATCTTTGTTTTTATATACATATATCGCACACTTATATACCGGGTGTCTACGAGATCAGTTTCGCGCTGGCATTTGCTGGTTTTTTTTTTGATGGCAAAGATTTTTGGTATAGAGTGTAGGTTTGAGAAATGTCATATTTTGACATGTGTGTCAATGTTTGGTAACTTCCAGTTTGACCGGAAATGGTCCTAACTCCGTAATTTTGAATGGCATCCCAATAATTTTTTCGCATTTTTGGTATCTGCGGATCATGATGTGTACGAAAACGTCAAATTTGAACATTTTTGAAGAAGTTTTAGAACTCTGGATGAAAATTTATTTTTGAATAGAAAGTGACGGAGCGGTCCTAAAATTGTTATTTTCAACCCACACAATCGTAGAAAAATGCGAGTGCCAAGATGTTATCCTTTGCTTGCTCTCCAAAGGCATCCAAAGTTGAAAAAATCACATTTTGCGTGATAACTCAATGAAATCAGTGAAATCACCCAACTTTCACAACAAGAGTTTTTTACCTTTTTCAAAATAAAACGAACTATGCATTGAAACTTTTCATTTATGTTAGTTTTTAATTATTTTCTCATTATTTTTATAATGCACTACTATAAATGATAGAACTACTTATAAATGAACCCCTGTATGAAGAAAGCTTTTCAAAAGGAGCTGGTGTTTTTTTTTCTTGACAAGCCATTGACAAGATCTGTGGGCAAGCAAGATATGTTTATTTGTCATTGTTTGACATCTCGGGAATTTGTAAATACAAAGTTTGAATACAGGGGTTTATTTATAAGTAGTTTTATCAGTTATAGTAATGCATAGTGAAAATATTGGAAAAATAATTAAAAACTGGCATGAATAAAAAGTTTTAATGGATAGTTGGTTTTATTTTGAAAAAGGTAAAAAACATTTGTTATGAAAGTCGGGTGATTTCACTGATTTCATTGAGTTATCACGTAAAATGTGATTTTTTCAGCTTTGGAAGCCTTTGGAGAACAAGCATAGGATAATAACTTGGTATTCGCATTTTTCCACGATTGTGTTAGTTGAAAATAACAATTTTAAGACCGCTCCGTCACTTCCTGTTCAAAAATAAATTTTCATCAAGAATTCTGAAATTTCTTCAAAAATGTTCAAATTTGACGTTTTCGTACACATCATGATCCGCAGATACGAAAAATGTGAAAAAATTATTGGGATGCCATTCAAAATTACGGAGTTAGGACCATTTCCGGTCAAACCGGAAGTTACCAAACATTGACACACATGTCAAAAGATGACATTTCTCAAACCTACACTCCATACCAAAAATCTTTGCCATCGAAAAAAAAACTCACCAAATGCCAGCGCGAAACTGATCTCGTAGACACCCGGTATATAGATGGACGGAAGAGTAAGTAGTTTTTGGTCCTTGAAGGTTGGACTGCAGCTTTCCTGTGGTTTAAGGCCATATATTAACCTTACTAACCGCTTTTGGATGATGAATACTCTACCCACGCCAACAGGTTGTCCCCATAGAATGATATTATAAGACATGTGATGGTAGGCTAGGGCATAGTAAGCTGACAATAGCGCGTGTCTTTTGACGACTTGTCTAAGCTTGAGTAGGGCAAAATAGGCGGAATTGAGTTTGGAGCATACATGATCCACTTGAGTGTGCCATTGAAGTTGTTTGTCAAGATAAGTTCCTAGAAATTTTACAGCTTCTTCGGTTTCCTTGAGCTCAATTTTCGGTTTGGAGTTATAAAAATGTATGGTTACTGTTTTTGAGAATAAGCTTATTACTAAAACACGAGGAACTCATATGGTCACAAATTTCATCCAACTTCTTCATCGCTTCTTTTTCGTTATCAGCCGATATAGCTGCAGTTGTATCATCCGCAAACTTAATTGTAAGGCCAGGTAGTTTTAGGTCATTGATGAAGAGCAGAAAAATCTGCGGCGCCAGCACTGAGCCCTGGGGTGCTCCAATATTAACAGAGTGAGTGTCAGACAGATCTTCTCCCAGTCTCACCTGTATTTTTCGCTCTGATAGGAAGGACATTATTAAAGAGAGTGTTTTACCTCGAATTCCAATGGATTCCAATTTTAACCTGACAAAAGCTAAGTCGAGAGAGTCAAATGCTCTGGACAGGTCAAAAAACAATCCAATTACGATTCTGTTTTGTTCCAGTTGTGCGTGGATGTACTCAATAAACTCGTACGCAGCAGTTTCCGTCGATCTTCCAGATCTAAATCCATGTTGTGATGCATCCAAGATTTCAAATCTTTCTAAGAAGTGGGTTATTCTACTGTGTAGTACCTTTTCAAATATTTTTGAAAATACGGATAATATGGATATAGGTCGATAGTTTTCGATATCCGTTGACAGGCCTTTTTTGAAAACAGGAACTACGGTAGCTAGTTTTAAGCTGGATGGAAATACTCCCTCAGAGATTGATTTATTCACTAGTACTTCTAAGGGGTGAGACAATTCAGGACAGACCCTCTTTACCACACTGGTATTTATTCCATCAGGGCCACAACTTGTTTTGTTTTTGAGACCTATGATGATGTCGGCAATTTCTGTTGGAGTCACTGGATAGAGGAAGATGGTGTTTTCGACCAGATGCGAGGTGGTTGGAAGATTCGAAACAGTGGCACCGAAATGGCTTGATATTTTTATTTCCGCAACATTCGAAAAAAATCTACCAAAGTAGTTTGAGATTTCTTTATCATTTTTAATTAGGGTACCATCGATTTTAAGGTCGATTTTTTTGGAATGCTTAACTCTGCCCAACTCATCATTTACAATGTTCCATATTTCTTTTGTTTTGTTAGATGACTCTATAATCTTTTGCTCATTAAAATTTATTTTCGCCTGTCTAATATTTTGCCTATACTTTTTTCTCTCTTTATTGTAGTCTTCCTGACCTGCCCTAGAGTTCGTTTCCCTTGTTAGATTATAAAGTTGCTTTAACTCTTGCTTTTGATTCTTTAGTTCTTCAGTGATCCAGTGTGTTTTTTTGTCTTTTTTATTATTTATATTAATTCTTTTTACGGGGCATGTGGTATCGTAATGCCATTGGAGTGTTTGTAGAAAATTATCAAATGCGGTTTCCAGTTCTGGCATATGAATATTTTCCCAGGTTTCCAGTTTCAGGTTGTTTTTGAACCTGTTCAAATTGTCATGGGATTTTATTCTGATATTTTTAAATATTGGAGTTATTTCGTTTGCATCCTTTGCTGATAGATTAACTTCAAGTCACTGTAGAAGATGGTCTGATATGTGGGCTAATAAAGTTGATGATGGCCGCCCAAAGACGAAACATCTAATCTGAAATTTGGTAGCAACATCTTGTAAAGGGGGAAAACTGACAACGATAAAGTGATATTTATTTTAAAATTGCTCTTTAAATAGACTCGGGAAAAAATAAAAATGAATTTGCATAATTTCGGTTTTTTCCGAATATCTTCGGAAGTATTCGGAATTTTCAAAATTTCAAAACGGCATTTTATTAGTTATAAAATTGTGCAACTTTGCCATAATTTAACCGACCTCGTATCTCTTATAGTTTCCGATATCTTAATGGTCACCCTCGAATTTGGGACACCTACATACACTGGAATCACTATCACATTTATTTCTTCAAGTTTACATTCGATACCTTAAAATTCAAATATCCCGCACTCTGACATGTTAGTTAATTTCGTTCTAGCTTTAGCTGTCACTGTATGTCTCGCATATATTGCTGATCCTCCATAAGAGAAATATTAAAGTGATAAAACTCAAATATTTTACTCCCCATTAAAAACAATATAGAATAAAATGAACTGAATCTTAGAAGTGTTAATTTTTTCGGTAAAAATTTACTGATTATTAGATGGTAGTTGTTGTTAACGTTACAGGCATCAACAAGTCTCTTCTTGGTAACTCCTAAAAAGTCCTCTAAATCAATATAGGTCTGTTTCTGCAGAAATCACAAATCAGAGTGAATTTCATTGGTTGACACTACTTTGTAGTTTTCTGACTGTTTTCAACCAATGAAATTTGCTCTGACTGATTTGTAGTTTCTGCAGAAACAGACTTTATTTTATGTTAACTTGTGATTACCTTTCCTTCTCTTCACAAGGAAAAAAAATCTTATTTAATAAATAAATATTCGAATCACAGTGATTCCTGTATCATTAGCAGATTGCTAATATGTTTTATTTCATTTCTTCTGTATGTAATATACAATTTTTTTATTAAAACATTTTTTCAGATTGAAGAAATGTTCCCTAACATCGAAAAAGAAGTGGTGAAGACTGTGTTTGAGGCTAACAGAGGAAACAAAGACAGAACGATCAATTCGCTCTTGCAAATGTCCGATTGAAATCTCAAAGTTTTATTTGCGCCATAATTATAATATTTTATCCTGTGATTAATTTTATTAATTATTATAAATGTAAGGTATATTATGCTTTTATCATACAAAATTTGTATAAGGTGCCAAACTGAATGGCAATTTTTCTGTTTTTAATTAATACCTATATGATAATCTTATAAATTATTACATTAATATATTGTTGAAATATTAATTTATTTGTTTTATTTTTCTAATATGTATTATAATTTAGAATGTTTTTTGATATGAGCAAAATTATATCTATGTAATTTATTACATACCTATTTACAAAAGTCCAGTAAATAAATTAGTTTAGTACAAATACTAAAAAAGCTTAAGGAACGCATGATAAACTTTGGTATAATGTATTAAATTTAATTCCATACTTGTTTGAAATCAAAAAGAAATATTGAGTTTTCACAAAATTTGGAATCACTTATTAGGAAAGTAATTATTAATGACTAAAATCAATTATGTGAACATGAATTTGAAATTGAATTTTGATAAAAATTGACTCCTAATGCAGTATGAAATGTACATATTATAGTACAAAACTAAAATTACACAAAGGAACTTAAAATCTCAAAAAACACTATTGCACAAACCTAATCAAAAAATATATATATATATATATATAATTATTGGTCCTTAAAACTTAACAATTATTGTAAAACGTGTTTTTATAGGGATAATCTCAAATCAATTTTGTTAATAAATTATTATAGTTTCTTGTTCCAACAAATACCGAATCATTTGTTAGCTGTTCTTGGTAATTTTCTTCAAAGAAACTTCCATTGCAACTTTACCAGACAACACTCCGTGCATTTCAATGGGGCTCCACAGCGTCGCCATCAAAAAGGCAAAAAACGTAAGGCCGGTCAATAAAACTCTGCAAACTGAAAATATTATTGGGTTGTCAGTTACAACGGGCACGGTATAAACTGCTGGGAAAACTAGACTGCATATTATAAAAATGCACATGAATACAACAATAAACCAATAAAATATTTTTGCATTTGCAATACTTTTCAAGGCATCCTTGCAAAGGTCTATGCATTCTTCTAGGACTAATTTTTTCGCCGCTTCATCTGGCTGATTTAAACCTGATTTTGAGTTGTGCGATATTGATAATTCAACCAATACACCTTCATGATCAGAGTAACTAAAAAAAAATATTAAGTAAACAAAAACTAAAATATTTTTGTTATTTTACCTAAAAGATTTTTTAGGTACTCTTTCTAACATAGGCAAATCATAGCTTTTCAAGTTGATTGTAACATTTGTTCCAGGATGGTACATAACATAATCAATTCTTTTACCCAGCTTTTGCGTTTTAAGCAACATTGGCGGTGTATAGCTGTTCCTGAAACTATCACAAGTTGCCATTTTCTCTTGAGGCACATCTCTGGCTTGCACAAAGGAATCTACCAATCCTGGCACAGTTAAAATTACTCTGTAAGGCAAATCTTCCGGTTCCGTATTAAGATCGCCGGCTAATACAATTAAATCTGCAGATTGTGAGGTGAGCAATATAAATTGAGCTGTGTCGTAAGCTTGTAAGACACGATGAGCTTGGTACTCGTCAGAAGCACGGTTATATTCGGCGTGTAGCTAAAATAATTAGTTGGAAATGTTGGAATATTGTAGATTTTGGATTATTTGTCTTACATGGGTTGTATAAACGTTAGCAAAGTAAGTATCCTTGTCATCTACGATTTTCAAGCGGCAAAGGCCTACGCCTTTTCCTCCAAACCAATCTGCGTGTTGTAGTTTGTGAATGTAACCGTTAACGGACCATTGATGGAAAAAGGTTTCTTCGATTGGGTGTTTTGATAGAATGCAAATTCCTGAACCTACTACACCACTAAAAAATTATCTAGTCATAAAGGTATTTTTATGGTAAATAAATTGCACAAGGCTAACAATAAACAAAGAAATGATGTCATCTGAATGAAGGTTATTTCAAAGGTATGAGAAGGCTTTTGAAGCAAATTCTCACCTATAAAAGTAATGAGAATAGGGTAATAAGTCAATAAGTGTCTCTTGTAGAAAATTAAAGTCTCTCATCAGCCAAACTTCCTGAAGACATACGATATCAACTGGGTTTGCCAATAACCATTCTCCTATAGCTTCGAACCTGGATTTTCTGTTTTTTGATAATAAAGCAAGCCCCCTTAAAAGTTTTATGTAATATTTAAGTTCAAAAGTTAAGGTACAATAGGTACTTTGGTACTTACCAGCAGTTTAGGGTAAAAATTTTCAACTGAAGAGGCATTTTGGTCAATTTAATATATGTACATGAAATTTTGGGAAAACTATGATACTTTACTTATCCTATATCCTAGTTTAATTTTTCTTTTTATTAATTTTTGCCATATTATTCTGATCGGACACGACACGATTTTCAAAAAAAAAATATTTATCCAATCATCTGTGATCCCCCTTCCTCAGGAATCTTAACAAATCCAGTACATGTTTATCTCTTTTTAAAGCTAAGAAAGAAAAGGATAACATATTCAATAAAGTAAATTCAGTGAACTCACTTTGGGGGTTTTCAATAATATGCTAGACAAAGAGAGCATGTTTATAGGATACATTTAGCCGTTTAATCTAAATACTTATTGTATAAAGCCTAGTACTCATAACTGCGAAATTCGCATTTTTTTGACATTGCGTTGACAATTTGACGTTTTATGCGTGTATCAAAAGTCAAATTGTCAACACAATGTCAAAAAAATGCAAATTTCGCAGTTATGAACTAGGCTTAAGAAATGCGGAAAGTGATACTTTACCGCAAGGCATTATCGAAATGAGAGAAAGGACTTTTGAATATAAATCGATACCAAAGTCTACTTTACCGCACGGCGCATGTGGTAGAGTAACTTTACCGCTACTTTCCATTTGTAAATAAGTGTGGGTAAAGTGCACTTTCTGTACGCTCGTAGGTCAGGGTTGCCAGATCTATGAAATGAAAAAGACTGTACTCATCCAGGGATGCGATTTTCGAAACCATTCGAGTACATTTCGTACACGAAATTTGATTGACAGCAATGTAAATTAAATGGGAAGCATTCGAAATCGTATCAAAGTTCGTATGCGAAAATATTCGAAAATACGACCCAGATGAGGGAAAGCTCGAATTTTTTTCGGGTACCACGCCAAAAAACCTTAAGGGGGGGGAGGGGCAAACATCATTATCTATATGCTAGAGTGGCAAAAAGTAGCGCATAATAGGGCTGTTCGCACAGCAATCACAAACCAGTCAGAGCGAATTTCATTGGTTGAAAACAATCAAAAACAGTTAGAAAACTAATTTCAACCAATGAAATTCGCTCTGACTGGTTTGTGATTTCTCTGCGAACAGACCTATTACCTATAACTTTTTGTATGAAAAAAGGTCCTTAAAAGCTAAAGGTTGTTTGTATTACTTCTTCGCCACTCTGTATATGTATAGACAACTAAAAAATAACAACTTTACTTTAATTTAAATTGTCATATTTTTGACATGATGGATACTTTTCTTAAGATATCATCTGCGTCCCCACTTTTCAAAAATAATATAAAGTCTGTTTTTTTTTAAAGATAATTCCCCAAGTCAAAAATTTAGTAACTACGTTGGCAACACAAGCCTTTCCAATATAAAAAATTTCAAAGCATTGACAATTTTACATTGTTTTGCCAACATAATGTCATTTTGACTTTTATCTTTAAAAAAAAAATCTTTACAACTCATTTTAAAATTAGTTTTAATCATAAGCTCTGCCTCCAAAGTCTTATGGCCGTTTCCACCAACTATTTTAGGAAAGCCTTAACGATAAGTATTTCCTAAACCGACATTTCTCCATGAAAAACTGTCAGTTTAGAGAATACTTATCGTTGTGGCTTCACTGAAATAGCTAGTGAAAATGGCCATTAATGTCTAATTTATTTCTCTGTTTTCTCCATGCGGTAGTCATAAGGCTAAAAATTCTCTCAGAAGACGCATTTGAATGTGGGATTGATAAAATCGTATTATGGCTTTTCAAAATTGTTTTTAACATGCTAAATCCTAAAAAAGATATTTTATCACTAGTGACGAAAGTGACCCATATTTTTCCGCAATTGTTAGGTAAATAGCTATTTCGGCAAAGGTAAAATATGACGAAAGTTGATTAGTTTCTAACGCTCATAGCAAAAAGGTTTTTTGACGAAAGTTATTTATTTTTCAATGGCCAGAAAAAAAGTTTTTTGCAGATGCTAGTTTGTTTGTGCAATGAAAGATTTGGATTTTGTTGGAATTTTTGACATTTTTATACCTACAAAATACAACATTTATTATATGGGTAGTTGCACCAACACTTTCTGATCTTGGTTTAACAGTAATCTTGGTTTAAACCAAAGAAATCCATTACACCGTTTCTTGAACAAAGTTTAATTTGATTTGAACTTGGTTCAACTTAAACGGTGATTTTTGATGGTTTAAAGAGAAGTTTTACTAATTGAATGCGCAGAAAGGAAATTCGCAAAGTGTAATGACATGCCGACTGTCGTTGTTTACGGAATATGTTCATGTGTTGTGAGAATTTCATTATTTATTAATAGGTATTTGATTTTTAAATCCAATAATCAATCTCGATCGAAATTTATGTGCAAAATAAAATATGTAGATGAAACAAATATCCCGTCCTTCAGAGGCGCGGTTACGAGCAATGAAAAACAAAACACTTGGAAGAAAATAATACCTACAGAAGTATATAACAGGGCGGGGCCTTCTTGTCCAAGAGCTGTAGAATGTTTAAAACGTTGCTAAATAGGAAAATAGAAAAAACTATTGAGAAAATCAGTCTCTTTTTTACTTGGTGCTAGACAGTGGATCCATTTTGTCAAATAAAGCAAAGTAGCAGAGAGAAACTACAAAATACAAAGGGGCCACTGCTTCACTTCGGAAAGGCTCGCAAAAAATAATTCGCTTTCTAGGACAGGTTATATTTTCTATTTTTGCTTTCATATTTGACAAATTTTCAACACATTTGCCAACCTAAACGAAAATAATCCTATAAATTACTAGTTTAATCAAACCGAGCTTAGTTGTGTGTCGTGCAATGACAGGTCAAATGATCGGGGTTTATTTTTGAATCCCAGTTTTATTAAACTTGGATTAACAGAATTTTGGTGCAACTAGCCATTATCATTCAAACCCAAGAATCGTAAACTAACAGGATTGCTCATCCTGAGAAGGCGTACGTTCGCCGGTTTTCGAGTCCACAAGGTCTGCGTGCGACGTCACCACGTCAGCAGCTAATAGTGGTGACGCCACCCGCAGACCTTGATGAAATGCTTGCGACTCAGGCTCGTTATTTCATTTTTACGTCGATTTTAAATGTAGAAATAGGTATTTATGTAACAAGTTGTAAAATGAGCGTGTTTTTTACACTATGTGAAGATTAGGTGGAAAAAGCGGGAAAACCGGGACAATTCTCGTGAAAAGCGGGACTTGAAATTAATAAAATAAAGGCGGGACCGATTAACAAAATGCGGAACTGTCCCAAGGAGAATACACACTTTAGGAGTGCTTATCGGCCTCGTTTTTAGTAATCGCCGCCATACTGATTTTCAACTGTTTTCAACTATTGCCGACGTCATCACTTAAGTCATCAGCTGTTTAAACAGCCTACGTTAGGCGAGAAACGCCATGCTGTTTACGTCACAACTGGTTATTTGGCATAGGGGGGTAGGGGGGGATTTGTTACACACAGGCCTTATGAGGATAGGCTATCCTGTAGTAGTAGTGCGTATCATCCTTGGGACTGTCCCTCCTAAAGCCTAGTACTCATAACTGCGAAATTCGCATTTTTTTGACATTGCGTTGACAGTTTGACGTTTTATGCGTGTATCAAACGTCAAATTGTCGAAGCAATGTCAAAAAAATCCGAATTTCGCAGTTATGAGTACTAGGCTTAAGGTGGGACGTCTGGCAACCCTGTCGTAGGTATAATGGATGTATGGAGAGTGCAGATTTTCTGAAGTTGTCTTTTTTGAGAAACAATAAAATTCTCCATCGTATACCAATTTATTAGGTTTATATTCGGAGTTTTTAGGAATGAAACTTGGAATTTTTTTTTATGGAGTACTTGTACAAGAAAATTAAAGTTTCAAACACATTTGTTGGACTTGGACAATCACTCTGCAACTGAAGTTATGATTTTTTTCAAACAAATCTGAATAGAACAATTCACCCAGACAGCATACAAAGTCTTGAAGACGTCTTTTTTAGGCCTGCAATTGCGTCTGAAGACTAAAAAAAGACGTCTAGAAGACGTCCATAAGATGTCGTAAATTCACATCTTAAAGATAACTGAGCCACAGGATTTGTTGGTTCTACCGGGCCTAAAACTAAATAATGGTTTATAAAAAAAGATTCAAAGTCGTCTTTAAGACATCTCGTATTGAAGACGTTTTCAGAATTAATCTGAATGTATTGGAAATGTTATAAATAAGACGTTTTTAGGCAGACGTTTGAGAGACGTTGGGTTTTGTAACATACGACGTTTTTAAGATGCCTTGAATACGTAAGCAGGCGTCTAAAAAACGTCTTGAATGTCGCTTGTAGAGATCTTAGGGACGTTTTCAAGATGTCTACAAAAAATTCCTACAGAATTAGTTTTTCATTCAATTTAGAAGTTACTGGGAACCTTAGAGCAGGTAATTTCCTAGGTAAGAGAGGAGTAGGAACATATGGAGTTGGAAAATGAAACCTTTTTTTTCTATGTATTTTGGAATCTGACAGCCATCCAAAATAATGGCGGTATACCCAATTCAATACTTTTTAAGCATTTTTAATACCCATTTAGAATAATTTCATCCTTATTTAGCGATCACGAATCAGATGAAACAAATAATTACCAAGTGAACAAAAACGTTATTTGTGTGTTCAAGAAGCGACATACGTTTAGTCACTAGAACGACTGTTACTTCTAAAGTCGTGATCGTTTTTGTCATCTTCGTCGATTTGCTCCGGAATTTTGACAGTCACGTGATTTGTACATTGAAACCTAAGATTGAAACTGTCTGATCCAGTTACGTGCATGTCAAAATTTCGGAACAAATCGACGAAAAAGATGACAAAAACGAACACAGCCTTAAGCTGCTTTCCAGTGCCTAAATTGTTAGAGTATCATGCTCCTGGAGTGTGACGCTCTTGAATTGTTCGACATAAGCAGCACTGGAACGCTCTCGTCCAATGAACTATAACCAAAAACTGGAATGCGTACACATATTGACGAACGTGAGGCCTAGTGCCGCTGCTGCGGAGGGGATACCGGTTTTTGTCGCACTCATTACGTTAAATAACAGAAATTGCTTCCCACACGTATTCCAATTGATGAAATTTGTGAAGGTAAATATGCGAAAACATTCCAAAACGTCATATGTCAGCAAGCAACAGAAAAGAACAACATTCCCCTTTGTGGCATCTGTCTTTCATGGCTTCATTTTTTTGGCAGATATGGCAATAGTTGTATTCCTTTCACACCTAGGAGGAGCTCCGGAACAGCTCCGGGGCTTCATGCGCTTATTCCTTTCGAAAAGTGTTTGTTGCACCACGCATAAGTTCCCTGCAAATCGGGGGCGACTAAGCACCGAAGCGAGTAGCTCGAGTGTTTCAAGCTCTTGAAAGGAATACAACTATTGTGTGCGCATTCCAGTTTTTGAATATTCATTGCTCTCGTCTTAACCCCCACCAAAGAATTTCGGACTTCTGGAGCATGGAACACCGAAATAAAGGTTGGTGCACGAGGGGGCAGGGGATAACAGAAATGAGTAGTTCAAGTGCACGACACTCCTAAGCACTGGAACGCGCAAAGCAATTGTGGAGCACTCCTGAGCTGCTTAGGAGTAACTCAAAAAGGTCACTGGAAAGCAAGGAGAATACACACTCTAAGGAGTGCTTATCGGCCTCGTTTTTGGTAATCGCCGCCATATTGGTTTTCAACCATTGCCGACGTCATAACTAAGTCCTCAGCTGTATGAACAGCCTACGTCAAGGTGAGAAACGCCACGCTATTTACGTCACAACTGGTTGTTTGGCGAAGGGGGGTAGAGGGCATTTGTTACACACAGGCCTTATAAGGATAGGCCATCCTGTAGTAGTGTGTATCATCCTTGACTGAAAAGCACCTCTTTAGGTATTAAAAAATTTATACCTGTCATTTGGTGTACAAACATCTGATAAAAACTGGCCTCAATTTTAGTTTTATAGCAATATGGCACATTCCTACTAAATCCTACTCCTTATGTCCGCAGGACAGAGCTTCACCTGCTCTTAGCTACAGTGGCTAAATAAACCTTTACATACAGTGGCGACAATAGAGATCCCGCCGCCATCTTGTTCCCAACCTCTTGTTACTTTTAAATATTAATATATAGGATTTAAATGGACATCTATCATAAAAAATTGAAATCGACGTATTTGATGACCATGATTAGGTCCATCAAATACGTTGTTTTCCATGATTTATGATGGATGTTCACCTAAATCCCATATATTCATATTTAAAAGTAACAAGAGGTTGGGAACAAGATGGCGGCGTTTTCAATATAAATATATGGGATTTTAGAACCAATCAAAAATAAGACAGCAATTGTCGCCACTGTAGTAATAAAGTCACTGTACTCTTAGCTGGGAACCATTTAAAATGCTACAGAACACCTTAGAACTTTAAAGGGGGGTGTGCGCCAAAAATTAAAGTTAAAGTGTGTAAAAATCTAAGAATAACTGTTCAAACCTCGTTATTCTACGACAAATTATCGCTGAGATAAACCGCGTTAAAGTATGTGTGACGTCACGAGAGCTTCGTCCAGCCGCGCTCCACATCGTTCATCTGATTTCTCTTGGCACGCATCAGTAGCTTTTGTTTAGATTATTGCAGATGGCACAGGAAAGACATATGTAAATTCATTGGACTTCATTATCTCCTGCGGCGCTTGAACTCTCGTGACGTCATAGGGTGAGACGCGGTATATCTAGAGAGCCGTATCTTCGTTATTAATTGGCATAGAGGGGTGCGGTTTTCACTGTTAAGGTTATTCATAGATTTTTTTTCTTCTTTTTTTGAGATTAAGTTGTTTTTTTGGCGCACACCCCTTTTAATAATAAGCCTTTTCGAAAGTTCATAAACACTTAAAATTCAAATCAGAATTTCGAAAAGCATTCTGTATACCACTTCAGAGAACAATTTGGAAACTTCAGAACAATTTTAGAATGCTCTAAAACATTCAGAAAACGATTTACAATTTCCAAAAGCATTTTTAAACAAATCAGATAAGTTTGAAACCTATTTCAGGAGGCTCCAAAACACTCAATCTCCAGAAACATTTTGAAAAGTGCCAGAATCTTAGGATTCAAGTTAAAAGTTACAAAACCCTTTTCAGGAACGCGTTCAAGAGCGAACTTAAATAGCTGTAGAATTTTAAACCTTTATAATAAGTATCCAAAACAGTTCAAATCCAAATCAGAGGTATCAGAAGCATTTTAGAAACTTCAGATGAGTTATGTCAGAACAATTAGGATTCAATTTAGAACCAACTGCAAACCTTCTACAGCTCATTTGAACCAATTTAGAACACATTTAGAACGTTCCAAAACACTTTCCAGCAGGATTTTGAAAGGCTTCAGAACAATTTAAAAACCTCAGAATTATTTCAGAAAGCCTCTAGCGCCTGGAATAGATGAAAATTGAAAAGTATAAAATGAGTAATAAAGAAATATGTCTCGAAGACGTCTTTAGGCAGACGTTTGTTAGGGTTTCCATAAAGGTTTTTCGGAATTCAGGACAAAGGAGTCAAGAAATCCGGACAAAATCCGGACTTCGCCGAAATAGCTATTAGGAGTGTGTAAAGTGAAAGGCGAGTGCGACAAAATTCACATTCGTGAAAAAAGGTTCACTTTACACACGTATTGCATAATACCAATACCTATACTAAAAAATTTCTACTATAAATAAAATATATGTAAAACAATAAATTTAGACAAATACTTTACGCACTAGTGCGTAAAGTGAAGTAATTTACTAGAAAAAAATTACATTGTCGACATCTGTCATTGACATTATTTCACGCGCTAGTAGGTAATTTTTCGCGAGGATAATCAAGCATAATCTGATTATGCTGTGCTGGGTTATGTGATGTGTCAACAGTGTCATTCTCTTCCAAGAATATTCTCTCCTAACTCCCTCACCATTCAATTCTGGGTCTGCGAATGGCGTCACTACCAGCAGCTTATAGTGATGACGTCACCCGCAGACCACGATGGAATGCTTGCGATTCAGGCTGTGCTAGTGAGTTAATTTTTTCGTCGGTTTTAAATGTAGAAAAGGTGATTTTCGGTCTGTTATCACAGAAGAAGTTAAGTGTTCTTGATCCTCGAGTATCCCAGAATCTGATAGTGGGTGAGTTAGGAGAGTATGACACAATTGACACATCACATAATCCAGCATACTCGAGTATGCTTGGTTATCCTCGCGAAAAATTGCCTAGTATGTAAAGTGGCTTACTTTACGTACTAATGCGTGAAGTAAAATTTTACGTCTTTTGGATAGTCCGTGTAAACTGAGTATGAGTGTTTTCATGATCTCCGAGTTTTCCGGACGTTGTTCCGAATTCCGGCCGGACTTCTCCGGACACCCTAAAAACCCAAACATGTCCGGGTAAATCCGGACGTATGGAAACCCTAACGTTTGTAAGACGTTGGGTTTTGTAACATATGACGTCTTTAAGATGTCTTTAGGATGTAAGCAAGCGTCTTGAATGTCGTTTGTGGACATCTTAGGGACGTCTTTGTTTCTTCTGTCTGGGGGTCTGTTTTCAGAGAAATCACAAACCCGTCATCAGAGTTTCAACTGTTTGTTGGCGATTTGCACCAAATAAAAACGCTCTGGGTTCGTGATTTCTGTGAGAAGAGAAACACGCGCTCAAATAACAATTATTCAATTCCCTATAAGAAATTAATTTGCCTTATACAGGGTGACCTCATTCAAAGATTAGGAGACTTTTGATATTGAAGACATTTTCCAAGCAGTATTCTGAAATTTCATTGACTGCTAGGTATTTATACTATTTCCAAGGGATGGAATTAATCATTTAATAAAACTTACTTTAAAAGTAACATTATTTATTTAATTCAGTCGTTTAAACGTAGCCTCACATTATTATGTACAGCTAAACTAAGTATAATAATTATTTTACAAGTTAAACAAATTTTTTTTTTGTCCAGAAAACTGTCGCAACTTGGAAGAGCTTATAAAAATTTATTACAACAAAATTATAATACTAAGCCTTATTATAGAATTATTAAAAAAAAAAAAATAAGTAGGTATATAAAGCACCAAAATACAATAAGGGGTTGTCCTATAAAATACAGACTAAAATTATATAATATCACAAAATCGGGGGAAAAAGGCAGTCAAAATACTATAATACATTACACATAAAAAAGTCAAAATAAAGAACGCGGTTTATTTCAAATAGACTACTTATAGCTTTGTTCCAACACATCAAGAAACCGTACAATGTACCGTCACGATTCTGCGCAAAACAAAAAATGTATGCTTAGAACCCGAAATTCCTATACAGAGGAGTTTCGAAACCGTTCATGGGACAGTTTTTGACGTGTTGAAACAAATCTAATATTTTTGAAAAAAGTCATTATTATTTTACTGCAGACATAAAAATGTAAAATTCCCTATTTGCATTATTAAAAAAGGGTAATAATTTAAGTACACGTTAAACAAATATTATTAAAAGTTACTAAAACTAATAGAGGACTATTTATAGCTTTTGGAAAGCATATTACAATAGTTTGTCATTACCTATGCAATAATTAAAAAATTAAAAGTTTTTTCTTTGTCTCAGTCGTTAATTTTAAAAACCTCGCTCCTTGCTTTTGGGGCACAAAATATCTCGTCTATAAAAATATCACGCAATTTTCAACACACATTATCAATAAGCACTCCGGTACCATGTATCATTATTTCATCAATTCCTAAATTTCCCCACACAAAAAACTGTCAAAAAAAATTCCGCAATTTTGTTCATTTATAATACCAATAATAGCGACAAAACTGCGGACCATAGCTTCATTCTTGGTTCACGGTTTCGTTGGACGTCGAGGGATGTTCTCGCGGGGCGCCGCACGTCAAGCACAGGTCGGCGCGTTGCGGACTTTTGGGCGGCAAACTGGGCGTCATTTCGTTGGGTGTCGATGCTCGGCTACTGTCTTCGTCGCCCGAACTGTCGAAGGAACATTGTCTCTGAATAAAGAGAAAGTTAAGCATACAAAGTTTATGTGTAGGAAAAAGTTTATATTTATTTATTACAGGGTATGCAGATGATGTAGTTCAAGGAAAAACAGTCCATGGTCATAGTAGAAGTTATGCAAACAGCCCTGCTGGTGCGAGAAAGCAAACCTCTTGGCCAACGCCAGAAAGACCGAGATAGAGAACAGAGGCAAATACAATCCAGACAGCACACAGCACACATGCTGTATTATGTCTGAATGTCTTAGTTTTAGAGAAGTCTTTACACAGACGTTGGGTTTTGTAACATACGGCGTCTTCAAGATATCTTCAACACGCCTAAAAGACTTGAGCAAGACGATTTGAATGTCGTCTGTAGACATCTTAGGGACGTCTAAGATGTCTACAAAAATTTCACATAGAATTCGCTTCTCATCAATTTAGAAGTTACTGGAAACCGTTTAGAATGCTTCAGAAACTTAAAGAAAAATAAGCCTTTTGGAAAATTCAAAACCCTTAAAATTCAATTTACAATTTCCAAAAGCATTTTAGAACAATTCAAAAGTTTGAAACTAATTTTTAGGACGCTTCAAAACACTCAAACACTCTAGGATCTCCAAAAACATTTTGAAAAGAGCCAGAATCTTCGGATTCAGGTTGAAAGTTACAAAACGCCTTTCTGAAGGAGAAGTATAGAATTGAAGTAAATTGAAGACCGAAAATGATAAACAATTATCAAAAGAGGATGGCAGTTTCGACAATGTTATTAGTAATTTCATGGAGAAAATGGGGAGAATGAAGAAACTATTACTATAGAAGGTAGAAAAACGGGAAACGAATCCGAAAAAATACCAACTCCGAGAAACCGAGTAGAATGTTACTGGTGCCATAAGCTTGGACATATTCAATGAGATTGTAGAGTAAGGATGTCCTCTCCATCTAGAGATAGTTTCGAACGCTTTTCGAGATCTAGAAAAGCCAGCCCTAATAACAGACAGGGAAACGGCAACTAACCAGTATGAAGGGGCGAATGCTGGTTAGTAATGACGAAGCCCCCAGGGTTGTTTACATAAAATCATTGGGCAGTCATTATAGAGGATTAAAATTCGAAGGACAAATTAATGGAGGATTTAAAACCATCATTTTTGATGCGGGTGCTGAAGTTTCTATAATTAGAAAAACATTAGTTAAGCCTCGGGCAATCCAACCGCTCACCAGAAACCTGTCACTACGAACAGTCACGGGCGAATCGGTACAAATTCAATGATGAGATTACTTTTGGATTTACCACCTTTAGGCACAGAACATTAGTCGCCGATATAGCGGATGATTTTATTCATTTAACGTGATTCCTTTCGGATTGCATAATGCTCCAGCTACGTTTCAGCGACTGATGTATCTTGTTTTGTGAGGCCTTATATAGAGAACTTGCCTGGTATATTTAGATGATGTCATGATCATGGGAGCTTCGTTCCAAGAACATCTCGATAACCTTGTAAAGAGTTAAGTTATTTGAGTGAAGTAATAATAAGTGCGTCAGAGTGTATAGTAACGACTAGAAGATGCGAAGTCTTGAATGTCGTTAGTAAACATCTTAGGGAGGTGTTTAAGATATCTGTCTGCTGCCTGGGAACCTGAGCATCTTCAGGAAAACGATTAAAACACTTGACGAGTCGAAATACTCAGGTCCTGGACGTCAAGTTAACATGATTCTCACATCTAGAGAAAACCATCAACAAAGCAAAAATGTGTCTAGTTAGATGCAGAAGTCTGTTGGGAAAAACATCTCTGCACCTTCAAATTTATGATTTTTTGAAGAAAAATTTCAAATGTTGAGTTAAGATTTGTAGTCCTTTAATTCAATTTACCTGTTGCTGATTCGTAATGACAATCGCTCGAATTTCCGGCAATGGACTGATGCTGCCCCGTCTCGGACTCAA
This sequence comes from Ceutorhynchus assimilis, assembly GCA_917834065.1. Lineage (NCBI taxonomy): Eukaryota > Metazoa > Arthropoda > Insecta > Coleoptera > Curculionidae > Ceutorhynchus > Ceutorhynchus assimilis. The sequence goes on along the minus strand of OU892279.1, from coordinate 48,005,984 downwards.
CGGTTGACTCACATTCGAATTTTCAATGATATGATCCTCTAAACCGTCGATTTGTAAAATACTCTCTTGACTTCCGGTAAACTGTAAATATGTAAAAAATTAACCCATGTTTTATTATTTTCGTATTTTTTCATATTGAAATCCATTTAAAGGCAAATTATAGTTCATGCATAGTTAAAAAAGCTTTATTTTGAGACTATAACAAATCAATGTTCACCTATGTTTGTGACAGTAATTTTTTGATTTTTTAATTATGTGAACATTTATTTGTTACAAAACAAGAAATGTCTGACTGAACTCTGAAAGTGTCCATTCACTTATTCCAAACTCAAGAGTCTCAAAATAATTTGTGTTAGTATGAACTACTTATTGAAAACATTAAAATTAGTTCTAAATAAAAGTTAGCACAAATGAATCAAGCAATATTACGGGAAAAATAAAATAGTTCATTACCTCCACCTAACAAATAAACCAAAAGTCTCCAGCATTTTTATTACAAAAAATAAACCAAAGTATAGGCAAATTCAATGTGGTGGGGGGTGGTTGTTGGTGCGACTTAATTTTTTGTGTGTATATGGTGTGCGCTCTATACATGTAAAATTATCACAGCGAAAAGGTAGATGAAGGTGCCCATAGCGGCGCCACACAAATTCTAGAAAAGTTCTAGCGACAGATCTACTTAGTTCTAGAGCAGGTAGCTATCGGGGTTGTACGGTACGGTACTGACCACAAAACCGTAGTGCTTTAGGATGTCCATTTTACACATCGGACACGTTCGGTGTTCTAGCAGCCACGGGTCTATGCAGTTTTTGTGAAATTCATGCCTGAAAACATTCATAATTTAAAACTTATTTATGTAAGTTTTGGTAACCGCTTACCCGCAAGGTAATATCCTTAATACGTCACTTAATTTGTAAGGTTCTATGCAAACAGCGCAGCATTCAATATCGCCTTGGACTTCCTAGTTGAAGAAAAGAAAATCACAAATGTTACGAAATTATAACAGTTAGTTTTAACAAGAGAACAGTAGTTAGTTATATAAGGTGATGAATTAGCAACCTTCAATAAACTTCAAAGTTCCTTATTTGTGAATTAAAAAGATAGCCAAGATATCCTAGTAAGTTAGTGTATTTTCTCAAATAGTAAGTAAACTACTTCAAATAATCCTCTCTTGAAAACAGCACAAACAATTTACCAAGTACCCACTCAAGTCTTTTCAAACAAATCACAATATATTTACCTTGTCCTCGGCCTTTAGATTTTTCGTTGGTATTTTCGATAATGCTTTTTTAGCCGCATTACCCAATTTTCTCTGCAAACAAGGAAAGGTTTAAACAAACACTTCAAGATGTTTTTAAAGCGATACTCACAGTAAGTTTATCTTTGGTGCGGATGTATCTGAACCTTTGTACGTAATAAAATCCCAGCCAAGTCAGGGAGATTATCATGAGAACTATGAAGGTGATAGAAACGAAAAGTACCGAAGTCCTGAAAAAAAAAACACATTAAATTTGATTGTTAAATTTTAAAGCAAAATATTTATTTAGTTATAGTTTGACATGATGGCATCGAAAATATGCTCACAGTTTTGGTAATTCTTAACGAATCAACTTATATTTTAGATTTTCTGAAGAGGAGAATTAAATTCTTTATAAAATTTCCAAAAACGAAGTCAATTGACTCTATAGACTTTGAGAAATTAGGCTTCAAACTTGAAATTTTACTGAGATTTTGTCAAAGTATTGAAGTACTCAATGAGAGCTACAATCTCTGAAAATTTTGATTCGATACCTTTCATGGTTACCCAGAAATTGTCAATTGAAGATTTTGAATAAAAAATCCAAAGGGGGTAGTGAAAAATCAAAAATTTCGAATTTTTATTTTTCTCAAATTTTGACTTTTTCTATCGAAAGTGGAGGTTGAAATTAGTTGATATCAAGTCCTACATTATTTCAGAAATTTTATGAGAAAAAAAAATCAAAAGAAAATCTCAATTTTGACCTCAGAACTTTTTCTATAGTTTGACATGGCCGCAGAAATATGCTCACAGTTTCAGTAATTCTCAACGAATCAACTTGTATTATACATTTTTTGAAAGAGGTTTAAATTGTCTATAAAGCATACAAAAACGAAGTGAATTGACTCTATAGACATTGAGAAATAAGGCTTCAAACTTGAAATTTTACTGAAATTTTGTAAAAAATCAAAAAACTGTAAGTGATGGAAATACTTACTAAAAAAAGTATTCAACTATTCAATGAGAGCTACAATCTCTGAAAAATTTGATTCGATACTTTTCATGGTTACCCAGAAATTGTCAAGTGAAGATTTTGAATAAAAAATCCAAAGGGGGTAGACTGAAAAATCAAAAATTTCGAATTTTTATTTTTCTCAAATTTTGAGTTTTTTTTATCGAAAAAGGAGGTTGAAATTAGTTGATATCAAGTCCTAAATCATTTC